>JAHRHJ020000026.1:0-112707 GCA_019776745.2 Taxus chinensis | reverse complement strand
TCTCATTCTTCCTATATATTGTAAGGAGTGGCAAAATATAAAAAGAGTTGTTCATTCTTTCTGCTCGGCCCTCCCTTCTTTTCTTCTCTAGGGTTGAAAATGGAGTTCGAACCTCCTCCCTGCTTTGTAATGGCATTTTTTGCCTTTTACTAATGGAATGATGTTCTGTGCAAACTTCTGAAGCAACAAAACGTGTTTTGTGATGCATCTGTCCATCCTTGCTCGTTTTTGCTTGTTTTCTTCTTGCCTCTCTTCATTGTAGGTATTTGTGCATGTTTGAACGTTCACTGCAGATCTGGAGCTGTGTTCATGGAGTTTTGGGACACTTTCTGTGTGAAATCTATCCTTGGGCCTGTGATGCATCTGTCCATCCTTCCTATTGCTCACCTCTCTTTGTCCCATGGCAGTTTTAATAGATGTTCAACATTCTCCTTCTCTGGTGTATCACCATTTTAGTGTAGGCTTTTGCTATTTTTCCCTTCTCTCTCTCTCTCTGTCTCCTTGGCATGGTTAGATTAGGATTAGATTAGCTTTCCTGCACTGGAATAGCTTGTGGCAGGTAGTTTAGGAGCAGGAACCAGCCTTCTCTAGAGATTCCTCTCTCGGTTTTACAAGTCCCACGCTTGGAGAGAGGTTTCCATGTTGTGCAATCACACTGGATGCCTGAACATCAACCTAGAAGCCTGATGTGTGTCCAGGGGTGCTGTGATTTTGCATCAACAGTCTTATGTTTTCCTTGTTGTATGTTTATCCCCATTGTTACTTGTGCACATTGTGGAAGTTTGTTCCTCTCTCCCATGGGCTTGGGGGAGGCTAGCATGGCTTCCAACCATGGAAAGGTATGTGATGATGCCTATTGTTTGGGTGGTAAACAAACACTCTCTCTTATTTCAACACTCTTAGAAGGACACTCAAGGTGGAGACTCAATAATGAAATTTTAGTTGGAGTGGTGACTTTGTTTCTTGTATACTTAAAATCATTGTAAAGATTACACCTCATTGTAACTATGTTATATGGTTGATTGTGGATAGCCTCTTCTTGTAAACTCATTCTATTGTGATTTGAAAGTCTTGTAATAACATGCCTCTTTTGTTTTATAACCTATCTCTATAAAAAAAATATTACCACATAAGATCACGAGTTCTTCATTTTACTTGTCTTCATTTGTATTGATTGTTTGGTTTGAAATATGCAAAATATAGTTATGTAATGTACATTAAATTTTAAATATTTAGTTGCGCTTACTTTTATTTATAAAAAAAATATGGCACTAATATTCCAAAAATAGTTTCCTTTTGTTATGTATTATAATATCAAGCCCTCTTTGTATTTCCATGTGATTTGGGTGGTCATTTTGGGAAATATTAAGTTTATTTAGTTTGTTGTTCTAACTGTAAAAATCAAGTATAATCAGTATTTTGTTTGGATGCAAGTTTTCAATATTTTACAAATTTTTAAGTGGTATCCTACAAGGGATATTTCACATGGAGACTAATGATGCAAAAAGTGTAAAAAGTGATGAAAGTGAACCTAGGGAAAAAGCACGTGTGTAGATTCCAATGTGTGTAGTGTACCTGTATGGTTAGTACCATGTGTGTGATGTACCCGCCATGTGTGTGTTGTTGTTGTTGACTGATTTCTTCCCATACAAACGAACCTACAAAAGAGAAGATGATCAAGTAGTCAAATACACATGTATATGTGTAAAACTATGTGTAAAAACACATATATAGTAAACAGATTATAAATGAAAGTATGAAAATGAAAAAGGAACACGTGCACCTTATTGGTGATGGGAAAAAGGGGTATAGAAAGGATATCCTGTAACCGTCGATGAAGTGCAAGTTTTTTGGGTGATCTCACACCACTGTAGTTGAAGAAGTGTAAGGAGAAAGCTATGTTATTATCCAACATGTAACTACTTCCTTGATATTGGTGAAGAGATATCTATACTTCCTAATTTTTTTAGGTGATCTAACGCCACCAGCCGAAGTAGTGTAGGGAGGAAAGTCTGCTATATCCTCCAACCTATAACTGCTCCCTAGAATGCTAAGGACAATCTTCCCTGTAAAAGCTATTGTGTATGGGGTTCGTAGACTTGGTCTTAACCCACTCGATGTACTGTGTCATGGACTACCACTATAGATTGAACTGTACCGGTACCATGTGTAAACCAAAATGATGCCCCCCCTTTTAGGGGGAGCATGCGACATCATAGATAGGAGAATGCGGGCCCAAAAGAGGACTGACCACATGTAACTGAAACTATGTCCTATAGGGGGAAGGGAATGTGCTTGGTAGAAACTAGGGCACATACAAATAAGTGGCTAGGAAACAAGTGTTAGTACGAACAAGCATGCATGTATAAAACAAGTGTAAGCTACATAGATAATGTGTAAGCTAGAATGCAAGTAAACACACAAGAAAACAATCATAGACCATGAAAGTGGGTTGCAAACATGGGACATCACTCATGATTTCACAAGACACTTAAGGCCGTAGTGGCCACAAAAAAAAAGTGTGCACGCAAAACAAAGGGAAAGGCCCACATACAATAGTAAACAATCGACAAATAAATAATAAACAAACAGATAGCCATGGAAGAAAGTAATCCTACAAAACAAATGTTGCACATGAAGCACCAGTTAGCATGTTAGAAATATAACCCATATGTCAAAAGCATGTATAACTCATGAAAGTAGTGTGCTAAGTACAAAATCAAACAATAAAACCTGTAGTATGTGAATGTGGATGCCTCTAGTAACCACCGTGGGACTGGTAGTAGCCAAGAATCCATGTTGCATGTAAGAAGACTCTGTATCTATGATCACAACTAGAAAAGAACATGAATGCACATGTGTGTATGGTAAAGATAATGACATATAATATATCTATCTAGCATGTGTAGTAAAGCAAACATGTATAAGTAAGTGCAAGCAAGAGTAAATGACAAAGATAAAATGTAGTATGCTGTGGATGGATGGAATGGAATACAAGATGGATGATAGGAGTCCCCATGCCCCCTAAGTGAATGGATTTGTATACAATGAGGTTCATTTAGTATGCCCCCTCAACAGTCAAGAATGAACTATAAACAAGAGTGCATCATCGGGAAATGCTCGAAGCATTTGTTGTTAGCATGCTATGGTGAGTGTGTATGTGTGTTGATGATATGCAACATATAGATGATTTATGCGTGACCCTATAGCTGAAGAGTATATCACGACAAGATGATCGAAAGGGGAGTGGTGATGTAGCCTAAAGCGTATATCACTACAAGATGAATAAAGTGAGTGGTGATGTAGCCTAAAATGTATACCACTATAGGATGATTAAATAGGTGACCATTTAGCCTATAACATATGTCACTAACCTAGGAATGTCACATGATAGAAGGTTAAATGATGAACGTGTGAGTATGACAAGGTCCCCTTTTTGATGTATACCCTCAACATTCTAGTATGGACCATGAGACTAGAATGCGTCATTTGGTAGTGAGTGTAGTGCGTAGAAGAAAATATAGGATGCATGATGATAATAGACAACCATGTGATGAGAAAAATGTGTAAAAATGTAATGTGTAGAATGCAATGCAAGATGTGTAGATAGCCTAACAGTGTGAAATTTGTGCTATGTAGTATGTATAATGAATAATATGTAATGTTAGACTTGTAGACAATATGAGTGTGACACATGTGTGATGAACACTAGTATGGTGTGTATGATATGTAAATGCTCAAATATAAAAATGTAAATGATGTAGTGTAAGATGTATAATGCAAGATGAACTATGTGAGATATGTGCAGATTTGCAATGTGTAGTATCTATGGTGCAGTGTGTGGGGTTCATGTATATAGGATGCCCTCAACAATCAAGTGTGAAATGAAACACAAGAGTGTGTCATTGGGTAATGATGATGTGTAGGATGTAAATGACAATGCCTATGGTAGGGGTTGATAAATATGATTATTAAACATGTGTCAATGCTAAGATGGTGGGGGGATGTAGGAATGTTATGCCCCCCAAGTGCATGTTAGTGAATGAAATAACCAATGAATGTTAAGGATGAAGGTCCCTCATCTAATACAAGTGGTGGTGATGCATATGATCATGTTCTAGTAGTGGTGAAATAGTATATAGTAGTTGCATGGATGAGTGAAGTCTATATGCATGCGTAGGTGATGAAGATGTGCATGGAATAAAATGTGGTGGGATATTTATGTCGAGATGCAGTAACTATATGAGGAATGGGCCTATGCCTATGTGTAGGAATAGTAGAGTAGTGAGGCCATGTTGATGGTGTGTGTGAGTAGGTGAACTAGGAGTAGATTACACTTTAATTAACATAGGTTGTGATGTGTTAGATGAAGTAGGGGATTCCTGAATTGGTTCTCAAGGAGATGACGACCATGGAGTAGATGGAAGTACACCGTCGATAGAGACAACTTGATTATTATGAATGAATTTGACTCGTAAATGATTCATAGAGATGATGGACTTAGACCTATAAATCTAGTTGAGACCTAAAACCATGTCACAACCATTGACTGATTTCCCAACAAGGAAGGGTACCAACATAGTAAGGGGATTGACAGTAACATTTAGCTTAACAACACCATATGAATTGTTATGGGGTAGGAAATCTGTGAACATGGGTAATTGATAGCATCAAGAAGTAGAAGGGAAAATGTGTTGATGGGCCATGATGGGTCAACCTTAATGTTATTGATGGAGACCAATGCGATAGATGCACTAATGTGTAGATTAGAAGAGAATGTAACATGATAATCATAATCATAGAAAGAAATAACCAAGGGAGAAGCATCAATGTTAGCAACTAAGAAATCAAGGGCCCCCAATTTAGGTGGAGGCACATCGTGATAAATATGATTAGCTAATGAATCAGCTGTTTTATTTTCATGTTACAGAGGTAGGTTACTAAATAACTTAAGATTAGGATTTTCATTAACTAGTGAAGAGTTTGTAGCCTCAAGATCGATTTCAAGCTTGTTGTTATCGATGAGGTCTTGGATAATGGTGTGGAGTTTGAAAAACCTATTTGTAGAGTGCCCCACATAGTGGTGATAATCACATCAAAAATTTTCATTGTAATTTCTTCAAGTTTTTTTAGGGGTGATATTCGTAAATTGGTGAATATTAGGATTTTTAAAATTAGAAATTGCCTATTTTTTCATTACTGTATAGTAGTAGGCTCGCCAAAATTTAACGGTCATAAATAAATTTGACCCTAGTTTCGCCTGTTCGTTTCACTAAGGGCTAACCAATGGTTTTATATTAGCCATTATGTTACTGATTGACAACATAATATATGTTGTCAGATGGTAATTAAAATATGCTACTGGCTGGTAGTATAAAAAATTTACGTATATTTTTGGTTGACACCATTATTAAAATTCGAAACCCGTTTTCTTCAGATTTTCCATCATTTCAAAATTCATTTTCATAGATTCACTAAGGAATCTATAGAATTTTTTGGGGAGAGGGGTCTTAAAATGAACCTTTAATTTCTTCCTTTTGGTCATGATGGATCCAATTCAAGTGGTGGAGGAAGAGTGATAAGATTGCTTTGAAAAAGCTGTTGTAATATGAGTTGTGGGGAAATAGGAAATTTGGTGGACGTGTGTTGTGGTGGATGGGACTGAACTTCTTTAGGAGTTACGATTGCATTGAAAATGAATTTTCCATCAGTAGGTTTTGTGGTGGAAGGTTTAAATGTTGACTTGCCTTGAAATCATGTAGAGGATGATGTTGTTCTTTGTACTTAAGCTTACCTATAGCTAAGAGATTGGTTTCACGAAGCTTAAGAGTATGACAAAGTTGATCGAATGAAGAAGAGGTCTAGAAGAGAACACTCTCCTAGAGAGGTGGGAGGAGACTCTGAATGAAAAAGTCATGGAGCTCAGAGTTTGTGAGCATATTTGACATTTTAGCTAAGTTTTTTTGTATCTCAAAGCATAATTTACTAAGTGTTCATTGGATATTTTCTTAAGTTATGCTAATTGGGCATAAGAAATATTGGAGTTGATGTTGATAAAGAAATGAGGGAGAAAATATTTGGTGAGGTGCATGAAAGAGACTAACGAATGGAAATATAGGTCATAAAACCAACACATTGCATAATCATGAAGGCTACGAGGAAAGAGCTTAGTTAGGAGAATGTTATTATCTGTAAAATCTAAACAAGCCACATGGAATGCTCAGAGGTTCTCTTGTGGGTCACCTTGTCATTGAAAATAGGTAGTTTAGGGGTGAAAAAAATTGGTGGAAGCGAACAAGTGGACATAATGGGCTCGAACGGAGTATACAATAATAGAGTGGAATCCAAAGATGGAGACACATGAGAAGTATGCTTCCATAATTGATGAATTTGGGCTTGACGGTCTTGATATAGGGAGGCTAGATCTTAAGTTCCAATGGAAGGAGTTTTCCATGTATGTGAAACAAGAGGAAAGGTCATAGTGATTAACAAGAGTAGGAACATAAACATGAACAATAGAGATGGGTGGAAGAGTAGAAGTGAGCGGTTGAGTAGAAACTGTGTTGGGAATAACGGAAGATGCATTAAGATTCACAAGTTTTGTAGATTCCTCATGAGTAGCATATAGAAATAAAGTCTAGATCTTAGGGATGCTTAGCGATATGATCATGAATGGATATAAGATGAGCTTAGTAAAATATTCAAAATATTGATCCATATTAAAGAAGAGAAAGTGACCCATAAGTGAAAGGTGGTGTCGAGCGTGGGATTCACCAAAATGATTAAACTAAAATGTGATTTTATAGCCTAATATGATGTTATGCAAAGTAGTAAATAACAATCTAAATAAATAAAGGAAATGACCTAAGTAACTAAGTAAATGGAATTATGAAACCCTAATGTGCAAGAGAGGGTTAAGAAGTCCTTAGCTGATTCGATGAAGGTGAGGGATTGTGTTGCAATGAAAATTAGGTAAATAGGAGGAGGAAAAAACCACACAAAATCCTAAGAAAGTATGGATCTTAGCTCTTTGACTGGATTGGGGTACGTGGAAAGGGATAGGGGCACCTATGGGTACCCTAGTCTGAGATCTGGGCACCCCAGTCTATGGAAATAGCTTGAAAACCTCCTCTAAGGTGTCACTGGATGTTCACATGTATTTAATTCTTGTCACACTAATGTCACTAAACTACATCAGATGTAGCTGTAAGACCTGCAATAAAGAATCACCTGCAAAACCTCAGACAAAACATCAAAATACTAAAAAATAAAAATGCATATGAAGGGTTCAAATTATCCTCAGTGAAAACAATTGTGGAATTACTAATTGAGCACTGGACTACATCTTAGACCTAATGTAGTTCTAGGTGTGTGTGTGTGTGCAAATTGTGCCCTAGGTTGCTCTTCTGTCAGTTGTACTTTGTGAAGTAGAGAATAAATAACTAAATGTAGAATGTAGTAAATGTGTGTATGGAAACAATAGACTCCCCTCCTATGAAGTGTGATGTAGATGAACTAACCTTGTGTGCCTTGTTATGGAGTTAGATAGATGCAAATGTAGCTTTAGGTGCCTTTGATGGATGCAACTCTAGATGGTGATAGTAGATGTTTAGTGCCTGGTCCCTCATTATGGTCACATAACTTTATATTTATATGGTTCTCTTGTTCTAATTTCATAATTAACCCTGAAAAGGCCAACCATCAAAAAGATAGAAAACTCAAACGGATATAAACTGCCCAAAAGGTGAGAGTAAAGTGTAAAGAGGATCAAGGTGCTCCAGAGGGGACCAGGGCACCCCCGTCAGAAATAGGAAAGAAAAATGATAACAATATAGTCTGGGAAAGTGTAGGTGTAAGATCAAAACATACGACAAGTAATGTAAAAATGGCCAAAGGACATGGGTTAATTATTACTCTTTTCACTCAAGAACCATATGAATAGTAGTATGGGACCGGGACTAAATAATGACTCCAAGTGCATGATTTAGTGACTACATATATGAGTGAAAATACTTTATACATTGCAGATTGAATCTTCCCTTTGTAAAGCTAGAAGCACAAAGATCTTTGTTCAAATATGATTCAATCAGAAAATTACCCGCAAAGATGGAAAATACATAGTCAAGAATAAAAGATATCTGGAAACCAGAGGGTGGTCAAAAGACAGAAGAAAATATTGTTCAACCTACTGAATTTGATCCACCTTTGGTGGAGGATTACTCTATCACATATGAAAACTTTGATTCAGGTGGTTCTCAAGCATATTTACATGCTTTGTTCCAATGAGGTTCAACATCTGCAAATAACAAAGGTATTCTTCATCTTCCTTATTTGTTGACTCATAAGAACAAAGTGTTTTGTGAAACTGAATCCCCAAGAGATTTCTATTTAGTGAATCATACTCTACCTCAAAAACCTATAGTTCCCCACCATTTCAACCCTCCTTTTGAAACACCTCCACCAAATAACATGGTGACCCCCTCCTAGAGAACCTTTTAGAGTTAAAAAATATAGACCTACTAATTTTAATGACATGGAAGGTTATCCAAATGAAGTACCACATTAAATTAGGATGAGGTTGCCCAAGTTTTAACGAAATAATTTCATAAGTGGAGATCATCATCTAAGATTTTTTCAAAATATAATGGATGACTATGAAGTAGAGCATGAGGATGTTTATGTCAAGTTATTTATACATACATTATAAGAAGATTCTAGGGAATGGAACAATTTTTTGCCTACAAATTCAATAGATTCTTGGTTAGAAGTGAAGAATTATTTTAGACTCCAGTACGGTGATAAGACCTAGGTTTCTCTTATCAAAATTTGAAAATATCAAGAAAAATCCAAATGAATGTGTGTAGAAACTTTAATACTAGGTTCAATAAAACTTTGAATATATTGTGTATTAATCTAATGCCTAGTGACAATTCTTTCCTAATTAAATACTCAGATTCCTTTGATAAGAAAACAACTTATTATTTGAGGGACCAAAAATCCTAAAACTCTGAGGAAAACTTTCTCTATGGCTGTCCAAATCAAAAACAATATCAAAGCAACCAGGAAGACTATGAAGAGGAGAAGGTGTCAATATGATTAATCCAGAGAATTCATGGGAAAGTAAGGTAGTGGACTTAGAGGAAGTGGTTAAAAATTTGGATGGAACAGTCAAATAAATTTCATATAATCTTGCTAGAGAAGAGAAAGAATTAGTTTCAAATCCTTAAGCTCAGTATGAGACCCAAGGACAAAATAGATTTGGAAATCATCCCAAAGGAGATCACATGGCTAATGAAAGAGGAAAGGGACCTATGGGTTTAGGAAACAAATAGAAATATTTGTGAGAAAATAAAGTAGTCCCAGATCCATTGACAACAAGGGCATCATTAATAGAAGAATACCACATCATTGAATGGTGTGATAAGTGTTTATTGCCACAATCCCTTGTGAACAACTTGTTGGAGATGATGATGTAACTGATGAAGTAGGTTTTGATGACATATACATATTGAAGTGTCTAAAATATTCAATGCTAGAAGCCACTTCAACTAATATATTATATGCTAAAATTATGGATAATTTCTGGGCTTGCACAAATCAAGTATTCTCCCTCCCTTCTATTGTTTATGTTGATATAGATACAGATCAATCATTTGAGCTTCCAAATCATGACATTGAGTATTTAAGAGCTTTGACGATTAAATATTATGATGGTGGAATCCCTTCTAAAGAGGATAGGAAGCTATTAATGAATGTTGGGGTTGCTCAAGAAAAGGAGTATAACCTTAGGAACATACAATACAAAGAACTTGCCCCTACTACTAAACCAAAAAGTCCTCTCTTGAATAACATCCCCAAAGATACCCCAAAATAAGTAGTCCTAATAAAGGATATGTCAATACTTCAAGATCAATTACTTCTGCATATCTGCCAAAGAAATAAGGGATAACATCCCATTAGAAAAGACACTCACCCTGGCCTCTAATACAACCCTACCAAAATATATTTCATGTGATATGGCTCAGAATTCTAAGTCAAATAAAATTACAGTCCCAATTGTGGAATTATTAAGAATTCCTAAACATAGAAAAATGAGAATTTGAGTACTTAGGGGCTGAAGGATGATATGGTTGTCAAAGAAAGGGAGTACAAGTAATGTGGTGATTCCTCCTAATATAGCTTGAAGTTGAAGTAAAAGGAAGGAACCATAAAGAACATGGAAGAATCCCCATAAGTATATTTAGGCACATCCTTGGTATGAATCCTAATTGGATGTGGATCCTTTCTTTACTACTTTGAATTGTCAATGAGCGACTTCTTCACAATTATATGTTTGATTCATGAGCTTCATGTAATATCATGCCTTTAGAGGTCATGAATGAATTAGACATCAAGATAACAACAAATTTTGGGAGATGTTATGCCATGGATTCAAGATAAGTACCTGTTGTGGGGTATGTCAGAGGTTTAGTAGTACAACTTGCTCCCTATCCTGGAAAATATTTAACTATGAATATAGTTATAGTTGATTGCTACTAAATGGGGTATGTTGCTATCAATAAAATGGGCTGCTAGTGTGGGAGGAAGTGTTCAGATGGATATGTCATATGCCTCTATACCATTAGAAGGGAAATTAGTCAAATTGCGTAGAGAAGATAAGATGCTCCATCTGATTGAGGATCCCTAGAACGCCCCTTATGAGGTATATTATTTGTTGATACAAATTTGGGTAACTTGATAGGTATGTATAATATTTTGAAGATCATTGCATGGATGCTATGCACACCTTGAAGATGTTCAATGTCCTCCTAGACCATGAATTTTGATGGAGCATGCTCTAATGTTGGAAATGGAGCTGGAGTGGTTCTAACTTCTCCAAATCAGGTTTCTTTTAACTTCTCTTTTCAAATTGAAGTTTGAATGTACTAATAACATTGTTGAATATGAGGCAATTTCTCCTTGGTTTAAGGGTTACATGGAAGCATGGGATTAAAAAATATCATTGTCAAAGGAGATTTTGAATTAGTTGTAAATCAAAGGAAATTATATGCCTCTAAAAACCAAAGGTTGAAACAATATAAGCATGTAGTTTGGGATCTCATAGAATTATTTGATTCTTTTAATATTCATTTATCATGAGAGAAATCAGAATGCAACATATGACAATTTGGATGCCATCATGCATCCTAATATGAAAATGAAACAATATCTCTTACTTCCATTATGAAGTAGAAGTGCTAGTCAGACCATTGAGTTCCTGACAACATTCAACATTGGCAGGTTTTGAGGATGATGCTCAGATCCAAACGGTTTTAAATTAAAAGATGAGTTCACATAATCAACTCATTGATCTTGAACCCATGGTAGAACTGTGTGAAGGAAAGGAGACCCTCTTTGGAAAATATATAATTAAACTAAAGAAAAAGATTATTCCTAGAGGACTAGTTAGCTTGGAATCAAATTTTGATAATGTAGAAAAATTTGTAAGAAATCCTATCTATGCACTTAGAAATGTTGAAGAATGCAACTTGGGAACTCCTCAAAATCCCAGAAAGTTTTGGTTGGGATGCATTATGAATAAATAAGTGAAATAGGCTTATACTAAGTTGTTAAAGAAATACCAAGATTGCATGACATGGTCTTATTCAGAACTAAAAGCTTAAAGAAAAGACTTATTTCAACATGAGATACCATTGGTTCCTCACTCCAATCCCTTCAAAAGAAGCAAAGACCTATCAATCCCCTCCTTACAAATAAAATGCAAGAAGAGTTGACAAAGTTAAGAGATGGCGGGATAATTAAACCCACTAGTATTCTTCATGGGTGGCCAACTTAGTGCCAGTCAGAAAGAAAAATGGGGACATAAGGCTTTGTGTGGATTTAGAAATATAAATAAATCATCTCTTAAGGATAATTACCCATTTCCTAATATGGATAATATGTTACAAAAGGTAACATGATCAGAGTTACTATCTACATTGGATGGTTTCTTAGGATATAACCAAGTGGTAGTGAAACAATCAGAGTAGTTCAAAAATATTTTCACTACCCCTTGGGGAACATATGTCTATGTTAGGATGTATTTTGGATTGATGAACACTGGAGAAAATTTTCAAAGAGCCATGGATGTGGCTTTCTATGGTTTTATTAATGATTTCACTACAGTTTATCAAGATGATATAACTGTTTTCTCTAAGAAAAGGGGTAACCATTTGGGGCACCTTGAAAAGATGTTACTCAAATGTAGAGAGTATGGGATTTCATTAAATCCTAAGAAATTACACTTCAGGGTGCAAAAGGAAAAGCTATTGGGACATATAGTGTCACAAGGAGAGGTCATGATATATCCTGAAAGGGTAGAGGAAATTGGTAAGGTTCTCATTCCTATATCTAATAAGGTCATTTAGTATTTCTTTTGGCAAATGAACTTTGTAAGAAGATTCATCTCCAACTTTGCTGAGATTACTATTCCCTATCAGAAGTATGTTGAAAAAGGATCAGGTTATCAAGTGGGAAGAAGGGTTTGTCCAAGCATTTTAAGGAATAAAGAAGGCACTCAAAATTGCCCTTGTATTGACTAGCCTTGATTATAAGAAAGGATTTCAAATGTTCTCTTTTTACTATAAAGAATACAATTGATTCTATGTTATTACAGAAATATGAAGAGGGACATGAAAAACCCACCCATTGCCTTCTTTAGCAAAGCCATGCAGGGAGTTGAGCTGAACATATTCCATCATGGAGAAATAATATTTTTCCTTGGTAAAAGCCGCTAAAATTTTTAGGCCATACATTTTAAGCTCCAAAGTGGTCTGCCTAGCGTATGCTAGTTCTGGGAAGTGTGATACTTCCTAGATGGTTGTCAATCCACTGTTTAAAACAAATTAATGTGAGAAATAAGTAAATTCCTACTGTAGTTGATATGATTTAGGTATCTCATTCAAGTACAATAAGAAAATCTAATATAACAGGCTAGGCTATAGTCAGATCTGAAAGGGTTGGGTAGGTGTCAGGGTATTGGAACTGATCAGGGTCCGGTTCTGGGTTGTTTAGGTTATTTGGTAAAAGGTTGTTTGGTTCTGTTCTTGGGTAGGGTATAAAACACAGAGACCGATGTTGGTTGGGTATAACTGACGACGGTTTAAGGGAGACCGATGATGGTTATGGGTAACCGGCGTCAGTATAGTAGGGTGACAGTAATTCAATGAAAACCTTATTGTAGAGTCTAGGTGAGGTTAGATGAGGCTAAAGAAGGAGATGGCAAGGTCTGTGGGAATACTGAGAACACTCAGAGAGGTGGAAGGGCCAAGATAGGTGATCTGATAAATGGTGGGTGAGGTTTTTGGGGTTTTTTAGAAAGAAGGCTATGGAGGAATGGGAATGTTAATAGAAGAATGGTAACAGAAATGATAACAACTCTATGAACAGAATAGGAATGGAAATGATTAATGATAAAACACTTACCAATGTTGTAGGTCCAATGGTTGGGTGGTGGTGATGATCAGGTTGATGGAATGGAGCTTGGTGCAATAGTGACGCTTCCCGGAATGTTACCATGAGTGCCAATGCTTCTGGATCTGTCCTGGTGCTGGCTATGGATGTCTGGGTGCATGAAAAGACTCTGGTTCTTCTTGCATGCAGCTCTCTTCTCATCTTCTTGCTCTCAGAATGTGCCAACCCAAAAACAAGGTTGCTTAGGTGAATAAATGGTAACCGACGATGGTTCCAGGGTTGACCGGCATCAGTTTAGGGGTGACCGGCATCGGTTAAGGTGGGATTCCCTAGGTTTACTAAAATGGGTAGATATTTCTAATTTCTTGGGCCCAGTTAGTTTGTTCTCATGGATTAGAATGGAAACTTCCCTTCTAATGAGTGGGAATGTGGTTAGAGAAATCTTAGGCATTGATTTTAGGGTTAGACCAAATCTTAGCTCATTAAGGCAAGTAAGACTTAGTTATTGTTAGTTATGGAAACATGTCAAGAATAGGTCTAGGGTGAGGTGGTTGGATGAGGTGTCTAGGTGAGGTGGTGGGGTAGAAATTAAGATAATTAGATAATAAATATTGTGAGGATATATATTAATTTAATTAAAAATAATTAAATTAATAATGATGTGGGGTGGAAGGGGCCATGGTTAGGTGAGTATGTTTGAGTTGGTTATTTGACGAGGGACCAAGGGGAGTGTGACCCAATTTTGGTGTCTACATTTTTCCCCTTTTTGTTGCGTAGCTTGTATTGGTAAGCGACGCTGACAAAAATAAGATGTGGTTGCCCCATGTGTGGGTGAAGGTGATCCCCCTCAAACTAGGAACTGATGAGGTAGAAGACAAAATCAGTGAGTGGTTTGATAAAAGGTGGATGTGATGAAGAGGAAGGTGGGAAATGGGGGTAATGGGGTAAAGGTCCAATTGGGTAATCAAGGTAATGGGCCAGGGTCAAAGGTAGTGACAGTCAAATGCACGCACACGTATAAACTGCGGCACGGTACCAGGTTGAAGAGCATGCAAACTCTACATCGTCTAAGGTCGATAGGTTTATCCAAACAAGGTTGAGGTGATTCTGGTATCCAAGGTATAGGATATGGTGTGGAAGCACATCACAGGTCAGGTGCAGGAATGTTTAGGTATGTTCCTGTACACCAAAGGTTGGGTCAGGATAAATGGCACGACAATAGGCAAGGTAAGGTCATTAGGTCAAACAACACGGGTAACAGTGTCACAAGGTATAACGAGCACATGAGTTCATAGGTCATTAACAATGTTCTGGGTACAGGTAGCTAGGTCACGACATGGGTAGGGCCAAAGGTATGGGTAAAAGAACAAGTGCCAAAATGTAATTAAGGATAGGTATAGGTAAGGTAGGTGTGGAGGTTGGTTGCAATAAGGGTGGGTAAGGTTAAACGGTGGCTAGGTTGGCTAAGTGTTGGTCAGAAATGGGGAAAGGGTATGGACAGAGTATGACAGGTAACCGATGCCAGTCATACTAAACCAGTGACGGTCTAGGTAAACCAACCATGGTTTATTAGGGCACATGACCGATGTCAGTTTATGGTACAACTGACCATGGTGTGCTAGGGCACATGACCGATGTCGGTTTAGGTATAACCGACATCCGGTCAGGTCAATGTGGGTATATAAAAAGGAAAAAAATCCATATAATACAGATTCATTTGTACATTTTGGATTTTGTGAAAATGACAGAGCACTGAACGAGTTGTGTTTTTGTCATGAGAGAAAGGATACGATGGGACCATACCCTAGGTGAGGTGGAGAGATCTAGTTGGTTAGAGGAGAGCCAGGTAGATGGGTCCACATGATCGGGCAGAGTGAGGTGATTGGTAGAGAGGTTGGAGGTTGATTTGGATGGCATGAGGTAGGAGAGGGTTCGGGTGGACCACCAGCACAAGTGGCCAGACATGCCACCACATGGAGGTGACATCGAGATGAGGTAAGATCTAAGATTTTCTATGTATTTTGTTAAATGTAGAAGGGAATATGGGTCAGGGGGGTGTGGGTAGGTTAGAGAATTTTAAATTTGGTGGTTAAAATGGGTGAAAGAAGGGGTGGGAAAGGTCATAAGTAGGTTGAATAGGGTTGGGGGGGGTTTGGGTGAAGTTTGGGTAGGTGTCATAGGGAGAAATGGGAAAGAAATGGGGGGAAAAATTGGGGGTTTCAGGTTTGGGCATGCAGTAATAGTGACTGATGCCGATCAAGGTATGGCTGACATCAGTCTTCTTACACTGACATCGGTCAGGGATGAGGGGAACCGATTCCAGTTATAATGGACCAGTGATGGTCAGGAGTAACCGGTGCTAGTTAGGGTAAAAGGGCTAGAGGTCTAGGAAGGGTAAGGGGAAAGGTTAGGTAAAGTGGGTAAAATAGATAGTGGTGGGGGGAAGGGAAGAAGGGAGGGGTTGAAGGTCAATGTTGGGTAAAATCAAGTTTTAATAATGTGTGTGATTGGTTGAATGCAGGCCAGGGACCAGCTACGGATGAGAGATAGGGTACCTCCCTTGCTCATGGAGGTATGAGGGGGTGCACAGCTGATGACTGGTGCCATGTTGTAGAGGTTGGCCTGATTGGGGTCAGACGCTACCAGCACATAGTCTGGGAGCCAAGTTTGATGGTCACTCTCATCGATAGATGGGACTCAATGACCAATACCTTCCATTTGCCGATGGGTGAGATCATAGTCACCCTGGAGGATGTGTACAGGATCCTGTGGCTACCGATAGTGGGGACAGGTGTATTCTATCTCCTCAGAGGCCTCTGAGGAGTTGATGTTGACCGTGTTTGGTGAGGGGCTGGTGGAGATGAGGTTCCATAGCACCAGTATGAGCTATGGAGATATGTACCGGGCCCATCCAGAGGAGATGAGGTTAGTAGTGTTGTTGATGGAGGTAGTCTGCTGCTTTGCATTACCAGATGTGAAGGGTGGGAGATTCCCATGATCATTGATGGGGGTTCTGCATGACATGGTGGAGGACAGGACCCATTTTGCATGGGCACCCACATTCTTGGTATAGTTATATAGAGAGCTATGGGCTTATGGGTGGCTACGGAGGTTTAGCCTATGTTGTACTTTCCTACTTCATTGTTGGGCATATGAGCACATTGTGTGTGTGCATCCAGTTGGTATGCCCCGGGATGATGCATTTGAGTCCAGGTTTTGTTTGAGTGGGCTTCAGGTGATGGGTGCCTACGATTGGGGAGCACGAGCTGCTAGAGCTACACATGATGTAGCCTATTACAGGTGATTGCTAGAGGGGTTGTCTAGCATGGACATCATTTGGAGGCCCTATGTGGGTTTTCCATCATATGGGTGGATGGCAGAGGAGCTACAGGAGCTACAACTACTCTGATGGATAGAGGGGTGATGTGTAGGAGAGCACGAGATGATACCTGTTGATAGGGTCAGACGGTAGTTTGGGCTGCTTCAGGATATACCTCCACCCTTCCCACAGTATAGGAGGGATGATGTGGAGAGGCCTCTACCTCTACCACAGCTGATAGTGCCGACAGGGTAGGAGGAGTAGGTGAGAGACCAGTGGATTGATGATGTCAGGGTGACTGATAGATACAGGTAGTGGTGGGCTACACATTTACGAGTAGTACCACCGAGGCTAGGGCAGCCAGATTTAGCCACCATCACAGTTCAGAGGGATGCCCTACAGGGGTAGGTGGCTACCCTGATTACATAGTTGGGGATAGTGCAGGGGCAGCTGACAGGTTCAGAGGCACATGTTGCTATGTTGTAGGCACAGGTGGCCACTCTACAGGCCCAGGTAGTGTAGGGACAGGTACCCACACAGGGTGGAGATGGGGATGGGGTACAGGTGGCCACCCTACAGGCATAGATTACAGGTTTTTAGGGCCAGTTGGCCACTACACAGGCACAGGTTGTGGCCCTTCAGGCCCAGATACAGGCAGGAGTGGGACAGGGTCCCTCAGGATAGTCACAGGCATAGGGACAGGGTCCCTCTTTATAGGTACCAGTGGGACAGGGTCCCGAAGAGACAGGTACAGGGGCCGAGGCCGATGGCACCACCACAGATAGTACCGATAGGTAGGTTGAGGGATGCCTTAGGTGAGGTCAGGTATTATCAGGATATTTTGATGGCCACAGGGATAGATTTTCTATCCTATGGGGAGTATAGAGCACAACAGGCCTCGAGTGAGAGGACCAGGTCACATACCCATAGTGTAGAGAGTACAGGGGGCCATCAGCCCCGAGATAGGGTCAGGGTGAGGCTACCAGTGCACGGAGGCCAGCTCCAGGTGAGGGACCATCAGAGGATCTAGATCATCCCATGGTGGGTGGAGAGAGGTTAGCAGGGGACCCCACTGGAGGGGAGAGGAGACTGATGAGACAGATATGGATGGATATCAGGTGGGGTGATGATTAGTCATCATTGATGATTTGTGTATCCATGTTTTTGATATTTTTGATATATACCAGATATGTGCCGAAGATGATGAGGATGTATGTGAGAGATGTTTTTGTATTTTTGATATATACTGGCCTGCATGAAGATGATGAGGATGTAGATGAGAGTTTTTGTTATTTTTGATCATATACCTGGCCTGCGTGCCAAGATGGTGAGGCTGTATATGAGATATTTTGAGAGATTATGTTTATTATTTGTATCTATGTTCACATGTATTTTTACACAGACTTTCTGATTTATAGATGATGGTATTTATAGTATGGATGGTGTACATGTTTTAATTTGCATTGTTATATATAGATAGGTGGAAATCAAGTGGATTAGGCATGATAGAGTCAAGGTCATGTAGGCATGGTGGAGTTAGGTCTGTTTAGGCATGGATGGAGTCAGGTCATAGGCATGGATGAGTTAGGTTGATTTAGGCATGGTGGAGTGAGTTTGGTTTAGGTATGATTGAGTCAGGTTTGTTAGGCATGATTGAGTCAGGTTGGTTTAGGCATGGTTGAGTCAGGTTGGTTTAGGCATGGTAGTGGTTGATTTCAGGTTGGTTAGGTATGGTTGAGTTTCTATTTCATTAATTTATTGCAATTAATGATGATGTGGATCATGTTAAGATGATTTTGTAGGAAAATGTATGATTATGGTAAAGAAATTGTAGAAAAGATGAAATGAATGTGTGAAAATGTTATGATGGTAAAGATGTGTAACAATTGTTGCTTGTTTGGTTTAATTTCCAGTTATTGATATAAAAGGAAACTAACTAGGGTAGAATGTGAATAGGAAAGGGAAAGGGGGAATTGGTTAGGGTAGAGAGTGGCCGAGCTAACCTCCAAGGGCCCCATGCCCTCGAAGTGCTGCCTACATAGTCCCGGTGAAAAGGGACCTCAGGCCGATGTAGTTCTCCCATAAGCTAGGGAAGATTATAATGAAGTAGAGGAAATGGGTTGGTAGGTGTTAGGCATGGGTTGAATGTAGGTCATAGGCATGATTGAGTTTAGGTCATAGGCATGGTTGAGTGGTTTTTAAATATAGGTGTCGATGATCTGGTCCTGTATAGGATAATCAATAAGTAATGAGGAAGGTGAATGGTAAGAGGTGGTAAAAGAGCCACTTAATTGATAAGAACCCTAATGAGTCTACCATACCTAAGAGGGCTTATGAACAAAGACCCTAAAGGCATTGCATAATGGACCATTCTAAGGGTGAAGAAAGTCACATAATCACGAAATGTCACATTTGCGGCAAGTCCCTTGAGTAAAGAGGAAATTAGGATAAAAAAGGAAAGGAGGTGAGAATGGGTGGTTTAGCGTAACTTAGTGTACGACAACATGTGTTTTTTAGAACAAGAAACCCAGGATCAAAAATAGGCAAGTCCATGACAAAAATTTCATCTTTTTCTTCATTTTTTTTTTTTAATAGACTGATCGATGCGGGAAGTCTATATGGGATGAGTATATTATCTCCTTGAGGTCTTCGTGAAGCTGATCGATGCGGGAAGCTTCTGGATATTTTTATTTTTTGTAATGAACTTTATATAGTTGTCCTTCAAGGGAGCAGTCTATTTATAGTGGTGGAATTAGAGTGAAGAGATGTCCCTTTTGAGGGAGTCATCTTTTGCTGGAAGTTTGACTCAAGGAGTTGTATCCCTTTTTTTTTTGGACGTTTAAGTCATGGACAAGACTATAGAGGAAGATTAGGTTCTTGTTTAGAAGACAAGACCATAGTACACACAAAGGTTAACTATGAAAGAGGTGGTTTTGAGTGATGAATGACCATGGGATTCCATCTTGAAGAAGATGAAAAGTATCCATGAGAATCATGCTATGAGTAGAGCCATGGTACTCATATTGAAGATAAGGCTGAAAAGGTGACAGGTAATCACATGATTCTTATTTAGTTTTGAATCCTCAAAATGGGTAATATGGAAGGTGAACAACACTCAAGGGATGAGCGATCAACTGACATATAGTGATATAGGACTTGATGTCAACAATAAAATGGTTAAAGATGCAAGGAATTAAGGGGCTCAGGTTCGGGTTTACCTTCGAGTGGAGACAAATGATAAGCACCTGATCCATAGGCATGGGTAACGATATAGGGTCCAAGCCAATTAGGAGAAAATTTTCCCCATTTACTTTTCTCCTCTTTGGTTACATGTTGATTTTCCTTCAGGATGAGGTCACTGACCTGAAAGGTTCATTCATGAACACATTTTTCATAGGCACATGTGATAGGTTTTTGGTAGATTTGGAGATGGTCAAGAGAATTGAGACGACATTCATCTAATAACTCAAGTTGTGCCAAACGATCTTGGTGAAAGTCATCATCATTGAGCATGTCTTGTAGTGAGATGCAGAGAGATGGAATCTGGACTTCGAGAGGTAAGACAACCTCAGTACCATAGACCAGAGAAAAGGGTGTGGCAGCAGTCGAAGTGTGAATACTAGTGCGATAAGCCCACAAGGTGAAAGGAATGTGCGTATGCCAATCCTTCCCAGTATCGTTGACTACCTTCATAAGAATTTTGTTCAAGGTTTTATTGGTTGATTCAGCTTGGCCATTGGTTTGTGGGTAATAAGGTGATGAGAAACTGAGTTGGATGATGCCAAAAGCATCACATAGTTTGCGTAGGGTTTTGTTTTTGAATTATTTTCCATTATCGGTGAGGAGGCGGTGAGGAAAACCAAAGCGACAAATGATGTGATGGTTGATGAATTCACATATTTTCTCAGCTTTTGTAGAAATGAGGGGAATGGCCTCTACCCATTTAGTGTAATATTCATTAGCGGTTATGATCCATTGGTGGCATTGTGAAGAATGGGGGTTGATCTCACCGACAAGATCCAAACCCCATTGAGAGAAAGGCCAAAGGTCTCGTGTGACCTGTAAGGCATGACTAGGTGTGTGATGGAGATTAGCATGTTGTTGGCATTTCACACAACATTTGACATAATCACAACAGTCATGGTTTAGGGTTGGCCAATAATAGCCTAGGTGAAGAATGCATTTTGTGACAGCTAAACCACTAAAGTGACCTCCACAAATTCCATCATGGACTTCCTTAATGGTGTAGGGAATTTCAGAACTTGTAAGGCATCGTAAGAGAATGTCATCAAAGCCACACTTGTAAAGAAGACCACCCATGATGACATAATGGGAGACACTTTTAAGAAAGGCACGTTGTCCATTACGAGTGAGATCAGGGGGTAGAATGGAAAGGGAAAGATAGTCTGCATATTGCTTATACCAAAGGTCACGTGGGTCAGGGGCAATGGTTCCGACGGAGTAGACCTCATGAGGTAAATAAGAGGGTGATTGTAGCCTTTGTATTGTGACAAATATTTTAGAGTCAGCGGGTGAAGCAGGTATCTGAGAAGCCAAGCAGGCCATGGTATCCACAAATTTATTGGTAGAACGTGGGGTGGTTTGAAGTGCGTAACGGTCAAAGGTGGTCAAAAGTATGTCTACGTGATGTTTATACTTTTGAAGTATCTCATTACGACACTAGTATATACCATTGACTTGGTTTATGACCAACTGAGAATCACCAAAGATGTTGATTGACTTAACATCTAAGGCATAAGCAGCCTGGAGACCCAATACGAGTGCTTCGTATTCAACAATATTGTTTGTACAATCAAAATCAAGTTTGAAAGACAAAGGCATAGGTTCACCATTAAGAGGAATGAGGATAACACCAGCCCCACCCCCACGCTGACACTTGGAGCCATCGAAGAAGAGTGTCATTTGGTAAGTGGGTTCATCTAGGGAAAGGGTAGCTATAGACTCATCTGGGAAATCAAAGTTAGAGGGTTGATTCCCAGAAATAGGTGCATCAGCTAGTTGGTCAGCGAATATAGCCTGGCCCTTGATGGAATTTTGATGAATGAATTCAAGGTCAAGGTCAGCAAGAAGCATAAGCCAACATGTGTGCACACATTGATATTGATAGAGTTTGGCATACATATAGTGTAATGGGTCAGTATTAGTAATGACAAAGGTTTTGTGGTTGAGTAGGTAATGGCGGAGTTTGGTGGTGATGAAAACTAAGGCTAAGAAGAGTTTTTTGGCATGGGTATATCTAGTTTCATAGTCCAGAAGGGTATGACTTATGTAATAAACCACTTGCTCTCTGTGTTGGTCATCACGATGAGCGAGCATGGCACCTAAAGAATGGTCAGTGGTGGAAATATATAGGTAAAAGGGTTGGTCATCCTTAGGAGGAATGAGCACTGGTGGTTGAAGGAGGTATTGTTTTAAGGCTTCAAAGGCTTTATGGCATTCATCATCCCATTTGAATGAAACATCTTTCTTGAGAAGATGATGAAATGGTTGACAGTGGTCAGAAAGCTGTGAGATAAAATGATGAATGGATTGCAACTTACCTTGTAGGCTTCAAAGTTGATGGAGATTAGTGGGTGGAGGCATTTCTAGAATAGCCTTGACTTTAGCAGGATCAACTTCTATGCCACACAAAGAAATGATGAAACCTAGGAGTTTTCCTGAAAGTACCACAAAGACACACTTCTTTGGTTGAAGATGAACACAATACTTGATGAGGTGATTAAAGATGACCTTAAGATAGGTAGGTGGTTGGATCGATGTTTAGATTTGGCAAGAAGATCATCTACGTAATCTTCCAATATGTGATGCATGATGTCATGGAAGATGTAAGTCATGGCTCACTGATATGTAGCACCAACATTTTTAAGGCCAAAAGGCATGACTCGATAGCAGAAATTCCCCCAAGGGGTGATGAAGGTAGTCTTGTGTTGATCTTCTGGAGCTAGTAATATTTGATTGTAGCCTGAGAAACCATCCATGAGTGATAGCATTTCATGGCCAGTGGTGAGATCAACTAGTTGGTCAATGTCTGGTAGGGGAAAATCATCTTTGGGACAAGCTAGGTTGAGGTCATGGAAGTCCATGCAAATGTGGAGTCCCCCTGTCACCTTTGTGACAGGAACGATGTTAGAAATCCATTGGGGATAGTCAATGGGTAGGATGAAGGAAACTGAGAGAAGGCACTGAAGCTCTTCTTTGACCAGAAGAGCAATGCGAGGATGCATTTTCCACAGCTTTTGTTTGATGGGTTTGGCATCAGGAATGGTTACGATATTGTGGACCATGATTTTTGGGTCAATACCAGGCATATCGGCATAGGACCAGGAAAAAGCATTGCTATGGTCCTGAAGGAAAGAGGTGAAGGCTTCCTGTTCAGTAGCATCTAAGGATTGGCCTATCTTTAGAATGTGTGGGTCATCCTGAGTGTTAATGTTGATTTCAATGGTCGATTCATTCAACATGGTTTGCATCTCAGAAGGTAACGACTGATGAATATAAGAATCTTCCACACCCAGGTAGGTGAGGATGGACTCATCATCCTGACATTGAATGACATTAATAGAAGGTGTATCATCATCGATCATGTTAGGATACAAGAATGGGAGAGAAGAGGGAGCCTCACCATCACGTTGATAGGTCAGAGGTCCCAGGGAAATGGTGTTTACAAAAAAAAAAGTTAGGAGGAATAGATTCAGGATCTATGGACTCCGTGGGTGAAGATGGTAATGTGGGTGAATGAGGTGGGGAAGTTTTTCTTCCTGATTGAGGTCAACGTGAACCTTCTTAGAAGGTGGTGCATCAAAACCAATGCCACTACGGTCATTGTGTTTATGAGAGGTACAGGAAATGACAGTATGGTGGCCTTGTTCAAAAAAACCAAAGCCAAATCCTTTCCATGCACACCGGTGGAGGAAAGTGTGAGTGAAGTGGTGGTTAGTGAGGGAGTGTAGGTCAGATGAAAATGGTTGGTTTGGGATGGAGGTTCAGGTTTATAGGTGGCAATATCAAGTCCCCCATACATTAGATTAGTGTGAAGGTGGGGAGGGCCATAAGGAAAAACCTCACCTATGTGGATGTCATAACTGGGGTGTTGACGCAGGTTCCCATACTCTTGTGGGGTGAGGAAGGTGTCGATATTGTATAGGTGGTATTCCCCCAGAGTGAGGCATTGAAAAACACCTTCTAAGGGATCAGTAGTCGATATGTGGGTAGCAGGGATAGATGACTCTCTAGATGATGATGGGAAACAGGTGAGTCAGTGGTAGAGGCTACAGCGGTAGTAGGGGATAGCAAGGTTAGATGTGGGAGAGGTGGTGGTAGTCTTGGTGGATGGGCTTGTAGGTGAAGGTGAAGTAGGGATAGTGGCAGATGCCTTGACTGGTACAAGCACATCATTGGGCTGGTATAGCATGTTACAGGTCTTGAAAGGTGATGGGTCAGTAGGGATGGTGTAATTATGTCCCTCATGTTCAAATTTGAGGCAGCGGTGTAAAGTCAAAGGGACACAACCCATGGCATGGATCCAAGGTCGGCCAAGCAACAAGTTATACTGGAACTCCCCTTCTAGGACATAGAAAAGTTTTGGGATAGTGCGGGGACCCACGCAGACATGGAGAATGATGGTACCCAGGGTAGAGGTCATGGCATCATTGAAGGAGCACAACATAACTGGGTTACCATGCATGTAATTGGTAGGTATGCACATTTGGTTGTATG
The DNA here is from genome assembly GCA_019776745.2 of Taxus chinensis. Taxonomy (NCBI): domain Eukaryota; kingdom Viridiplantae; phylum Streptophyta; class Pinopsida; order Cupressales; family Taxaceae; genus Taxus; species Taxus chinensis. The sequence continues at coordinate 88,199 of JAHRHJ020000026.1, read as the reverse complement.
CATGGGAGGAGATGATGTTAATACTAGCACCACCATCGATCATAACACATCGTATGCATATATTATCGATAAAGATGGAGATGAAAAGAGTGGGGTCAGGGTCATCAGACTGGAAGGGAGTGATCTCTTCATCTGAAAAGCTGAGGGTGGCTACTTGGTGAGTAGGTGGAGGTGTAGAGGAAGGTGATGACCTAGTGAGAGAGGCTACGTGGTGAGGGGTAATGATGGAGGCTATGGGTGTGGGGTCATTTGGTAAAACCTCAATAGATTGAAGGACCTCCATGAGGGCTTGACGATGTGACTCAGAGGTTTGGATGAGGTCATATAAAGACATTTTGAGGGGGGATTGGTGTAATTGTTTTAGCATTGTGTGATGTGTGACCCCATCAGAAATAGGATATGCAGGACCTCGAATGGTGACTTTGGGTGTGGGTGTAGATGGTATGTTGGGTACAGGGTTGGTTGATGGGCTAGTTGCCTTTTCTTTCCCTTGTCTTTCTGAGCACGGGTGGTAATGTGAACCATGTTAATTTGAGGGGAGGTGGATGAAGAGGGTGTGTCATGGAAGGTATAATGGCATGAGGGGAAAAACCCTAGTGGGGGATAAGATCCTTGTGAAATGAGTAGGGCACATTGGCATTTGGGTGGTGGTTTGGCCAACTCTCTTATACAGACCATGTTGATCTCAAATCTCAAGGGTGGATCAAAGAGTTGTGGGGGTGGAGATATTGGTCACTAAGTAGGTAATGGAAGAAGATTTGGGGAAATTGGTGAAGGTGAAATGGGGTCCTCATCAAGAAGATCATCATCATCAAAATTTTCTTCAGGAGGACATAATTGGACAAGAGTGGTTTTTAAAGCCTTACAGTTCTCTACATCATGTCCTGGCACATGATGGTAGGCACAAATTTTAGTTTCATCAAACCCTTTTGGTTTGGGTTTGAGTGGGTCATAAGGTCTAAGAGGTGGTAATGTGATGACAGAAGTTTCGAGGAGATTGGTTAAGATTTTGGCATAGGACCTGGCTAATGGATCACAATGGGAGGTGGGCTTGGGTTTGGGTACAGGTGTGGCTGATTTTGGAGGAAGAGGCTTTACAGGAGGGGGAATGGGTTGGTCCACTAGTTTGGTGTGTGGAGTGGTCTTAGGTCTTGGGGCATCTGTTTGGGTAAAGGGCATGGTAGAAGAGCTGGCGATGGAAGGTTTGGTTGGTTTAACTACCTTATTGGAGGGTAGCAGGATTTTTAGCTTTAGGTTGCACCTTCTTGGGAAAAGGTGACATGGGTGTATGAGATGTATGTAGAGGGAAAAGTAGATGGTGGAAGAGGATGGGTTACCCACGGGGGTAACCGAGTTGCAGTGGAGGTGGTTGGTAGAGGTTGGGTAGAAGGTGTGAGTGGAAGAGAAGAGAGTGTCATGGGTAGTGAAGAAGTTATGGAAGGTAGTGGTGGTATGGGTGGTAAGAAGGTTACGGGTGATGGTGGGGGTTGTGTGGATCACTTGGGTATATTAGAGGTCCATGATGAGGAGGTGGACTGCTGTGTTCTTGGTTTTCCAGTGGAAGAAGGTTGCTTGGCCAGGGTTGAGGGGTGAGGTCCTAGGATGGACGGAAGGGGTGAAGGTGATAATGGTGTGGTAGGTGTGGTTGGTATACAAGGCCTATGAGGTTGGGTCTTCTTTTTAGGGGCCAGGAATAAGTTTAGTGTTGGTTTGGGAAGATGTGGCTAAATCTAATTTGATGGGTGGGTGAGTAAGGTTTGATGTCGGCATGACCCCTAAGGTAGTGATGGGTTTAGGTAAGGGAGATGATATAGGCATGGGTAGGTGTTTGGGTGTAGATGTATGTTGGGTTGTGGGTAGAGGTGTGTGTTGGGCTATGGGTGATGACATGGAAGGTGTTGCAATAGTCATGGTTGTGTTTGGTTTGGTCACTTGAAACACTTTTGGATAGATAGTTGAGGTTCCGGTGAGTGAAAACTGCATTTGGGTTGAAGCAGGAAGTAGAAGACATCCCCAAAGTAAGGCTCTATCAACATAGTCCAAGTGATCGGTCAAGCATGAAAATGGTACTACTGTAAGTGGGGCCGATGTGGATCAAGTAGCAATCCCCATAAAATGTGTTTGAGAAACAGGGAAATGGCTAGCTTCAAACTCTGTGGGTAAGAGAGCCGAAAGCAGATCAACAGGATCTTGAAGGTCTGATGGAAAATAGTCATATAAAGGAAATGGTATTTCCATAGGATCCTCCATGGGTAGAGGACAGGATGGTCCAGACGAGGTGGACTCTCCTTGTGATGGTGTAGGTTGTGGACATGTATCTCCTATGAGTAGGAGAGGTGCCACTGACACTGCTCAGTAATTTGAGGGGCCAAAGGTGGCAGTGCTAATTATAGGCTCTTCCACGGGTGAAGGAGAAAATGAAGGGGGTTCCTCTGTGGGTGGAGGAGTAGATGAAAAATAGGTTCCTGTGTAGGTAGGGGAGCTCAGGCTAAGATTTCATCTATGGAAGGAACATGGGGCAATTGGGAAGCAACTGGTATGTCATCAAAAATAGCATGGACCTCACAGACATTGCTATCATTGGTTGAAGTGTCACCAGTTTGGTTGGAAGATGGGGCATGATTAGGGAATGGTTTTTTTGAAGATATGTAGGTTTTGGTTAGCGGGTGCATTTGGGTTATCCAAGACTAGATCTCCATTGTCTAACATTTCTTGGATGATATTCTTGAAGGTGATGTAGTTACCATCGCTATGACCTTTGACACGATGATAGTTGCAAAATTCATGTTCTTTATACCATGCGGGCATGGGGTGATCAGGGTCAAAACCAGTGTGTGGTTTTATAGGTGGAAGGGTAATGGCACCAGCCTTAATAAGATTTTCCAAAATAGAAGAATAAGGTTCTCCTATTGGGGTGTACTTTCATTGTTCTCATCTGAACTGGAAGGCTTGGATGAGAGAGAGATTAGAAGAAGGTTTGGCTTGGTTTGATGGGTGAGAGGGTCCAGCCTTGAGAACTACAACATTGGCAGATCCTTTGCATTTTGAATATTTTTGGGCGGTTTCAAAGATGAAGAAGCATCATTTGATTTGAACGTTATGTTCTTTTTACGTAGCTGAATTTTCTTCTCTTCGATAGCACGAATCTCCAATTTTTGTGCCATGGTGAATGCCTCGTCAAAGGTGTGGAAGGTCTGCACCTGCAGGGTTGGTGAGATGTGTCTAGCACAAGCCCAAGTAAACAACTCTATGAGTTCAGTTTGAGGTAATTGAAATGTGAGCTGGTTAATTAGGCTTGCGCCAACGAGTGAAAAAGTCAGCGATAGACTCATCGTCATACTGTCGTGTGGAGTAAAGATCAGTCATGGTGACTTTCTTAACAATGTTGATTGAGAAGTGGTCTAAGAAGGCTTGGGCTACTTGATTAAATGAGTAGATGGAATGTCTTGGTAGCCCACTGTACCAGTCTAATGCAGGTCCTGTCAGGGACATCGGGAAGGTCCATAGGAGTAAAGCATCATCATGGGTGATCAGGTAACACCCATGTTTGAAAGACCACAAATGTTGTTGTGGGTCTTCTTTACTATTGAAATGGTTGAATTTTGGCATTTCCCAATGTACAGGGTATGGGTGAATAGGAATGGATGGATGAATGGGCTCATTACAGATTTCATCATAGGTGAGAGAATTGTGCGAGCCAGAAACCGATGCTTCTAGTGTCTGCATCCTTTCCATCATTAATTTTATGAGGTCATTGGTAGGTTGTGATGGAAGGGCACCTCCTGTGGCATAAGAGGGCTGGTACTGAACATGTGATGTGGGTGGCATTCCAGTGTATGGTGATGCCGAATAGGAAGGTTGAGAATAGGGGACCGACATAGAGGGCATATATCCAGAATGAATGACAGATGAGATAGGGGGTTGTTGATAATATGTATATGTAGGTGGGGCAGTCGTAGTGACTCTAGTAGTGATTGGGGGCAGAGACTGTGGGATGGAGAGGACAAGATTCTGGAATGGAGTAGGGGTCACCGACACCATGGGTGGTTGTGTTGCAATTGGTATATGTGAGATAATGGGTGTGGATGGGGTTATGGTCTGGGTGGTCAATGAAGGAACAAAAAATAATATAGGTTTGACTGATACTACAAATGCAGCGGTCATAGTGGGTATGGGGCCTAGCTGTGAAACCACTGGGGGTAAAGTAGGTGAAGGTAATGCTGAAATAGTAGGGGCTGATGCAGAAGTGGGGATAAGGGTAGGAGAGATGGATACAGGCATGCCATATATCAACTGACCTGAGGAGTCCCAGGTGGAAGAGTGGGAAAGGTAGAATTGTAAGGCTGTGGGATTCTGATCAAGGAGTCATGCGAACTCCTCATCACCTGTAGCAATGGTGGTAGGTAGGGTTGGATCCATGGGTGACAGGATAGAAGGTGGTGAAGGACTAGGTGGGAGTGGTTGATGACTAGCATGGAATATAAGAGCATGTTAGTTTGGTTGTGAGTCAACACCATGTGAATGAATGTATATCAGGTGATGACTGTATTCTGTAAATGACACAGAAAATAGTAGGAGGAAAGAAAAAATGAGGTGGGAGGTGAATTTGGGTCAATGTATTTTGAAAATCAAACAGACAGGGTAACTGACCATGATGGTTATGACCGATGATGGTTCAGGGGTAACCGATGTCGGTTACTGTGGAAAAAACCAGTTTTACCAAAAGTGAAAAAACTGATGAATGTGTAAGATGGGTAAGTTGTATGATGACTGTTTATATAATATCAAAGGAGAGTATAGAGACTCAGAAAAAACTCAGGGCCAAAAAAAGAAATGAAATAGGTGTCCCTTTGGGCAAGTTAACCAAAAGGAAAAAAACTAATGTAGTTAGGTAGAACTGATGATGGTGAGGTGTAAACCGATGATGGTCAGATGTGAAACCGATGATGGTCACTGGACCGACACCGGTTACTGTGAAAATTTGAAGAATGAAGAAAATAGATTTTGTGAATTTAATCAGATGAATGATCAACCTCAGAAGTCTCTGAGATGATATAATGAGGTCCTGACACACTCAGAAGAAGTCAGAATACTCCAACTATGATTGTGGAGTGTGCAAGGAAAAAATGGAAAATGGAGAAACGTATCCTCACACCTCAAAACACAAGTCAATCAAAGAAAAACTAAAAAACATGTATCCTAACAAGTGATTTTTAATGTGTTGAGCTTATGCTATTTAGAACTGACTCATGAATTTTGAGTATATTTTTTGGTGAGGAAGGCTTCCTACGAAGAAGGAAATCTAGAAGGTGAGGTTTTAGGTTATATTATGGTGGGGGCAGGCCGTCCTCTAAGGTGATGACAGGACAGAAGTAACCAGCTGGGGAGTACCTGACAATCCTATGATCGTGTGATCATTGACAGGTGTTCCCAGGTAAGATGTTGTTTAAGAAAGATTTGTATATTTCAATTTTGTGTAGTTTGGTAGAAGAAGAAGAAAGAGAGTTATTTTCTACAATTCTTTGTGTCAACCATCAGCTGGGCATGACTTCCAGCATATAGGTTGCCCTCATTTTAATGTGAGATAAATGCAACATACAAGGATGAAATGCAACTGATTTTAAACCCAAATTGAAAAATTACGTTCGATGAAGCAAATGATGAATAGGTAGGAACGTGCTCTTTCACTACTTATGCAAAAAGCAAGAAAGAAGAAATGGTTCCTTTTAAAGCACCAAAAAAATAGATTTTTTTAGACAATTAGAAGAAGAGAGGATTACCAGGGAAGAAAATTAATGTGTAATACATTTAGAAAATAAACAAACACACAATTTTACCTAAGAATGAAGAAAATGCAAGGAACCCCTGATGGGTCCCACCGGGCATGCCAAAATGTTTCACCATTTTCTTTACATTTTGGAATGTGACAAAACAGATAATGTTATGGGCTGAGGAGGAATACCTGTTGTGTTGGTTTGGAGGTTGATGCATGCATTCTGACTTCTCAATCCAATGCTGACTGTGAGAGCTTCCTTTTGGCTAGGAGGAACTACCTGAAATAGAAAACAAGACCACCAAAGAAGAGTTAAATAATATATGACAGTGGACTACCTAGCGTATGCTAGATCTGGGAAGTGTGATACTCCCTAGAAGGTTGTCAATCCACTATTTTTATAAAACAAATATGAAAATAACTAAAATACCTACATAAATAATCTAGTGCTATATTCTGATTTAGGTATCTCATTCACTATCAATAATCCAATTAAATAACTAAAAAGGCTATGTGGGTCAAGATCTTCAGGTCAGGTTGTAGGTTGGGTGTGGTCTGCTAGGTCACAGGGTCTTAGCAGGGTTGGGTGGGTTGTTTGGGTTGTTTGGTAGAAGGTAGGTTGGGTTCTGTTTTACACAGTGTTGGTAAACACAGAGACCGATGTCGGTCGGGTATGACCGAATGATCATGGTTAGGAGAACCGATGATGGTTATGGGTAACCGGCATCGGTAGAGGTCGGGGTGATAAGATCAATAAGATTTGTTAGTGGGGTTTGAGCTGAGGTTAGGAAAGAGATGAAGGGGGGATAACGAGGTATATGGGGATCTTAGGAACACTCAGAGAATATGTAGAGGTCAGGTATAGGTGATTTTATGGTGTGGGTGGAGGAATGGTTGAGTTTACAGAAAGGTAAATGGTGGGAAATGGAATGCAAGTAGGAAATGATAACAAAAATAACAAAAACCTTTAAAACTAAGAAATAAATATGCAGTATAAATGTACTTACTGGTGTTGCAGGTCCAATGGCTATGAATGGTGGTGATGATTGATTGGTGGGATGGAGCTTGGTGCCATAGTGGTGCTTCCTAGAATGTTACCGTGAGTGCAATACCTCTGGATCTGTCCTGGTGCTGGCTATGGATGTCTGTAGGTGAAAAAGACTCTGGTTCTGCTTGCATGCAGTTCTCTTCTCTTCTCCTTGATCTCAGAATGTGCCAACCCAAAAACAAGGTTGCCAAAGTGAATAAACGGTAACCGAACGATGGTTCCTGGTTGACCGATCAGGTTTAGGGATGACCAGCATCGGTTAAGGCAGGATTCCCTAGGTTTACTAAAAATGGTAGATCTCACATCATTTGGGTCAGGTTTGTTCCTTTATCCGTGGATCAGAATGGACGTTATGTTTTTATGAGTGGGAAGGTGGTTAGAGGAATAATAGGCCTTGATTTTTAGGGTTGAACCAAGTCTTATTCATTTATGGAAACATGCTATGAATAGGTCTATGGTGAGGTGTCTAGGTGAGGTGTCTATCCATTTAATTAAAGTAATTAAATTAATAATGGGGTGAGGATGGGTATTAATTTAATTATAAATAATTAAATTAATATTAATGTGGGGTATAAGGGTCATGGTTAGGTGAATGTGTTTAAGTTGGTTATTCGAAAGGGGACCAAGGGGAGTGTGACCCAATTTTGTATTGATATATATTATACTATGGTTTTGAGATAAATGGATGACAAACTTGTATCCTTATAACATATTGTAAATTTGAACTACATATCATGATGTATTTGATTATAAGTGATAACAAATGGAAGTTTATGTATATTGAGACAAGGAAAAGTAACATTATTTATTAAATACATGCAAACCATTATGTATTGGAAATTGAGTAAAATTATTAATATCTGCTTGTATTGTGAATTGTAACATATTGCTAGCAGCTAGATTGAACGTATGTACGGTTATAACATGTGAAATTTATTTTTAATGAAATTATGTACTTTTGTATCACTTATCATGGTCTAGAACTACAAATGAATCTTTATATTAACATCGTGGCTAAACTTATTACTTGTCATGTTAAATTTATTTATTTAATTGGTTAACTAAATAGCAATGGAATGCCCATGTTAGTGAATTAACTGCAGATGCCTTATATGATTGGATGTTCCATTATATGGGGAAACTAATAGGAGATTTCACTTATTTTTTATGCACAATTGATTCACGTATGTATTATAATGGAAACAAACTGTACAAGTTGAATGAATGAAACAAATTAATCTATAATGATAGATTACTCTAATTACTAGTATTGCTTGTGTTTTGTTTCTTGCATGTGTTGCATGTTAAGTTTAGGACTAGGAAATCGAGAGGCATCAATTTCCATGCTCAATTGTGGGTGATTCAGAAATCTGGTTAAAAACATGCAGTGTTTTTTCTTGGTCTCCTGATGAGAGGTCACTACATTTGGTTATTAGAGCGATGGTTTGACACCATGACCTTTTATGTTCACTATGTTTTGATAACTATGTTCTTGTGTCATGTACTGTATGGATAAATGGTACAAGTGGGGAAGCGTTACCACCGGGTGAGTTGCATGGGATAATTCACTTTACTCAATATTAAGCATGGTTCTATTGAGACAATATTTGTAAGAAATATATACAACTTATCTATCAGTTGAGGATCGATAAAAGAAAAAAATCATTGTTATGCTTAAAATACACATAAGAAAAATTAATGTACGAGCTTGCAATGCATTTTAAGGCTACAAATTTTGCATGAGGAGTTATGTAAATAGGAAGGCTATTCTTGGAGAGTTTAGGTAAGGGATAATATCTTGTTTTTAAAAAATAAAATTTATGATAGGAGCTTTATTGAGTTTGGAAAGGAACCTAAACTAGCTCATATTCAGTTACAACCATTCGATGTATCCAAGTGGTTAATTCAGTTACAAATAGACTTGTACTAATTCAAAGTGCTTAATTTGTTGTAGATAGACTTGCATTAAACCCCCTACAATCTCTCTCTTATAAATATTATTTTTAATGTTTTTGGCATAAGCATTTGATTTGATAGTATATATAATTGAATTTATGAGATTTTTATAGTTCAACATCAAAGAAATTATTTGGAAGCTTGTGTTAATATTTGGTAGAGTTTTATGTTTTGGGTCAAAAACTAGACCCATCATCAGTGAGAATAATTCAAGAATGATATTGGAAAAATAATATATATCATGTTTTGATATTGGAAATATTTCTTGTTTTGGATGATATTTTGGATACTCATGATAGTTCGCTATTTCGGAGCCACACATTTTCAACTGTGAGGAGGACGGTTTCATCAATTAAATTTTTATTAACAATTTACATGAGAAATTTGGAGGAACAACAAGATTTGTTGTGAAAATTACCATTGTTAAAATATAAAAAAGTAAAGCACCTAAGAACAATTATAAAGGAAAATGAGTGGAAATCAACATAATAAGAGAACAAAAGTGAAAAGTTTCAGTAGAAAATAATATTTGTTATAGGTTATTTTGATGTAAGTATGAGCATAACTCTAAGTTGAATAGAAAACAACATTTTAGGATCACCTTTGTGGTTTCATGAGCATATTTCTCTATAGTTTCTCTTTTAAAGTAGTAAAATGAATACCAAGATTGATTTCTACACTCCATTATGGAGGTTGTAGATTAAGAATCTATGAGTGGTTCTAGTAGAATTATTTAATTTTATAGGTTTGTGAGTTCTACATATGAAACAAGATGTCTATTATTGTGGTATCTAGTGGGACCCATCTTTTAAACAGCGTGCTTACTTATTAGGACTAGAAATAACTCTGTGAATCTTATTTTTTATTTCAATTAAGTAATTAAATTACCAAACCATTTATTTAATTTGATAACTAAATTTATTTGTAATGTCATTGGGATAATGCTTTCTCTAGGAGAGGAAAAATGTCATGTCCCTAAATGTCATATCTATATTTTGGGAAAAAAAAAATGCTTAGGAGGCTCCTGCCACAGCTGATATAACATGTGTATTGTTTTGAGTGCTTTATTTCGCATTATGATTATTATAAATTGATTTAGTATCAGTGCAATTTTGGATTATTGTTTATTTATATTTTCTTCTACTTTTTTTTGTTATTGATTTTAGACTCATACTTTTGGGAAGGAATGCTTTCCCCAAATCTCAAGCCCATGCAACCAATAAGATAAGATGTGAGGGATTACCACCTAAGGTTGAGTTAAAGGTGAACAAGAGGTCCGGGTGAAATTTTTAGATTGTTTATGTCATAAGAGAGATTTTTAGGGAAAGATATGGCGTTAAGATTCTTCTAGTATAGACTATGGGAAAAGACACCTGAACTAGAAGAAATCATGAATAGGGATAAGTGTGCAAGTCTTGGTAAGATCAATGTCAAAATTCTATCTTAGTTATTAGCTGAAATGATAGAGAGATTAAATAGTTTGGAGATGATAAGATGGATATTTGAAGAGGCATGATTAAATGATTTTACCAATATTTGGAATTTTTTAAAAATTTTCTTGAAAATTAAGTTTCTCATTTTACAATTTCACAAAATGATAATGCAAATGATAAACAATATGGATGTTATAAATGTACAATGTGGAGATGTAAATGAACTATGCATAAAAGCATTTGAGTTGAAGTGGATTAATTGATTCATTGAATTCTTCACCTTCTATAGTACACAGGTGGTATGCACCATTATTATTGTCTTCCACTACTTGGTACGGGCCTTACCACTTTGGTCTGAACTTCCTTCCTTCATCAATATTTTATTGATATGACTGTCAAATCTTGTTGGTGAGAAAAATTTTCATGTGGAAAAACTTGTGGAATTCTTTCCAACACTCTGGGAATATAAGTCCCTCTACTTAACCGGTGCAGCTTTTGTATGTGCATGCGCAAGAAAGTGTGGATTTCTGTGGTGGTCTTTCGACTGAGGATCCAACAGGGGCACACCACTAACCCTATGGAAAAGCTAGCAATCTCTGATAGGGAATTCTTTGTCTGTAGAGTGGGAAAGAGGAGTGATAAAAGAGGTAAGAGAACTAATGTTGCTGGTAGAAAATCAGATTCCTTCACGCACTAGTTAGAAACTTCAACACATGCATTCATGAGAAGAAACAACCCTACAAATAACAACAAGACCAAATATAATTTGATGAACACAAAGTATCATGAAACCCCTTAGTCAAAGAAAGATAGAAACTCCTTCTTCTTGTATTGATTGCTTAGACAAAAGTTGTACATAGTGGAGAAATGGAAGAAATTGAGAAGGGGGGGAATAAAAGAAAATGTCTATCTCCTTTGTTCTCTTAAGGTGCAATATACTCTGATTTTACAAGATCAATCACCACCCCCCTTTGCAATGGGAATGGTTTTACAATTTATAGAATGAGAGGTGACTTATCAACTTCCTCATGACCCTCCATATGCCTTAATATGACTTAAGATTGTTCATATTCAACTTTAAATATTAAGTCCCTTTTATAATAATAAGGCGACTTAATTTACATTATATTTCTAAATTTGTTTAAGTCATATTAAAAAGTGCAACCCTCAATGCAAAAAAATATAACATTTGAAAAGAGAGAGTGTCGTATGAGAAGTGAAGAGTGAGAGAAAGAAGAGGAGGAAAAAGAAGAAGAACTATGCTGCAGGATGAGTTCCTGTAATGGACTTAGCTCCATTCTTTGATTGTTCTCCACTTCATGATCCTGAGAAGGCTTCTGACCCATCCACTTTGGCTTCATATCTCCCTTATAAAAATCAACTTGCTATTTTTAGTAAGTATGAGAAATCAAGTCCCCGATCTTCAACTAGATGTTGTGGCTCAGTTTTCCTCTTTCTCTTTATGTTCCTCGTTCCTTCTAGATCAACTTTCTATTTTTAGCAAGTTCTCAAGGGCCCACTTAATATTTTTAGTAAGTGCCAAAAATTTCCATTCTAGTGAATTCTCAATTGTAGTGCACCTCCAATGTCTTCATCTCCTTCGCAAGCTCTTTTGTTGATGACTTTCCCGAAATAGCAGTTCCTATGTAGTAGACCTACTGTTTTTATAAAGTTTTCCTCTGGGGGTTGGATTGATGTGGAATGAAATTTTTTGATATGTTTTTTCACCCAATATCACCCCTCTGAAATTTTAAGGCCAGCCCGCTTAAAAATCTAGGAGATTTTAAACTTTTAATTTTCAGACTTGGCAGTGCTTCTAGGTACAGCAGCCATTAATGGACGTCGAAATTCCAAGTCTATTTATCTCCTCCGTTTGCAAAGAAAATCATATTTTTTATGTGGGTTTTTTCTTCTAGTTTTCACATGTGATCTTACTTCAATCCGGAAGCCGGTTTGACGAAAAATCCCACTTCTTTCTTCGTTGAGCCAAAAAGAAAATTTCTTCATTGTGGATGCTCTGTCACACGTGGGGGGGGGTTTGAAGGTGTATTTTTTTATGGTCTTGGATAGAGTAATGAACAGAAATAAATGGTTCATTGATTCGTGCACTGGTTTGCAAGCTTTGTTCAGATTTCCATTTTTTAGCTATGGGGATTTGGGTTGTTGTTCTCTTCTTTGTTGTTCTTCATTTCTCCTTAGCTTGATGAGGATTTCTTCAAAGACCTATGCATCACACCATGGGAAAGGTATTTCAGTTCCTTTTTTGATATGTCCTGATAATTTTCAATGGCGGAGTGAGTGGAAGAATGTTGCAGAGGAAGTATGGAGGAATGAAGTGCACATATAACTGTTAGAAGTTATAAGCGGGAAAAAAAGTGGAACTTGGAAATTTTTTAAAAAGATATGCACATGTAGGGCTTGGGTGCATTTTTCTATATTTGATGTCCCTAACCTCAGGGATGTGAGGGACATCAATTTCCACAATGAGAAAAATGGAGACACGTGGCACTAGATCCAACGGCAGGGAATGAAGGTAGAAAAAGCTGATTTAAAGCACTGGGAGCTGAAAGGAGGTCACATGGGTGTCCAAATGACTCCCTATGGGGGATGGGTACATTTTTAAAGTTTTGATGTCCCCCACCTCAGGTGCATAAGGGACATCAAATTTTATGGTGGTCAAGAGCATGACACGTGGCATCCGATCTGGCGGCGGCAAGGAATGCACGCTCCAAATAAGCATGCATGGATTGAGGATGAGTGTCATATGAGAAGTGAAGAGTGAGAGAAAGAAGAGGAGGAAAAAGAAGAAGAACTATGCTGAAGGATGAGTTCCTGCAATGGACTTGGCTCCATTATTTGAATGTTCTCCACTTCAAGATCCTGAGAAGGTTTCTGACCCATCCACTTTGGCTTCATATCTCCCTTATAAAAATCAACTTGCTATTTTTAGTAAGTATGAGAAATCAAGTCCCCGATCTTCAACTAGATGTGTGTGGCTCAGTTTTCCTCTTTCTCTTTGTGTTCCTCGTTCCTTCTAGATCAACTTTCTATTTTTAGCAAGTTCTCAAGGGCCCACTTACTATTTTTAGTAAAGTGCCAAAAATTTCCATTCTAGCGAATTCTCAGTTGTAGTGCACCTCCAATGTCTTCATCTCCTTCGCAAGCTCTTTTGTTGATGACTTTCCCGAAATAGCAGTTCCTATGTAGTAGACCTACTGTTTTTTTTCAGATAAAGTTTTCCTCTGGGGGTTGGATTGATGTGGAATGAAATTTTTTGATATGATTTTTCACCCAATATCACCCCTCTGAAATTTCAGGCCAGCCCGCTTAAAAATCTAGGAGATTTTAAACTTTTAATTTTCAGACTTGGCAGTGCTTCTAGGTACAGCAGCCATTAATGGACGTCGAAATTCCAAGTCTATTTATCTCCTCCGTTTGCAAAGAAAATCATATTTTTTATGTGGGTTTTTTCTTCTAGTTTTTCACATGTGATCTTACTTCATTCCAGAAGCCGGTTTGACGAAAAATCCCACTTCTTTCTTCGTTGAGCCAAAAAGAAAATTTCTTCATTGTGGATGCTCTGTCACGCATGGGGGGAGTTTGAAGGTGTCTTTTTTATGGTATTGGATAGATTAATGAATAGAAATAAATGGTTCATTGATTCGTGCACTGGTTTGCAAGCTTTGTTTAGATTTCCATTTTTTAGCTATGGGGATTTTGTTGTTCTCTTCTTTGTTGTTCTTCATTTCTCCTTAGCTTGATGAGGATTTCTTCAAAATACCTATGCATCACCATGGGAAAGGTATTTTAGTTCCTTTTTTTGATATGTCCTGATAATTTTCAATGGCGGAGTGATGGAAAAATGTTGCAGAGGAAGTAAGTATGGAGGAATGAAGTGCACATATAACTGTTAGAAGTTATAAGCGGGAAAAAAGTGGAACTTGGAAATTTTTTAAAAAGATATGCACATGTAGGGCTTGGGTGCATTTTTTTATATATTTGATGTCCCTAACCTCAGGGATGTGAGGGACATCAATTTCCACAATGAGAAAGATGGAGACACGTGGCACTAGATCCAACGGCAGGGAATGAAGGCGGAAAAAGCTGATTTAAAGCACTGGGAGCTGAAAGGAGGTCACATGGGTGTCCAAATCACTCCCTATGGGGGATGGGTACATTTTTAAAGTTTTGATGTCCCCCACCTCAGGTGCATAAGGGACATAAAATTCCATGGTGGTCAAGAGCATGACACATGGCGCCCGATCTGGCGGCAAGGAATGCATGCTCCAAATAAGCATGCATGAAGGATGAGTGTTGTTATATGAGAAGTGAAGAGTGAGAGAAAGAAGAGGAGGAAAAAGAAGAAGAACTATGCTGAAGGATGAGTTCCTATAATGGACTTGGCTCCATTCTTTGACTGTTCTCCACTTCATGATCCTGAGAAGGCTTCTGACCCATCCACTTTGGCTTCATATCTCCCTTATAAAAATCAACTTGCTATTTTTAGTAAGTATGAGAAATCAAATCCCCGATCTTCAACTAGATGTTGTGGCTCAGTTTTCCTCTTTCTCTTTGTGTTCCTCATTCCTTCTAGATCAACTTTCTATTTTTAGCAAGTTCTCAAGGGCCCACTTACTATTTTTAGTAAGTGCCAAAAATTTCCATTCTGGTGAATTCTCAGTTGTAGTGCACCTCCAATGTCTTCATCTCCTTTGCAGGATCTTTTGTTGATGACCTTCCTGAAATAGCTAGTTCCTAAGTAGTAGACCTACTATTTTTAGAAAGTTTGCATTTGGGGGTCGGATTGAGGTGGAACAAAATTTTTTGATATGGGTTTTTCACCCAATATCACCCCTCTAAAATTTCGGGCCTGCTCGGCTTAAAAATCAAGGAGATTTTAAACTTTTAATTTTCAGACCTGGTAGTGCTTCTAGGTATGGTAGCCATTAATGGACCTCAAAATTGTAGGTCTGGTTTATCTCCTCCATTTGTGAATAAAATCATATTTTTGATGTGTGTTTTTTCTTCTGGTGTTTCACGTGCGATCTTACTTCAATCCGGAAGCCGGTTTGACGGGAAATCCCACTTCTTTTTTCGTTGAGCCGAAAAGGAGATTTCTTCATTGTGGATGCTCTGTCACACATGGGGGGAGTTTGAAGGTGTATTTTTTATGGTCTTGGATAGAGGAATGAACAGAAATAAATGGTTCATTGATTCGTGCACTAGTTTGCAAGCTTTGTTTAGATTTCCATTTTTTAGCTATGGGGATTTTGTTGTTCTCTTCTTTGTTGTTCTTCGTTTCTCCTTAGCTTAATGTGGATTCCTTCTGAGACCTGTGCATCACCATGGGAAAGTTATTTCAGTTCCTTTTTTGATTTTTTCTGAGCATTTTCAATGGTGGAGTGATGGTAGAATGTTCGCAGAGGAAGTATGGAGGAATGAAGTGCACATGTATAACTGTTACAAGTTAGAAAGCGGGAAAAAGCGGACACTTGGAATTTTTAAAAAAAGATATGCACAATGTAGGGTTTAGGAGAATTTTTCCATGCTTTGATGTCCCTAACCTCAGGGAAATGAGGGACATCAAATTCCACAATGAGAAAGATGGAGACACGTGGCACTAGATCCAATGACATGGAATGAAGGCGGAAAAAGTTGATTTAAAGCACTGGAGCTGAAAGGAGGTCACATGGGTGTCCAAATGACTCCCTATGGGGGATGGGTACATTTTTAAAGTGCTGATGTCCCCCACCTTAGGTGCATAAAGGGACATCAAATTCCACGGTGGTCAAGAGCATGACACGTGGTGCCCGATCTGGCGGTAAGGAATGCACGCTCCAAATAAGCACCTGGGGGCTGAACTGCAGTCACGTGAGTGTCTAGAAGACTCCTTATGTGAGGCTGGGAAACATTTTTGAAGGTTTTATGTCCCCCACCTCAGGTGCATAAGGGACATCAGTTTCCATGGTGGTCTTGGAGGTGACACATGGCGCCCGATCCAACGGACAGGGGATGAATGCTCCAAGAATGCACCTGGAGGCTAAACTGTCAAGTCTGAAGGTCATATGAGGGACCCCTAGAGGTCACATGGGGGATATGGGTGAATTTTCCAAGGGCTGATATACCTTACCTCAGGGATTTTGGGGACATGAAATCCCTCCAGGCTCCTGGTGGTGACACGTGTACTCTTGAAAAAATGACTAAGTCTTGAACTGCCTTTGAGAGGGTAACTTGGAATGCAGATAACTTGAGTTCCTGGTGGAATTTCTTGGTGAAATTTTATATTATCCTAACTGTAAAATGGAATTTTAAATCCAATTATGTGGGTATTCATGTCTTAATTCGACCATATGATCCCTTAAAAAATTAGATTTTTGATCTGGTACTCTACTTGTGCCTAAGAAAAACTACCTGTCAATCATATGGGCCAAGGTGTTGTG
The DNA here is from genome assembly GCA_019776745.2 of Taxus chinensis. Classification (NCBI taxonomy): domain Eukaryota; kingdom Viridiplantae; phylum Streptophyta; class Pinopsida; order Cupressales; family Taxaceae; genus Taxus; species Taxus chinensis. The sequence goes on along the minus strand of JAHRHJ020000026.1, from coordinate 71,549 downwards.
AAAATAATTATTTTTACCATCATGTAGGTATTGGAATCCTCTTTCCAAATATTTTTTTTTACTTCCAACTCCATTCGGAGCTCCCAAAATCTTCTTCTAAAGCCTAGCAGCTATTTTAGGCCTATGTGCCGCCTAGGCTTGTGAACCCTATTTTTTACTCAGACTACTTCAAGTCTTGAAAAACTTCCCAAATCCTTCCAAAATAATTTCTATGATGTTATAATGTCTTCAATTCACCTCCATGTTGAATTTTTCCCTTCCGTTCTGCTCTAGGGTGTCAATCCAGTCCTAGGAAGGCCAACGACAGCCCTTCCCGTGACTCCCCAAAATTTGCATTTTCAATGAAGTCCTAAAATCACCTAGGGGAATGAATGGAATTTCCTAAATCACCTAGGGGGATGATATAAAATTGTTTGGGAGGTAATTTGGACTGACTGGATAGAGTTGGGGTTGGCTAGGAATGATAAAGCATGAAAAATTTGGCATAGGGGTATAGTTGTCATGCTTGGAAATTTCCAACTTCCCTGTTGCACATTTGCATGACAACAAGCCTCAATACTAAATCTCCTACCTGTATTTCATGCTCATAAACTTTGTTCTTGTATTGGTGACACATTATGTCAATGTAGACCCAACCTGATAATGAATCTTGTCTCTAAGCCACATTTCATCTAGGCCTTCTAAACTATCCAATCACACTTCTCGATACGTGTCTCTATTAAGAATGCCTTGTAAGGACACACGAAGAGATGGTAGTTCTACCTCAAGTGGTAAGACCGTTTTGACACCAAAGACTAAATAAAAAGGGGTTTCCTCGTGGGTTTTCGTACTGATGTTCTATAGGCCCACAAGGATGAAAATAAATTTAAGTGTCAATCTCTTTTGTTCTCCTTAACCATCTTAAGGAGAATGGACTTGAATGTCTTGTTCATAGCCTCATCCTATCCATTTGCCTAAGGATAGTATAAAGAGGTTGTGTTGTGGGATCTTTTGAATTGCTCACACAACTCATACACCTCTTCATTATTCAACGGCATGCCATTATCTGAGATAATGATTTATGGTACACTTTACCTACAAATGATTTGATTTAAGATGAATTTAGAAATTATTGAACAATGTGTGGTAGTGAGAGGCATGGCCTCAATCCACTTTGTAAAATAATTTTTGGTAATGATAATGAAGTTATGGTCATCTGGTGATGAGGTAGAGAATTTCCCTATTAGATCAAGACCCCAAATAGATAAGGGCTAGGGTGTCACAATTGGTTGTAGAGCTTGTGCAAGAATGTGTATCTCATGTGAGAACTCTTGAAATTTTTTACACACGTACACATACTCTATAACATTGTGTTCTAAAGTGGACCAAAAATAACCCATACAATGAATCTTACGAGTGGTTGCATGCCCTCCAAAGTGGTCACCACATACTCCACTGTGGGCTTTAAAGATAACTTTATCCACTTATTGTCCATCAATCCATCTCAAAATTATGTCATCGAAGGCTTTGTAGTAGAGCACTTCTTTTATGATTACATACTTTACAGGTATGACACATAGTCACCGCCTCAGTTGTGAATTGTATCCTCTAAGGTATGATCATTCTATGATGTGATTGATATTACCAGTGTACCATGGGAATGGGGTAATAGTGGGTCTTTCCTCTATATAAAACACACATTTGTTGAATAAATCCAAATTGATTATCTATATGTAATGTATATGGTTTTTTGCCAACCAGTTGGCAATGATTTGTCCCTTAACAAAATTATGGTTGACAAAGGTGAGTTCAAACTCACCCATCAACATGATGAAATGAAAAGCTTTCTTGTACAAGGCTACTTGAGTTAAGAACATTCACAATTGATCATATTTGACTATTACTCATTTTTCTTGTTTAAGCATGTAATTCCTTAATCTCTTTATTGTAAAAACTATAGCCAAGAACTTCTTCTCTACTTGCGTATATCACATCTCATAGTCAAGAAGAGTACGGATAATGAAATAAATGTCCCACTCATGACCATCATCATCCTCTTGTGCTAACATTCACGCTATTGAGATGTCATTGGCTTAAAAATATAGAATCAAAGGATGGTCATCTTTTAGTGGCATGAGTGTAGGTGGTGACATAAGAAAACGTTTAACAAACTCAAACACTTCATGACACTTGGTCGTCCAATATTTGTTACACTCTTTCTTTAGGTAAGATGTTAATGGGGTGAATGGCATACGTTAGCTTGGGAATAAACCTATGATTTTCCCCAATATTTCCTAAGAAATATCTCGTGCCTGACTCATCTGAGGGTTGGGACATTTCCAAAACTACCCAAAAAAATTTCAAATCAATGTTAATACCTCGAGATGAGATGATATATCCTAAAAACTTGCCTCTATAACCCTGAACACAAAATTTTCTAAATTTAATGTTATGTCGTATTCAATTAAGTGTGAGAGAATAATATGAAGCACCTCGGGATGATCACCATATTTCTTAGTTTTTTCCATGAAATCATTAACATATGACTCCACAATATTATGAATAAGATCATGAAAAATGTATGGAATTACCCATTGGTAGGTTGCTCTAGCATTCTTCAGGATGAAAGGCATGAAAACATAACATAAGGTTCCCCAAGGGTAGTGAAAGTAGTTTTCATTTAGTCTTCCTCAGAAATCCTTATCTAGTTGTAACCAAAAAATCCATCCATTAGAGATAACAACTCATATCCATTTGTTGCATTAATGATGAAATCAATTGAAGGTAGTGGAAAATCATCTTTGGGGAAAGATTTGTTAATGTACCTGAATTCACTACAAATATGTATCTTCCCATTCTTTTTTAGAACCGGGATGATGTTTGACACCCACATAGAATAATATACTAGTTTGATAAACCCTACCTAAAGGAGTTTCATTACCTTCTCCTTAACCATTACATAAACGTTTGGCTTCATGGGTCTCAATTTCTATTTTACGGGTTTATTATCATTATTTATGATGAGGTTGTGTAAAACCATGTCAAGAGTGATACCTATCATATCCTTATAGATAAAGGTAGAAGATTTTGAATGCTCTTCAAGCACTTTCGTGTGTACTTCTACCTCTTCTAGTGACAATGAAGAACCAAGTTTTAGGATTTTGGGTTCCTCTGACATCCATATGTTAATTTATATCATTCTTTTGATTAAAGAGGCATTACCCTCTTCAAACTCAGGTGCATCTAGAGGTAACTCCAATTCTTCTTCCTCTACCTCATAGATTTCAAAATCTTCCGATGAGGAAGAGTTCATCATTTGATCTCCAAAGTAGGAGGAAGGGTGAGGTATAAGGGAAAATCCCTTCTTGTGGTGTGTGGAATGAAGGTCTATGTAATTGTTGAGGTATCCTAAGATTGCCTCATCATTTTCTATGAAATCCAACGTAACGGGCTCATTTTTTGTTCTCAAGGTATGCTAGGATATCATTGGTTGGCATTTTTCGAACAAAAGGTTTGGCTCAAACTGAAACTGTAAATTTGGTCTTCTTTAAGTCCTCACTTGGACAAAAAAAAGAGGAAGAAGTGGTCATAGAATAAACCAGTTGGTTCATTTCTCTTGGAATGGCTTCTATGGATATAAATTCAAAACCCTTACAAATCTTTAGAATGGTGTACTTTTAGAGTTACAGGTGTTCTACCTTGGTCTCATAGACTTTTGAGACCTTATGGGCAATGAGTTGTCAATCACCTAAGACTCTAACATTATCCATGCTCATCCTCTTTCCCATAATAAGACTAAGAATGAGAGATTCGTACTCATATTTTTTGTTTGTGAACTCGAAGTTTAACTTGAAGGCAAAAGGTATGACCCTCCCTTCTAGGGAAGTGAGGATCGCCCCTTCCCTAGCACCATAGTAGCACATTGCATTGTCATAGTTGAGGTTACAATAGTTTTTTGGGAAGATAGACATTTGATCACTCTTTGAATCATCTTCCTTAGCTTATGAGACCTCAACCATGTAAACCTCTCCAATGACATCGGTTGGAAGAGAGGCGATTCCAAGAGCATGACCTATGGCCAAGGAATCAAATAGGATAAAAAGAAGTAAATCATTCTCCAAAAGATTTATGATTTTGATTGTAGTTTTTGTTGAAATAGTTTCTACTACAACAACATTGTTTTCATTAATGTCTACCCCTTTGATTTTCTTGAGTGGTTCTAACTCAATCGTTGACACAAGCTTAGATGTGGGAATTAATCCCTAAGAAGAATTGGACCTATGTAACTAGTTAGCCAGGAGTTCAAACTCAGTGTGAACCCTTGGTTTATTATTAATGTTGGCTAAATGGTTTATTAGAGCTTTGGGTTTCCTTAAGCCATAAATACATTCCCTAGATGCAAGAACCTAACTTCTTGGAATAGTGTGGAAAGAATGGCCTTCATCATGTGAATCCATAGTCTTCTGATAATCATATTATAGTTGGTTTCCCAATCTATGATATAAAATTTGGTCAAAAGAGTCTTGGGTCAAAGGGTGACTAGAAGCACTATGGTTCCAATAGATGTTTCTTTAAGGCTATCATAGCCTCTCAACGCATTTTGAGTTGAGGAAAAAGTTTGTTTCCCCATAGCCTAAATTTTGCAAAAACAAGAAGGGAACTATATTAACAACATCCCCATCATCTATCATAGCTCACTTAACGTAGCTATTGTTAATCCAAACTTACAAATATAACACAGGATCACCTCTTCGCATCATCTCAATGTTAGTAGGCATCTTGCTGATATCAAACACAAATCTGACATCTCTCTCAGGATTCCCCGGGGGATAGACATCGAAATATATGTGATTGATTTGGGCCTCCATAAGAGGGGTGACATGGATTTACCAAGAATAACCCAGGCATGCTGGCACATCACTCAGCCTAGACTGAGTGCTCACCCAAAGTGTGCAAAGGTACCAGGCCCCTCCTTAGAGTTGCTTGTGTAGGATGTGAACATGATGAAGAGTTAATGCATTCAGATCCATAAACAGTATAAACTTTCCACAGAGCATATTCTAGATCTAGATCTAAAAGAATAATGAATTAAGCAATAGATATAATGAAGTCAACCATGTAAGAACTAGTTTCAGTCATATTAACACCATTATTCACCCAACACACTCCATTATATTAAAACACAGTAAACACATAAGCTTCTTATAATAAGTAGTCTCATAATTTCATGCACGCATTAGATTTGGCAGCATAACTCCATAATAGCTCATACACAGTACTCTCTCTAATCTACGTAGATTACTACATATTTATAAGGGTGGGGACTTTCCCTTCACCACTTACATAATTCCCAAAATAGGTCACATGCTGAAAATAGCCATGTGCCTTTACAATAATAGACACACATGCAAGTGCACTAATAATAGATCTCTTCTAGTTAACTGGCAGTGGTAATCCTATTATTAACTCAAACTCATGCAAAGTGCTTAGTAGACGCTCTTCCAAAAATAGCATTTGCATGTCATGCAAGTTTCCATCTGGTTGTGTGCCCCGCACGCTATCTCCAAAAATAGCCCATAACCATGAAAATGGCTAAGTCCAGATTCATTTTGTCTTTCACATGCACTTCCTTCCCTATCCTTCCACACCTTCAAATCTACCTTGCTACCACATGCGAATTTTTTGAGTGCCTTCTTCTTAGTGTCATACTTCATTTGCTCAACATTACCCCACACTAAACTGCATTTCCACCCCGACAATGGTTTCCTTTTGATATCTAAAGAATAAAGAATGGGAATGGAAGGAAATTAAAGAATTATTGTACAAAGAATGAAATTTTACCCTGCAATATCCTCTGTTTCAACTGGAAGAATTAACTCCGGATATTCTTCTTTGATTTCAGCCTCTAAGGTTTGCCAATCATTTAGCGTGCTTCTATCTTTTCTGGAATATCTGATGCAATAGAATCTAACTCATCTTGTGTAATCTCTTCCTTCTCATTCTGTAATACTAGAACAATGTTGGACATTGCAGTCACCCTTCCTTCCAGAAGATCCATCTTCTGCGCTATAAGCTTCCCAATTTCATCCAGCCTTTCCTTATGGGGGTCTTGGGCTTGCAAGGGCTTCACACTTTTTCTTGACTAGTGCTAATCTCTCTGTGTGCCCCAAAGTTTCATCCTTCATCGCATTCATGAATTCATTGTCTTCTACCATTAGCCTGATTGTGATTATTGCTTCTGGAGCTGCACAAATATTCAATGCCTGGTCTACTTTCTTCAGCTCTTCCTGCAAAGTTTGGAGCAATGCCTCATAAGATGAAATTTTTCTAACCACTAAAGCCCTTGCTCTCTCTGCTTCCTACTCAGGGTCCTTTGGCACTGGCATCTGAATCAGTCCATCCTCAAGCACCAAATTAACTAATGTGTGCACATAATGCATAGCCGAAGGAAACTTCTCAGGTACCTTTGACTCTAGGTGGTCTTGCTTTCGAGACATAATCCCCAATTTCTTATTCCATAATTTTGAAGTCCTCATTCTTCTTCTTCTCTAGGTCCTTCTCTCCTTTTAGACATGTTATTTCAGCATCTTTGGCCTTGTTTTCTTCTCGTAGCACTCTAATAGTGGCAGCCTTATCTACGTTCCTCCACGCCACCTCTGTAGATACTTTCACCAAGGCATTACTCACCTACTCATCAGACATAACAGTGGGTTTGATAGTTATGTGCCTATTCTGTGGTGCCTTTTTCATTCTTCTTGACACACATGACTCTTCACATACATCAAAATCAGGCTCATCCATGTGAGTTTGCATGGACCAGGACAATTGTTTCCTTGTGCATGTGGTTTCCATGTCTGGGTCCATCAACTCCCATCCATACAACTCCTTGAGGCCCACTGTATTCTGGAATCAGGCGCAGACAATTTTACTTGTGTCCTCGTCATAGCCCATATGTGGAACATTGTATTCTCCACTTGTTCACTTCATTCTTGGCCCCTTAGGTACCTGAGCACCAAGGTTTGGAGTTAGATCTTTGATGTTCTGAGTGGTATCATGTTCTAGTTTCTCCTACCTCTTTATCCTTTATATCTTCATCCCTGGGTTCTTCCACTTCTTCTGGTTGTACAGGGGATCTGGGCATGCTCTCTGTAGACTCCTCTACCTCCTCATTCAGCTTCAACTTCCTCCTTTTCCTCTCAGTTGTCTCTTTTTGAGGAGAGAGTCGTGGTGACCTCCTAACAGACTGAGGAGTTCCCATGCCTTGTGTCCTTGTTCTTCTAAACACCCTCTTGAAATGACGCTCTCCTTAGACTACTTCCAAGTCCTCTTCTTCTTCTTATACCTGAGGTGGGGTACCTGCACGCTCAATCTCCATTCTATCTGTGGGCTGCCTCTGGCCTCTATGTTCTAAGCCACCACTATCTTCCCGCTCTTCTTCCCCGTCATCTACCTCTATAACTTCTGTGGGATATGGGGTTGGCACATTCTCCACTGTATGTGCTTACCTTAGGTGGCCCTTGGAGCGTGAACTCATTCTCCACATATTTTTTATTCTCCAACTTAGGCTTAAGCTGAAGGTATACGAGCATTTCTCCAATGTCCCCAATTTCCAAGCTTACAAGCTTCATGCTTATAACATCTGAAATGAGCCTCTCAACATAGGCAGTCCTACCTGGATATACATATGTCTTCCTCAGAGTGTGTGGTAGTCACAGTCTACCTTGTCTGTAATAAAATTAGGTGGCGTGCATTAGTAAAATGGTGGACTGATTCCTGGAAGTAGTGCATTGTGAAGGCATATGGAAGTTTGCACCATGGGCTCCATGTCCCATCCCTCATAGTGAACCATGTGATGCAGAAGTGCTGGTACACCATGAACTATACTACCTTGCCAACTACCGAAGGTAGCTCCTTGGGGATGTGCCAATCCTCTTCAAATGCCACATGAAGTCGATCATACCACATCTATACCCTTTGTTTAAATGGACCACTCATTGAACCTTCACATAATTACTTGTCAAAACTTTCTGCAGGGACTTGTTTTCCATGGGATATTCCCAAATCTTATTCTTTGGCCCATCAGGCACTCCAATTTCCATAAATACAAGAGACAATAAGATAGCGCCAAAACTGATTTTATCACCTGTGCACACTTCTTTGATGATGGTTTCTACAATGTAGCCTGCTATGTTATAGACTACTCCCTGAGACATCTTCCTCATGACATGGAGCCACATTGTATTCACCTGCGACCATCTCTCCTGATCATTCAACTTGGTCACTAGATGCGCAACTGCTTGTACCACTGGGTACTTCTTCAATTTATCAATGTCCATTCCACGTGGACCCTTTGTATACCCCAACTCCTTTCCATGTCTCCATGATTACAGCTTTATCAGTCAGGTCACTAGCCAGGTCTACCCCTGTGCCTTTTAATCCTGTCAATGTCAAAATCAGGGCTGTTGTAATCCTTACCCTTCATCTGGAAAAATAGAAGAAGTCCTCATGGACTCTGCTCATAAGCCACTGGTATAGAGGTTCATACTTTCCAAAATATGGGAGCTCATACAACTGATAGACTCCCACCTATTTTAATAGTTTCTCCCCAGCATCATCATATACTGGCATATCTTCCATCGTGCACTTGTTAGTCTTTGTACTCAATAACACGTCCAATTATTTCTTGTTATCAGAAGTGTGGTGGTTGTAATCACTCACCTTACAGCTGTGGATGTGGGAATCCCACTCTTTCCCAATTATCACACCCTCTAGATACTGCATCTCTGAGAAATTACTCTCGGGAGAAATTTCAACTTTTGTTTCTACTTTCTTCTTTCCTTTGGCTCCTGCGGCAGGTGCTTTCTTTGGTGCCATCTGAAAATCTCAAATTTTTGTCCTCTGTAGTGAGCAAGTCAAAACCCTAGCTTGAATCTACATGCCCTAGTTTGAAACCACATGCCCTAGCTCTTTCTCAATGCATCTGCTTCACTCAAACCCTTCACCAATGGGGATGCAAGCTTCTTCTGCACACAAATCCACTCTCCACGTCTGGTTTCACACTCTTCACACCTCAATACTCTTCACTCGACTCGGTCACACTTAGCTCATTCAAATTCTTGTGATCATAATGGTAAAAATGAACTCACATCACATCCTTATATAGATTTTCAAAAATTTAGTGCATTTATTGCTCCTTCACCTACCAACAATCCTCTCACTAATTGACCATTTTCACACTTTCCACGTGGTACATCTTCACACCAAGCTATAACCTTCTAGCACACCTTCCTACCTTCTGGCTACAGACTTCTCTTCAGCACTTCCATGCACCCAAGTACCTCACCACTGCACCTTCCCTTGGTAGTCTCCATGGCCTCTGCTTACCTCACGTTATACTTGTTCCTTCATTTATCTCCATCTATGGTCCTTGTTTGGAAGCAATCTCCTTTCTAACAACTCTCCAAACTTGAATAGCACCTGTAGCAGTTTGTTCCTTTATGTGTACCCATTTTTCAATAGCCACCCCACACAAATGGTATGTGTAGTCCTCTTGACATAAAAAATTCTTCAAATGGTAATTAGCTTCCAGTGCGCAAACACGCTTATTACACAAAACACCAACTAAAATGACAAATCATAGTGACAAAGAAGGAAATACATTAAGGGAATACATAAATGAAAACCTAATCTAAATTGAAACACTACCTTATTACAAACACCAAGAAGACTTATTTATAGTAGGGCTTCAGCCTACTCCCATTAAAGTAACTGGGTAACCATATTCCATCAAGTTCCTCTAACTGGAAAGAAACTGTTTCAAGTATGTGAGTGATAACATACAGTCCCAACCAATGTACTTTAAGTTTTCCTGGATGGCACAGAAACTTAGAGTCATAAAGAAGCACCATCTGTCCAATCTCAAACTTTTTGTCCCTGATGTGCCTGTCATGCCATGCTTTCTACCTGGCCTTTTCTTGCTTCTGACTCCATCATGCTATTTCTCATCACTCATCCAACTTGATCAAATTTTCAATTCATTCTTCTAATGCTTTCTCATCAGCTAGACCTCCAGTGTGCACAATACACAAAGAAGGTAACATGAATTCCATAGGAAGAACTACTTCTATGCCAAACACCAATTGAAAGGGTGTGGCCTTGTTCAACCACTTGTATGTTGTTCTATATGCCCAAAGCATGACAAAAACTTTATCATCCCAATATTTCCTTCCAACATCACAAATTTTTGTCAATGTCTGGCTCAAAATCTTGTTGAAAGCTTCAGCAGTCCCATTTTCCTGAGGATGATATGGTGTAGTCTTATGGTGTGCAATCATGAACTCATCCAATAGAATTCTGATTGTCTCATTCAAAAAGTGTGTGCCCCTATCACTGGTCAAACTCAACGGGCATCCATACCTTGTAAGAACATTTTCCCATAAGAACCTAGTTGTTTACAATCCTTGGTAGGTGTTTCTTCTTCCCACCTTGTGAGATAATCTATGCAAGTGATTATGTAGCGTGATTGAGTCCTATGTGGGCTGTGAAATAGGACCCACAAAGTCTATAGCCCATTTCTCAAATGGCTCTACACTAGGAATAGGTCTTAAAGGCATTTCATCTCTTTTCCCAGGTTTACCAACATGTTGACAGTGATCACACACCTTACAATAGGATTTACAATCCTTGTAGAGGGTCTCCCACCATAATCCAATGAGTAGAATCTTGCACACAGTGGCATCACCTGCATAGTGCCCACCTGCAATACCACCATGAGCCTCTTCCATGATATCTATGTGTGCTCATGCTCCAATACACATCGAATGCAATACTTCATCTCGGCCTAACTTGTATAGGTCACCACTGATCAACATAAAAGGTGTTGCATGAATTGCAAGTTGTTTCTTCTCTAAGGATTTTAGTCCTTCTGGTGCCACACCTGTGCGTAGAAAAACAACAATATCCTCCAAGTCTGAAGGTGCATGATGTAACCTGTATAACTGTGCATCTGGCATTGTATCTTCAATTGTTTGTGTCTTCTCCTGACTGTATCCTTGATAAATGGTCTGGGCCAGAATTACTTTTCCCTGGTTTTACCACAACTGTAAAATCAAATTCTTGGAATAAGAGCACCCATCGACATATGTGCCCCTGTAAGATGGCTTATTTACCAAGTATTTCAATGTCATGTGATCGGTATAAAATACAAATGGTGTTGCTAGTAGGTACTGTCTGAATTTATGTAGCACATAGATCATTGACAAGGCTTCGCGCTCAGTAGTTGTATAATTCTACTCTACAGGGGTCAACTTTCTACTAGAAAAATAGATAGGATGATCTATAATACCTTCTCCAGGCTGAGCTAACACCACCCAATGGTCATGCCAGAGGCATCCACATGTACATGAAATGGTTGGTCCCATGAGGGAAAGCACAGAATAGGCATTGTAGTAAGTCTCTCCTTTAGTGTCCTCAAATGCGTGTACTTGCGGTTCTCCCCAATAAAATGTCCCTTTTCCTTTTAGTAACTCCTCCAATGGTGTGAAAACCTTAGCATATCCTTTGATAAATTTTCTATAATACCCAGTGTGACCCAAAAATCCATGCACCTCACTCTAACTGGTAGGTTATTTCAGGCCAATAATAACTGCAACCTTAGCTGGATCTACCAACAAACCTTCCTTGCAGATAATATGCCCTAACAGAGTGCCAAAAGGTGTAGCAAACACACACTTTTTGATGTTCAAAGAGATGCTTAACTGTCTACATATTTCAAACATTAAGTGTAAATTGTCACAATGATCCTTAACAAGCCCATACACCATCCAATCATCCAAGTAAACTTGCAAGAAAAGATGAATAAAATCCTAGAATGCTTGAACAACTATTCACGAAAATATACCAGGTGCATGTTTTTTCAGACCAAAGGGCATCATAGTATATGCAAAACTTCCCCATTCAGTGGTGAAAGTTGTTTTTTCTTGATCCTCTGGTGCAATCCAGACCTGATGATACCCAGAGAATCCATCTGTAAAAGAATAGATCTCGCACCCTAAAACACCTTCTAATATTTCCTCTGTGAATGGTGTAGGAAAAGGATCAGTCACACATGCAACATTCAGCTCCCTGTAGTCCACACAGATCCTAATCCACCATCTTTCTTTATACTGATCACCATTGGGCTAACCCATTATGATTCATCTAGGGGCTTGATGATTCCAGACTTCAACATTTTGTCAATTTCTTCCTTGACCTTTTCACGCAAGTTGGGGTTCATCCTGTAGGGTCTCTTCCTGACTGGGCACACACCTTCCTTAAGCTTTATCTTCATTTCTCCTAATGATGCATGCACTCCTTTCAATTCATGGTAGCCCCTAGGAAATAAATCCTAAAAATCATGGAGCAACTCCACTATTTTTTCTACTTCAGATTCAGACCAATAATCTCCAATTATTGCCTCTTTAGGTTCAACATCCATACCAATATTCACTTTCTTGGTCCTCATAGGTTCATGATAGGCACATGTGTTGTTATCTGCACTATCCAAGACCTCACGCACACCTATTGAATGATCTATATCCAGTTCTTCTACTTCTTCATCATCCACTATGTAGACCATCTTCCCTTTTTCTTTCTCAAAGCAAGCACACTTAAGTAGTGTGGCATCTGTCTCTGTTCCTTCAGCAAAATGCTCCTGAGTCATTTCCATCAAATAACTCCTGAATGAGTTCTTCCACCTTTGCACTGTCTCCCATAGTTAACCACTTTATAACCCTTAATGCCTCTTCTACTAGAGGTTTAGTAGAGAAGTAGTCAAAATTTTGGACCATACCTATAATCAAATCCTGCCAATTTCTAGTTTCTCTATGTAGCTCTGCATATACATACCAAGCACATGCGAAGCCTTGTAAAGTGGAATAAAGTTTTTGCACCCATAGCGAAGGTGGTAAATCTTCCTTCCCCTCTGTCTAGATCCTCTCACACTACTGAATGTGTGGTGTTGAACAGGTTGATTACCATGATATGTGCAGATTTGAGTTGGTGCATTTGACTCCTATGGAAAACCGAGTTGTAAGAGCAATCCTTGACTTCATTCCATTCTACAAGATTATCCTTGTGAACCACCCACTAGCACATTGTTGTCCCACGTAGGGTATATGCTAACATATTTCTCCTCTCAACTTGGTTTATCCATTGTTCCTCCATGGCCCGTAGGAATACCGTAGGGTCTCCTTCCCCAGTGTACCAAGGTTCAGAGTTGTTACCTATTCTCCTAATGCAACGAGGTTTATTGTTCCGTGAAAATGTGCTCCTTACTTCATGCCCTACCAACTCATAAGTACCATGATCCCAATTATCACAATAAATACTTGTATTATCGGTAATAGACTATGTATATTTCCACTGAAGGATTCCCTCTTTAGATGGCTCAAAGCACTTCTGGGTCCCAAATGAACATACATAAATCCTATTCAGATCTTCCTCACTCAAAGGCTCAACATAGGGCACATATTTTCCATCTATTAAAGGGATAATAACTCTTTCCTCCTTGTTCTCAAAACTGATATATCCCTTGTTGAAGTGAAGATCAACATTATTTATGTAACACCAAGGGCCATCCAAGTAGAGCTTGGGAAACTATCTACTTCTACAAGCACTAAAACCTAAAAATCCCCCATAAACTTGGACCCTTATAAAATAATGGATGCATCTTTTAAAACTCCAATAGGAGTGGCCTTAGTTTGATTATGCATAAATAATACATTAGAAGATGGCTGTAATGTAGGTCTCCCCATCTATACCCATGCATCTAAAGTAAGCACATTTACTTTCGTACCTTTGTCAATCAATATATTACTCAAGAGCCATTTACATTAAAATCAACATTCAGAAATGATTTCTTGTTATAATCTAAGCTATGGGGTGGATATTTGCATGTAGGATCTGATGCCCATTCTCAGTATTTAGCACAAAAGTGTTCACCATTTATACCACGTATTTTATTTGTTGCAAGGATTTAGAACCCTACTGATGCATTTATCCAAATCCCTAGTAATGGAATAATATTCTCCTAGCGAAACATTCTGCATACCTCCTTCAAGTCATCAATATTAACTACACGGGACTGTCTCTGCTTCTTCTTTAGGGCATTCCATCTTCGTGATTGCTCCTTTAAACATTGTATTTTCCCTAAGGTATTTGATACCTCCATATTCTCTTGATATAAAACTCCTTCATAGGTTTCAAGATATGGATCTTACATGCAAAATGTAAAGCCTCCTTTAGTGATATAGGCTTCTGTGGTAACACCCCTCTATATGCGCAACTTCCATGGTAGTGATCTTCATATTAAATACCTTAGGTTCTGGTTCCAACTTTGAATCCAAATGATTTTCCAAATGTTACTGTATCCTAACCATCAACTGACTACCTTTGAGAGATGTTTATGTTATAACTCTTGTTAAGATGAGTCATATAATGTTTGCATTATAGAGTTATAGCTATGATCTTCCCATAGAAAAACATGTAACTATTTCTGAGGAACATTCAGAGATGTAGTCAAAAGTCATGACCACATGTATAATCAAATCCTACCAATTTCTAGTTTCTCTATGTAGCTCTGAATATAGATACCAAGCACGTGCACAACCTTGTAAATTGGAATAAAGTTTGTGCACCCATAGCGAAGGCTTTAAAGCTTCCTGCCCCTCTATCCAGAGCCTCTCACACTGCTGAATGTGGTGCTGAATAGGTTGATTACCATGATATGTGCATATTTGAGTTGGTGCATTGCTCCTGGAAAAAATGAGTTGTAAGAGCAATCCTGACTTCATTCCATTCTACAAGATTATCCCTGTGAACCACCCACCAACGCACTATTGTCCTGCAGGGTATATGCTAGCATACTTTCTTTCAAACTGGTCTTTCCACATGTTCCTCCATGGCATGCAAGGAATACCATAGGGTCTCCTTCCCCAGTGTACCAAGGTACATTTCAGAGTTGTTACCTATTCTCCTAATGCAACGAGGTTTATTGTTATATGCAAATGTTCTCCTTACTTCACGCCAAACCATCTCATAAGTACCATGAGCCCAATTATCAAAGTTAAATACTTGTAGTATCACTAATAGACTATGCATCTTCCCACTGAAGGATTCCTTCTTTAGATGGCTCGAGTACTTCTGGGTCCCAATGATGCATACATAAATCCTATTCAAATATTCCTCACTCAAAGGCTCAACATAGGTGCACAGATTTTCCATCTATTAAAGGGATAATAACTCTTTCCTCCTTGTTCTCAAAACTGATATATCCCTTGTTGAACCGAAGATCAACATTATTTGTGTAACACCAAGGGCATCCAAGTAGAGCTGGGAAACTATCTGCTTCTACAAGTGCTAAAACCTCAAAATCCCCAGTGAACTTGGCCCCTTGTATAGTAATGGATGCATCTTTTAAAACTCCGATAGGAGTGGCCTTAGTTCAATTAGCCATAAATAATACATTAGAAGATGGCTGCAATGTAGGTCTCCCCATCTGTACCCATGCATCTAAAGTAAGCACATTTACTTCCGCACCTATGTCAATCAATATATTACTCAAGAGCCATCCATCCACAACAACATTCAGAGTGATCTCCTTTTCGTAGTCTAAGCTATGAGGAGGAATATTTGCATGTAAGATCTGATGTCCATTCTCAGTATTATGCACAAAGTGTTTTCCTTTAGCCAAATCCCTAGTAATGGAATAATATTCTCCTTGGCACAACATTTTGCATACCTCCTTCAAGTAATCAATATTATATTGGACTTCTTTGTTACCTTCTTTAGTTCCATCTTCCATGATTTCTCCTTTAAACATTGTATTTCACCCTGAAGATTTCTAAGGACCTCCATGGTCTCCTGATAAACCTCCTTCTGGTGGGAAGGATCTAGGTACCTTGCATGTAAAACCTCCTCTTTAGTGATGGTAGGCTTCTGTTGTAACACTTCTTTGACACACAACTTCAGCGCGTGTAGTAATATTTACAGGTAATACCTCAGGTTCCAGTTCCAACTTTGGGAATCCACTGATTTTCCACAATGTGTTGTATCCTAACCATCCCTGCACCTTTGTTTTCTATTTATGCTGCTTACTAAGATACTCATATAGGTCTGGGCATTCCTCATAGCTATGATTCTTACCACAAAAAGAACATGTAATACTCTGAGGACATTCACGCCTGTAGTGGTTAGGAGATCCACATGTAAAGCATGTTCCACGAGGAAACTCACCTCTCCACCACCATGGCTCGACCTCTGAATCCACC
The DNA here is from genome assembly GCA_019776745.2 of Taxus chinensis. Classification (NCBI taxonomy): domain Eukaryota; kingdom Viridiplantae; phylum Streptophyta; class Pinopsida; order Cupressales; family Taxaceae; genus Taxus; species Taxus chinensis. Next base: position 55,263 of record JAHRHJ020000026.1, on the reverse strand, counting down.
ATGGTATCCTTGACCTCTGCCATGTCCTCCTTCATAGCACCCCTCATTCCGATCATAACGCACTTGATTGTGATCCTGATCCTGGTGCTCACCTTTACCCTTAGAGTTATCTGATACTCCTGTCTATCGCACACCAATATCTATAGCATCATGGATCTGACCAATCAACCTGTAGTCCTCTGTATCATGAGTCATGGACCAAAAAATTTACAATAGAAGGATACATTCTTCCTTATCATGCATGTTGTAATAATGGGCATCAATTGGCATCATGGTTCATATGACATATCTCACAGTCTAGCAATAATGAACGTACTGATCTGCGGGGACAACTATCCTTGGTGTGCCCTTCCACTTCATAGTCTATACACCAAATCCCAGTGCGCATCTCATGTGCTAAATTTTCTGATAGTTTCTCCAACTACTTTTCCATAGCTGCAATCTGTGCTTCCAAGAATGGACTGACTCTAGTGTCTATACTCCAACTGCCTCAGCACAAAGCTGCTTCAAGTGCTTTGCATGTAGATCAGTGTATGTCTTATGTGACAAATCCCTTCTAAAAGGTGTGATCAGACCTCCAACAAACTATTATGTGTGGCGGCTTGCATGAATATCATAAGAAATCTTAGATAAAAGTGTTTTGAAATAGGCATCATACTCCCAGACACTCTCAGTAGTGCCTTGTTTAATATCCTTGAGCACGTTTATACTCTTCTACTCAAATTCAGGGATATAGAACTCTTTAAGGAATGCATCTTTTAATGTTGCATAATCTACACAAGTTTGATCAGGGTCAAACTTCATGTACCAACTGTGTGCACATCCCTGTAATGTAGTTACAAATTGACTTGCCTTGTTCTCAGAAGTCATGATCCCTTTTGTGCGCCACAGTATCTCACACATGTGCACATGTTCAACAACATCTTCTATGCCCCTATACTCTGGAAGATGAAGAGACATCTCCATGTAAATATTTTGGGGTTGGTGCAGACCCTGCCCACCTGATCCAGAACCTCCTGTGTTACCTCTACCTCTAGAACCACTAGATCCACTAGAACTAGAGCCACCTATACCCCTTGATCCTCCACCTGTAGCAGAAGTGGACCAGAAGATGTACTTCCCTGTGTCCCAACATTAGTACTGAACTGAACTCCTATAGTCTTCGTGGTGGTACTACTCCCAGAAGTGAGCCCCAAATTTTACACGCTCAAATTTTGTGCAAATGATGCACCTGAAAAGGTACCTCCAAACAACAATGAAGACATTTTCCCTGCCATCGATGTACTTGCTATGTGACTTACTCTTGCTTCCCTACTACCCAAATTAGCTTGCTGACTATTGGATGTACTAAGTACTAGAAAACCAAGTGTAAGGGCTAGGTTTCCACATAGATTCAGATGTGCACCCATGGCCCTAGGTCATCTCTACTGGTGTTCTCCCATGTGAGGCCAAAGAGGGTTCCATTTCATGCTTTCCCAAATGGGGGAGTTCCTAATGATCTGGCTCCATGCCTTCTATGTGAGCTCGAAATCCTTCATGAGCAATCTCTCTCCTTAATGCCATCCACTCTACAACATCATACTTTTTCTCTATCTCCCTCTTACATGCCTCATTATACTTAAGCCACCTTTCTTCTCTCTGCCTCTTTGCCACTAGGTCTGCCATCTTTCACCAAACCTACTCCTACCCCCACGCGTGGTGGGGTTTAGCTAGCCATCATTTTTTCCTCCAAGTTCAGGGTTACCATCAAGATCTTGATCACCAGTGGAATGCCTTGCAAGTAAGTTCCCCTAGGGATAACGTAAAAATTGGAACTCAGCTACCTCTGGGAAAGAATAAGTGGAAATTGAGTACTCCATAATATAGTTGTTGATAATACCATGGAACCAAGTATCCATAGCACGTGTCCAAGTTAGATCATTATCATAAAGGGCCTAAAATTATTCATGCATCTAGATAAGTGTGTGATACCTCCAATTCCTTTTAGATGCATAAGCAACCAGCCACTCGTACAGTTCTACCAGGAAAATATACAAAGAAGCTCTCATACAAACTAGTCATACAGATTTTGTTCCACCCATTCGCGTGTGTCAAACTCAGATCTAGTGTTGAACCTCTGTGCATACTCTTCTTCTAGATCTTTTATCCACTCCTCAACACTTGCTAAAGTCAACCAGTATGTCTTCATCATGAACCATCCTGAAAACAACTGAAAAAGAGGTCCCGGAAATGGAACCAATGATGCAGCCTAGAATTTACCAAGAATAACCCAGGTGCACTGGCACATCACTCAACCTAGACTGAGCGCTCACCAAAAGCGTGCAAAGGTACCAGTCCCCTCTTTAGAGTTTTTTGTGTAGGATGTGAACATGATGAAGAGTTAATGCATTCAGATCCATAAATAGTATAAACATTCCACAGAGATCATATTCCAGATCTAGATCTTAAAGAATCATGAATTAAACAATAATATAACAAATCAACCATTACAAGAACTAGTTACAATCATGTTAACACCATTTATCACCCAATACACTCCATTATATTAAAAGCACAATAAAACACAGAAGCTTCTTACATCAATAAGTAGTACCATAAGTTCATGCGCACATCAGATATGGCAACATAACTCTACAATAGCTCATACACAGTGTCTCTCTAACTACATAGATTACTACATATTTATAAGGGTGGGGACTTTCCCTTCACCACTTACATAATTCCCAAAATAGGTCACATGCTGAAAATAGCCATGCACCTTTACAATAATAGACACACATGCAAGTGTGCTAATAATAGATCTCCTTCTAGTTAACTGGCATTGGTGATCCTATTATTAAATCAAACTCATGCAAAGAACTTAGTAGACGCTCTTCCAAAAATAAAATTTGCATGGTGTGCAAGTTTCCATCTAGTTGTGTTCTCCACACACTATCTCCAAAAATAGCCCATAACCATGAAAATGGCCAAGTGGGATTAATGTTGATATGGAGCTTTTAATTTCTTCACGTCTAGCATGCTTTATTAACTTTTGCTAGAATGTGGTTGAATGTTTAATTAATCAAATGTTTCGGTTGTGACTCAACATGGATTGTATCACCTGGGACTAATGACAATAGGGTCAAGCAAGTTAGGAACCGGTATCAGTTAGGATTATTGAACATCAGTTACCTGTGTATGATTGTTTTATTTGAACTCAAAATAACTTGTAGCTTTACTAAGATTTGATATGCCTAGATTTGATCTAATAGTAGTTAATAGCATAAGCTAATTTTCCCTAATGTTTGTAATATGTGTTATATATGGACTAGAAAATAGGGTAAGAAGTTAATATTGGGAAAAGGTTCTCCTTTTAAGAACAGGAATTCTTGGAGAGAGAAATTCCCCCAGAGAAGCTTTGAGGAATATTTATTTTAAGACATCCATCAATGTGGGAAGTTTTCTATATGGGAAAATCTGATTTTATGTGGAAGATTCCTTCTTGGATCTTTGAATATTTGTATATATTTGAAGGTTGATTGTAGGGAAGTCTTTTACATGGGTAGCCATCACTTTGAGGGTATGGTTTTATTTCTTTGTATTTTTTGATAATGTTTTCATAGATAGTTGGTCTATATTTTCATTACTTGGATATTCTATAGATTTGAATAATAGCATGGATCCTTCAAGGGTGATTAAAATTTATAAGATGCTTATATTTTGAATAGGTTGTAACTTGACCCAGGATCAGATATGATATTTTTTATTTTGGCTCTAAGTGAAGCCAATTTTTGATGTACATATGTTTTGAGCTAGGGAAAGACCCTATAGACCATTTTGAGGAAATGATGCGTATAGTGATTACACACATGTTTATATATGATTATTTAATGGTTTACAGGGTCAGGTGGAGATTTAATTTTATTAAGGTCTTAAGAGTTGATATGTTAACAATAAGATGTTTAATGAGCCACATGTGAAATATGTTGATGTACATGTATGTTGCTCAAGGTTTTAAAGGTTAAATGATAAATTTGAGGATAATGACGATGATAATTGCTCCACATGCTTTAGGAAAATCATTACGTTTATAAGATGGATGTTTGAAAAATTGATAAGTGATAAAAATGTAACTATATTTCATGAAATCAATGATTTAACAAATAAATGTTAATAAGAATAACTTGAATTATGATGTTTGCACCTTTAATATTTGATACATCAAAATAAGCGAGATGTGTAGGTTTCTAACATCATACTTGCGAGTGACAGATTTATGGAAGAATAAAATTAGGGGACATTTATCCATGTTTTGACTCCATTCTTGAGTGAAATTTTGATTTTCTTTTAGTGGCACAAGATCACCAATTTTAAAGTCACGTTGTTTGAGATGTTTATATTATAAGACTCTTTTAAAGGTTATTGATAAACTTGATGGTGTTTGAGGGTATTAGACATGTTTCATCTAAGAATTCAAGTTGTGACAGGTGTCCAAATGATATTCTTCATTGGAATGAAATATTTAAGAGATGTATGAAAGTGATGGGATTTGGACTTAGAGAGGTAGGATAGCTTTCATGTATCATAGACTAAGTGAGATAGGGCATAGACCCTTGTAGGAGTTTGAAGATGCTAGTTCGAATAATCCCAGAATTCAAAATGGGATTTGGAGATGCCAATTACCAATTGTCTACTATTTTCATAAGAATTTTGTTAAGGGCTTTATTAGAGGATTCAGCCTCAGGTTAGTCTTGAGGATAATAAGGTGATGGAAAATATGAGCTTTAATGTTGAAATTTCACATTTTTTAAATTCTTTATTCAAGGGATTTTTCCATTATTTTGATGAATTTATGGGGTCACCAAAATGGATAAGATGTATTGATATATGAAGTTGATGAATTTAGGTCTTATTTATTGAAAGATTAAAGGGGAAGGTTTCAACCCATTTAGTGAAAAATTTATAGTTTTGATAATGGATGGAATGTTGTTGAGATGAACATTGATTTATAAGGCCAAATGAGGTTAACCCTTAATTGTAGAGAAAGTTTCAAAGGTATGAGTTTCATTGTAAACTTGACTAGGAATGGTAAGATTTAAGTGATTTTGGCATTTGACACATTTATTGGTTTGCACAATTTTAGATTTATTGATATAGGTCTATAACTACCCATTAGTATGACTGTTTAGCAAGGTATTTGAATGAAAGTTTCCACCATATATGTTGTTATGGGATTCTTTTAGAGGTGTATTTGGTTGATTCTGTGATTTTAAGGTGCCCTAACAGGATACCATGGAAAAATGTTTTGTAAAGGACACCACCTATGATGACAAAGTGAATGATTAAATGAAAATGATATTTTAGTTAATGATAAGTAATGACCATGGGATTATTAGTTTGAAATAGTTATGTTTGGGTATACATGTGTCAATTGGATTATTTATAATGTTGATATTAGGGATATCATTTTTATGTTAGGGGTTTGATCTAGTCATTGAACAATGATATTTTAGTTTGGAATCTTCAGTTTCTAAATGGGATGAGGGTCTACTAAAGAGGCCATTGTCTACAAATTTGATACGAGGATTGTGGGATGGTTTGGATGGTTTAATGATCAAAGAGTTACTGAGGAGAAATTCAGCCTTTAGGATTTATATTTTTTCAATGATTTATTTTTTACATTGATATTAGTCCTTTGGGTGTTGATTGATGACAAGGTTGTGATCCCATAGATTTCTAAAATTTGTTACACCAAGAAGATTAGTGAATGAAGATGATCATGGTGAAAGGCCTTTTGTACTCTACCATTTTAGTTAGTACATTCAAAGTTGAGTTTGAATGATAGAATAGGAATATTCCCAAGAGGTATTATGAATACCTAGTCCCTCCCTTTTGCTAATTTGGAACCATCGAAGGAGGTCATTTTGATAGGGATGTTCATATTCACCATCAGCTGAGTGTTATAGATATCATTAGGAAATTATTCCTCATTAATTTGATTAGTAGGATAGTTTCATAGCTTCCAATGTGATAATCCTAGCCCTTATATTGTTTTTGTGATATATCAACTTGAGGTCAAATTTAGTCATAAGTGCTTCAACATCAGTTATATGGTCATCATGAAATGGTTTAGAGTCTGGTTTGTGAGTCATTGAAGCTAGTGATAAGTTTTGTATTAAGATTAGATAATGCATTAAATTAGTGGCGAAGTATAGGAGCATAACATTGAGTTTTTTACTTTTGTGTGTAATGTTGTTTCTCTATTCATGAATTGTGAATGATATATGTTGTTGTGCACACATTCATGGACCTGGCTATTTATTAATGGTTTATCCTGAGTGATTCAATGAAGTAAATATTATAGATTCCAAGGGATCACCCCTCATTCGCGAGGTGTAAGCATGGGTGGTGATATCAAGGTATTTTTTGGAGATTTCAAATTTAAAGGATAGTTCTTATGTCAAGCACAAAAATGAGTGATGTGGTTTTTATTGGATATGATTGAAATGGTTTGAACGATAAAAAAGTTATGATATAAAGTGTCATGAGGATGATGAAAGGGGTAGATTTACCTTGAAGGCTACAAGTTGTTTAATGTTTGGAGGAAGAATTTTGAATAATGGTTTTAACCTTTGTAATCAACTTGCTATACCTCAGATAGACATGATGAATCCTAAATTTTTTTGCCTTCAATGCTATCAGACACACTTTAGAGAATCTGATTTGGGATGGAGCATTGCAATCAGTAAATGAGGCATGGGTAAAAACTTCAAGTATTGTATGAAGGTGATCTTTTTGTTTAGGATTTTCCTAAGAGCATCAACATAGTCTTCGAAATTAGTTTGATGGATGAGGTCATGATTAATGTAGGTCATTCCATGTTGTTACAGTAGCTCCTATGTTTTAGAGTTGATAAGGTTGTCAATAGCATGAAGGGGTTCCCCAGAGGATGTGATAAGAAGTAGTTATTTAAAAGGTTTTGAGATCTCTAATCCTCAGATGGTGATAAGAAGTTTCTTCCAAAAAAGATCCATCCAAAGGATTTGAATTAGATGAAGATGGATGAAGATAATGGGACTTTTATTTTATGAAGATGGGATTGTTGACCTTTAGGACAAACAAAGCTTGAGATCCATAGAGTATGTTTCTTTCAGATATGAAAGGATTTGGTTACGGGAAGATTGTTAGAATACCAATTGTGGATACCTGAAATTTAATGAATGAAATCTTTAGCAATGATGGCTAGGAGTTAAGGTTGCACTTGGAAAATAAAAAGGAAGCTATATTTATGAAATGAAGTTTCAAACATGATTAAGTTAGGACATTTTGTTGTTAATTGTCCTCAAAAGCACCCTTTTATTCGGTTATTTTAAATACTCTTCCGAGGTTAAAAATTTTGACTCGTACATATTTTCAATAGAATAAAATACAAAACATTTGATCTTAATTTATTTAATTTACCTTTCTATAGTTGGTTGAAAAAAACCATACAAATTAAATAAATAAAATACAAAACATTTGATCTTATTTATTTAATTTACCTTTCTCTGTTACCATGTTAGAATTTGAGGATTCTAATAAATATCGGATTTATTGTATGCTATAACTTACATATTATATAATGTTACAATAAATATTTAAATAAACATTACATCATAACATAAGTAAATAAAGAAATAATTACATGAAATAAATAACACATGTGACACAATATTTATAGTGGAAAACCCCAATAGGGTAAAAACAACTTTGAAAATAACCTTTTACTTCAGAGAACTTATTTTACATCCAGTAAGATCACCTCCTCCTTTGAAACCCTAATTACCAAGGGTAAAACCAAATCACTTGATTTGCACACATTTGATATATTTCCTGAATATATCAAATGAGGACCTAAAGTCATTTTTATATAAGGTGATCGGGTATATCTCCCAACCCACCTTTTCAACCTAAAATGGTTGACACATATACCTAGGTTTGTAATATAATAATATTAGAAATATAATCATGATTCATGATATTAAATACTTAACCTAATGTATATTACCTAGGTAAATATTTAATAATAGAAAATAAATATTTCATATTATTAAATATTTAGCCTATATAATAGCGATTGACCCATATTAATTAAGGGGTGGCCAACCCACTTAATCGTTATGTTCCAATACTCCCCCTTAATGTAAAGTGGGATAACATATGCCAATAGATTACCTACTCGTGGTACACTACAAGATTTACAATCCTTAAACCATAAATGCTTTAAGCTAGCATATAGGTTGAAGGAATTATAACACTTTCATCATACTCAAGTTACCTTTTGGTTCAAAAAGATTTGAAATCTCAAATATCATCCCATGATTAGTGGCTAAGTATGATTTGTGAGTTTTACATCTTCTCGCAAGTTCTCATAAAAGGTTACTAAACCCAAGCATATAAGAGTATTTTATAACCAAGGACCTCTTTGACAATATGCTTACACTAGATGTTTACATGTAATTTTAATAGTAGTAAAGAGTTTACTGAAGACTGCATTTAAGTTTTCTACACTTCTAAAAAGGTAAGATGAGGAGGTATAAACACTTCCCAAAGGTCTTTAAACATTTTCCTAAAGGTCTTTTACATTTGCATATTTATTTTACAAATACCAATTTCCATTAGGAGGTGAAATTGGTCATGTACACTTCCCTTCAATGGCTACTCCAATAATCCATGTTTTTCATGAAACTGAAAATAAATTATAGCCCTCAAGGGCATTTGTGAATATGTCGGCAACCTGAACATAACTTGAGATCTATCTCACCAATTAGCACCTTATCACATATGAACTTTATATGTATCTCAATGTACTTCATCCTTTGATGTTTTACTGGATTGTGTGTAAGATATATGGTGGTCTTGTTGTCATAGAACAAATGAACACTACCTAGATCTTTCATCTTTATCTCATCAACATGACCTCTTCATCCATACAAAATATTTTATAACTTCCATTGCACTTATATACTCAGCTTCAGTTGAAAATAAAAAAACACTTGGATACTTTTTATTGCACCAAGTAATGACACCTTTGCACTAAATTTAAACACATAACCAAAAGTATAATTTTCTATCCAATACATCACTAGCATGATCAAAATCACAAAATCCATACAAGTTAGCATTTTCATTCTTAGTATAATGTAACCCATAATTTATTGTTCCCTTAATATATCTAAGAACTATTTTTGTAAGATTCCAATGATCTCTATAAGGTTCCTGCATAAACCTTGAAACAATTCCTAATGCACAGGAAATATCTAGTCTAGTTATCATTAGATAAATAAAACTACCAAATGCCTGTATAAAGTGCAGGATCAAGTTTTAGTCCAACTTCCATAGGAGTAGAAATTGGTTTACAATCAATCATGTTAAATTTTTTCACTACAGTGGTTGCATATTGTGCTTGAGAAACAACAATAGAATGTTTATCTTGAAATACAACCATGCCAAGAAAATGATGCAAGAGACCTAAATCACTCATTTCAAAGTACTGTTTCAATTTTTCTTTAATTCTATGAATTAAAGAAGGACTATCACTAGTCATAAGAAAATCATCAACATATATACATACAATGATAATATGAGATCCTTCTTGCTTAATTAATAGATCATTGTCAGAAGAAAAATTGACAAAACCTAACTCTTTAAAGAAGGAATTAATTTTCGCATACCAAGCTCTAGGAGCTTACTTTAAACCATACAAGGATTTTTTCAACTTACAAACATAGTTTTCTTTACCAGTTTCTTCAAATCCTTTAGGTTGAGACATGTAAAGTTATTCTTTTAAATCACCATTCAAAAAAATATTTTTCACATACATTTGGTGGATTTCCCACCCAAACTGAGAAGAAATAAAAAACAAGGCCCTAACAGTACTTATCTTTAGCTACAGGAGAAAAGGTCTCAAGCATAATCAATACCATGTTTCTGAGTGAAACCTCTATCAACAAGTCTAGCTTTTTATTTGTTTAATACTACCATCAGCATTATATTTTACTTTGTATAACCATCTAGAGCCCTATAATACTTATTTTCTCCCAAGGTAGAACCAACTCCCAAGTTTTATTTTGAATTAGAGCATTATATTAAGCCTATATTGCATTGATCCACTTCTCATCCTAAGAAGCTTCTTCAAAATATTTGCGGCTCAAGTTCATACAAGGTCATTAATGCATAATACATATGATGGCTTCTGGTCATTTTCCTAAGATTAATAGGATTATAAATTTCTAACACAGATTGAACCCATTTTGGTTTCTGAATTAGGGAGTTAGGAGATTCAGAAACATCTATAGTATCAACACAAGAAACATCATCATGACCATTTACTAAATTTTCAGTATCAGAATCAAGAACCATCATTAGAATTATTGACAGGAATATCATTACCATTAACAGATGAACAAAAACATTTTTCAAACACAACAACATTGTTGATTTTCAGTTACTTCCATTTTTACAGGGTCGTAAATCCTTAGACTTGTAGTGTTAATACCATATCCAATGAAAATACAAGAAAATAAAGTCATATCAAGTTTCTTTCTTTTCTTTGTCAGGAATATATACAAGAAGCAGGACTACCAAACACTTTTAAATGAGATACATCAGGTTTTTTTATTAGACCACTTCTCTAATGGGGTCGAAAGGTGAATAGACTTTGGTAAGGACCCTATTTAGGATGTAGACTGATTGTGTTCATTACTTCTACCCACAAAAATTTGGGAAGACCAACAGAATGAAGCATAGTGTGCAAGTCATATCCAAAATAGTCCTATTTTTTCTTTCTGTAAAACCATTAGATTGGGGAGAATGAGGATAAGTTAATTCCCTTTTACTAGCTACAATCAATAAAAAAATTTTCAATTTTCTTGCTAACATACTAACCCCCATTATCTGTTACTAAGTTTCTTAATTTTATAATTTGATGAATTTTCAACAGATGCTTTAAAATCTTTAAATTTTCCAAATACATCATATTTATGTTTAAGAAAATTAGTCCAAATTATTATGGTTAAATACATCATTAAAAGTCATAGCATCTAAAGAACCATTTAATGAATCAAATTCAAGAGGTCCTCTAACATCACTATGAATAACTTCTTAGAGGAGAAGAGGAACTCTCCTCAATATGTTGAGTGAAAGGGTTTAACACTCTCTTTCAAGTGTAAACACCCTTCACACACATCATGAGAAGAAGACAACACATGGAAAACCTTTTACTAGATCATATCTAGACATTTCATATAAGCTTCGATAATTAACATGTCCTAATATTTGATGCCATAGTTTTGAATTATTTAAACTTTGAGATACAAAACATGATGTAGAAGAGACATCATAAAAAATATACAGACCATTTCTTTGAATTCCTTCATCAATTATATTATCATCACTATCTTTGATGTACCAAGTATCCTTCAAAATTTGAATAGATAAACCATTATGAGTTAGTTGCAAACATGATAACAGATTTTTTTTAAGCTTAGGAACAAATAAAGCATTATTCAAAAAACCATTTGTAAATTTTACTTTTTCTGTTGTTGCAGACTCACAGCACCCCTGGATGCAGATCAGGCTTCTAGGTTGATGTTCAGGCATCCAGTGTGATTGCACAACATGGAATCCTTTCTCCAAGTGTGGGACTTGTAAAGATGAGAAAGGATTCTCCAGAGAAGGCTGGTTCCTATTCCTCTGTTCAGATGCACACAAAAATGCAGAGGGTTTACTAAAACCTAATCTAACTTGTCAAGGAGACAGGGTGAGAAAATGCATAGAATAAAACCTAAACTACAGAGGTGATGCACCAAGGAATGTTAGACACTCGTTTTGCAAATCTAACACAGACCACATAGATGCAATACAAACACTATGCACAGGTAACCAAACTGCAATAAGAGATCAAAATAACAGCAATGAATACATGAGAGGGTTGAGAATCAATCACAAACATATATATATTGCTCAAGAGTCGATACAGTACATTGCAGTGGCCAAGAGGCAAAAACTGGCATTACAATCCATATGGGAGGTTTGAAAAGCTCCACAAATTCTCTTGCAAGCAGGGAAGAAGGGAGGATGCAAAACAAGAATGTCCGACCTCTTAAAAGGGCTCCTCTTTACAATATATATGAAGAAATGAGAGGGGAGAGAGAGGAAATCCAGAATCTACCCCAACCACTTCTTGGTAGCATTTAAAATCATCTCATTATGATCCAAGCGGCGGATCCTGGCAAAACGGCGGGCTGTCTAACAGGAGCGGCGAGCTGTCTGCTGCATTAGAGTTGGTAGTTGAAGCATTACACGCGTCAGAGACATTTTCTTAATTTTCTCCCTCCAAACTGCACCAAAATGCAAGATTGACCCCAGAATCATGTAGAGAATTTCAACAGCTTTCCGTTGATATAAAGAACGTGCAAATCCGAGCTCTGGATCGAAAGATATGATGATCTGAAGATTTAGGGCACAAAACAGGTGAAAACGAGATTTTTAAATTTCTTTTCCCGCGCTCTGCCATCTGGACGACACGTGGCAGGCTCTGGTTCGCTGAGCAATTCCCTCTCTCCACCTTTTCACGGTTTTTCTTGTGTGCCCCTTAAACTTGGACACGTGGCACTATTTCATTGGTTTGGATCAGTGCTCGAAAACTCGCCCCTTTGACTTTTTGGACCTTTTTCCTTGACGACACGTGTCATGCTGTGATTCGTCCACGGGCCTGCCAGATTTTCACGTCCACCACGTCCTTTTGTCCCGGATGTCCCACTTTTCCTTGTGCTGAAGTTTCTTGTTTCGGCCGAACCGGCCGGTTCGCGTCCATTTGTCCCTAATGTCCCAGTGCTTCGCGGGGCAAATTCTTCCGGTTCGCCCGATCCGGCCGATCCGCGCCTTTACTGCCCAAATGTCACGTTTTTGGTGCAAAAGTTCTCCTTTTCGGCTCCTTCCGGGTATTCACGTACTCACGGCCCTTTGTCCCAAACTTGTTAGTGCTGCAAATTTCTTCTCTTTCGGCTGAACCGGCTTTCCGCGTCCCACGCGTCCATTTGTCCCACTTGTCCCTTTGCTACAAAGTTCTCCATTTCTGTCCCGAGTGCTTAGCCATTTTTCTTCTGGTTCGCCGAACCGGCTTTCCGCGCGGCCCAAATCCCGACGGCCTTCTTGTCCCAAACTGTGCTCAATTTTCCTCTTTCGGCCGAACCGGGCCGGTTCGCGCTTCGCGCACTCTTGTCCCACTTGTCCCTTTGCTTTTGGGCCGCCTGTAGGCTTTTCGGCCGATCCGCGCCTTGGTGTCCCGAATGTCCCAACTGTTTCTAGAACAAGGACTTAGCCGATTTTCACAATTTTTTCTCCCAGGCTTATTTTCTGCAACTTCTCGCATTCTCTCAGAGCTCGTTCTTTTTCAGCCTGGGACTTGGGAATCCTGATGTATGTTATCAATTCAACCCTGGGGGGTGAAATTGGATAACAATTTGGTGACTCAGCGGGGTCATCTGCCTGCTAGATGAAAAGACCAGTTGCCTTTTAGCGATCCATTGGGCATGGAGTCATAAGCAATGACCTGAAATGAGCCTGATACTGCAACTCCTACGAGAGCACGCTGAACTGTAAAAACTCAATCCAGGAGCGACAAAACCTGCGCTAAAGCACTTAGGGAAACTGAAACCTAACTACAACAAGACAATGTGCATACGCACTTAGAGGAATTGAAATCTAGACTAATATTTACAAGGGTGAACCTTTTACTTTCAGTAGCAATGTTTGAGATAGATTCCATTTACTGGAATCTGCAGTTCTTCACCGTCCAATGAGGCCAATTGGAAAGCATTGCTGCTCTTGCACTTTGTGACCATGTATGGGCCACTCCAAATGGCATCAAATTTTGAATGCCTTCCCGGTTTTGCTCTGTCCACATCCCATTTCAACACTAGATCTCCAACTTGAAAAGATCTATCTTTGGCCTTCTATCAAAGGTCTTCTTGATCAAAGCTTGATCCTTTTCCATTGCTTGGGATGCCTGATTTCTGATCTCTTGCAGCTCCATCAACTCTGCATACCTCACCTCCATGGGCTCAAATTCAAGTAACTCCAGCTGCTTCATGAGTTCCAATGTTGGCAACTCAAGTGACATGGGCAAGATTGCCTCTCTTCCATAGACAAGCCTGAATGGAGAGTTACCTGTGGATCTTTTGGGAGTGATCCTATCAGCCCATAAGGCTGATTTCAGCTTGGTGTGCCAAGACCTCTGATTCTCATCAAGAGTTCTCCTAATGATCCTCAACAAGTTCTTGTTTGTAGACTCGGCCTGGCCATTACCCTGAGGGTAATAGTTCGATGAAGTGCTCAGGTAAATACCGTTCTTGACAGCCCACTCAGTCACCTTAGATCCAATGAATGCCAATGCATTATCAGAGATTATTGTGGCAGGTACACCAAATCTGGTTGTTATTCCCTCATAAAAGTCTAGGATGCTAGACTCATTTGCCTCTTTGAGTGCTACTGCTTCTGTCCATTTGGTGAAGTAGTCTGTGGCTGTCAAAATCCATTTATGCCCTTGGCTTGAATTGGGATTAATGACTCCAATGAAGTCCAAACCCCATTGCATGAATGGCTGGTCAACTGAGATTGGATGCAATGGAAGGGCAGCAAACTTCTCTTTTCCTGTGAAGAATGCACAATTCTTACACCTCTTGATCCATGCATAGCAATCACTGAAGATTTTAGGCCAATAATAACCAGCCTTCATGATTTTTAGAGCTGTCACTCTTGGTGCAAAATGGCCACCAGCTGGTCCACCATGAAACTCTTCCAACACCCTTTGAATCTGATCTGTGCTAATGCATCTCAGCAGCACTCCATTCACATCTTTCTTGAACAAAACTCCATCAACAATGGCGTACGGAACAGCCTGCAACCTGAAGTGTCTCCTTTGGGTCTTGTTCATCTCCGGAGGGCATAGGCCTGTGCTTAGGAAGTGCATAATACCTTGGGTCCAGCAGGGAGTCGGGGCAGCATTGTCTTCTTCTTGATTGCCACTTGGCTCATGGCTGTCTTGGACTGTCAAAACAGCCTCTTCTTCGTTGCATACTTCCTTTTGCTTCCCCAAAACCAGCTGCTCACACAGTCCTTTCCCTCTTACCAGCTTGGTGATCTTGATATCAATGTCATACTCCATGACACGGGTGATCCAACCTGCCCTTTTCTCATTCAAATCCTTGTTGAGGAGGAAGTCCTTAACTCCAGCATGTGAGACCAGCAACTGGACCTTGTTGTTTGAGACTAAATGCTTGAATTTCTTCAAGCTTCTGATTACTGCAAGTACATGCTTTTCAATAAAAGAGTACCTCACCTCGCAGTCATCTAGGCTCTGGCTGAAGAAGGCAATCGGCTGCTCATCATTATCTTTGTTCTGCTGTACTAGAATGGCAGAAATAGTGTCATCACCTCCAAATGCATAGAGGATGAAATCCTTGGAGAAGTCTGGGTTGATGAGAGTTGGTGCCTGAGAGATAGCTTCTTTGATTGCTTCAAAGCTCTCCTTGCCTTCTGCTGTCCACTTAAAAGCCATGCTCTTCTTTAACATTTTGGTGATGGGCTTGACAAGGGCTGCAAAATCTGGGATAAACCTGCGGACAAAATTGATCCTTCCCAAGAAACTTTGAAGAGCCTTCTTGTGACTTGGCAATGGCAGTGCTCTTATGGCTTCAACTCTCTCTGGATCAATTGCCAGTCCCTCTTTCGAGACAATATGGCCTAGAAGTTTACCCTCGTGAGCCAGGAATATGCATTTTTTGGGATTCAATGATACTCCGAACTTTCTACACCTCTGAAACACTTGCCTGAGGTGAAAGAGATGGTCTGCTGCATTCTTTGAGAAGACAGTGATATCATCTAGATATATCAGCACTATCTTGTTGATCAAGCCTTTGAATGCCATGTCCATTGCCCTTTGGAAGGTAGCACCAGCGTTGGACAGCCCGAATGGCATCTTCTTGTAAGCATATGTGCCCCATTTAGTTGTGAAGGCTGTCTTGAATTGGTCTTCTTCTTTCACCATCACCTGATTATACCCTGAGTAGCCATCTAGGAGAGAGAATCTCTCTGAACCGGATACTACTTGCAATATTTGTTCCATGGAAGGGAGTGGATAATGATCCTTGAGAGAGGCCCTATTGAGGTCTCGGAAGTCCACACACAACCTGATTTCTCCGCTCTTCTTCCTGACCGGAACCAAGTTAGCAACCCAGCTTGAGTGCTTGATCGGGAATATAATGCTTGCCTCTATTAGCTTATTTAGCTCTTTCTTCATCAGAGGCTCAATGTGAGGGTTGACTGGTCTCTGCTTCTGCCTGATGGGCTTAGCATCTGGATCCAATTCTATGGTATGTTGTGCCAAATTCGGATTGAATCCTCTCAAGTCTTCATAGCTCCAAGCGAAGACATCTGGAAATTCTTGGCAAAGCTGAACAAAATCAGATTTCTCTTGTGAGGTACTTACTTTGCCAATCTGCAATGTTTTGCCTTCTTCCACTAAAATAGGCTCTGAATCCTCACCCTTTACTTGAATGTTTGCCTTCTCCTTCCGGAACTGATCATTCGGGTTGAAGATTGACTCCAAGGTTATGAGGCCTTTTGGTAATTTGTTAGTTCTCAACTGCACCACTTGGTCACCATACTGCTGATGCAACTTGTCTTGATTCCTGGCAGAGAACTCAGCTTCTTCTTGTAGGAAATTGACGATTTGCTGGTCATTCTCAAACACTTGCCAACTGACATTGTTATCCGGCACTGAAGGCCTCACAATCACGTGGATGTTTGGCTGTACCTTGTCTTGTTGAATGCTTTTCGTAATGTCAAAGGCTGCCCCTACTGCTGCAAGCCTGTCAGCAGCTTGATTCTCTTTCCTGGGAATGGATTCGATGCCAAAACCTTCAAAATCTTCCATGAGGTCCCACACCCTGTTCTTGTAGCACCTGAGTAGATCATTCTTGGCAGCATGCCGTCCCTTGACCTGATTTACAATCAATTCACTGTCCCCAAAGACTTGCAGATTCTTTATTTTTCTCTTGATTGCCCAATGCATCCCTTGCACCAAGGCTTCATATTCAGCAGTGTTATTGGAGCATGCAAATTGAAATCTAAAAGCTGAATAGTACTTTATTCCTTGAGGTGAAACAAGCATGGCTCCACCTCCTGCACCTTGCTTACTCCTTGATCCGTCAAAAAATAGCTGCCATACCTCGTTGTCATCATTATGGCTTGGCTTGGTGATGCTAGGAACAGGTTGATTTTCTTCGTGTATACAATAGACTCCCAGCTCAGATTCTTCTACTTCTTGATAGGGATCAAAAGCATGTATCTTGTTTGCCCATTCATCAAGAGTTAGGTCCGGGATACTTCCAACCTTGGTGTCAGCCTCATCAGTACTAGGGTGATCTTCTTGATCAAATGCTGAGCAATTGGCATTAATCTGACTTGGGGTGTAAGGCTCAATATGGAAGTTTGCAATGGGTTCGGACCTAATTGTAGCCTTAGTTCCATACCTTGTTCTAAACAGCATGTGAGACCAATCAGCAGACAAATACCCTCCAATCTTGGCTGTGAAGTCCCTTGACAAGCAAAGGGCAAAGAGTGGTGGAAGGTCTATGATTGATACATCTTGTAAGACAACAACATTTGGACATGCATGCAAGGTAAGACTCAAGTTTTTAATCACTCCAACTGTTGCTATTGCTGTCCCATCCAATTGCACTACTCCTTTAGATATTACTTCATATTGGAGACCCAGCTGATCAGCTATTTGCTTGGGCATCACTGAGCTACTTGCCCCGGAGTCAATCATGCAATTGTGTACTAGTTTATCCCCAATGATTAATGAAACATAGAAAGGAGGGGGCTTCAACATTTTACCTTGTTGTCCTCCATGGTTTCCTTCAGGCTGGGCAGCATTTGTAAGCACTTTGTCTTGCATCTGAACCCGCTGATTCGAAATTGTCCAATCCTTCATGGCAGCTTGCAGTAGATCTCTTTGGCCTGGGATAGATAGGGATTCCCACATTGATATGTTAACGTTTGTCTTCTTCATCTGATCAATGATACTGAATGGTGATGAAGAATCTCTCTGCTGTCCTTTGGTTTGCACGTTTACTCCCTGCACGTGGGCAGCAACAGCTGGCATTTGAGTTGGCCTAGGGGCTGTTCTTGGCTGCCCTTGTGTATTTGAAACTGGACTCTGCTTGCCAATCATTTGTGGAGCCGTGGAAGGTTGTGGATTGGCTGGGGCTAATGGCTGTTCTTCACCCAGATTCCTCCTTTTTGACCTTGTGTTGGCTGCAACACCTTGAGAAACTACCTGATTCATGCCACAGAAATCTTCTGCTTGCCAGTTCACCAATGTAGTGTCATTTGGGGCTGATTGCTGTTGGAATGTTTCTGGTTGTTGGCTGTTTCCTTGACTGCCCTCGCCCTCCACACCGGTAGTTGTCACCATTAGTGCTTGATTGAGAGCACCATTGAAGCACATGGATTGGTTATGAGGCTCGTTGCATGGAAAGCACCAATCATATTCCTGGGCAATGTTATTCTGTGTTGGCACTAATGCCTTGGAGGCAGATATGACATTTGGATTATAGGGCTGGAATGGTCTATTGGCAGGAGGCCTTACTTGGCTTTGATTTTGATTCATATTTGCAGCTGGATTAGGTGGTCTTTGTGGTTGGTATGGCTGCCTATTAGGCTGAGCTTGGGGTTGATAGGAAGGTCTGAAACCTTGGGCTTGCTGCCTCTTGAGAGTAACCAGCTCATTGCCTAGGTTTTGCAACTGTTTCATGACCTCTTGAAGCTCATTTGGGGCACTTGGAGATGAAGTGGAAGCTTCATTTGAACTCTGGTTTCTAGGGGTGGGAACAGGAGCCAAAGTGGGTGCTTGACTAGTGCTTGGATTTTCTAAGTTTGGATACAAGGGCATGGGAGGCCTAGGAGCCAGTTTACCAGCTTGAATAAGACAGTTTTCAGCTCTAATGGCAATGCTATAAGCCATAGGGATTGTTGTGCCTCCCATGGACTGAATTAACATAGAAATATCAGAATTCAAAGCTTTAAGGTAATATAGAAAAGCACCTCCTGCTGTTGGCCTGACTGCCACTGGAATCCTATCCCAAGACCTTTGAAATCTGAAGTTGAAATCAGTCAGCTGCTCGTTGGGGGCTCTCTTGATAGTTGTCAGCTGCTCCAAAAGAGACAAGTTGTCTCCCTTCTCTCCAAATTGCTCGTGAAGTGCAATGCACAGCTGATTCCAGTTTGTAATAGAACCAGCCCCAAGGCTCCTAAACCATTGTAATGCTTTACCCTTGAATGAAGATGCCAGTAATTTGACAGCTACTTGCATTTCATCGATTTCATGGATTGCACAGAGGTTAGCAATATCTTTAACATGATCACCTGGAGTAGTCTGATTTTCTCCAGTGAAGTAGGGAATGTTCTTCAAGGCTGCAATAGGAACTGGATGTTGTGCATTGAGAGCAAGTGGGCTGCTGCCTGTGAAGTTGACGTAGGGGTTGTTCTGAGCCATTCTGATTGGTCTTAAAACCCTTGTATATTGAAAGAAAGGCCTGTCAGGTGGAGGAGTTGAGAGAGTTCTGTTTGGTGGAGATGGAGACCTTTGAATCCTTCTTCCTCTTTGCCTTCTTCTCAGAGATAACTGCAGGTATTCAAACAACACTTCTTCTTCTCCAGCTCTTGACCTTGTGGTGATTCTTCTCATGAGTTTTCAGGCCTGCACTGCTGAAACCAGTTGATTCTTCCCCTTGGAGTCACCAGATATGCAAATAATAGCTCTTATAAGCAAGAAAACTGCAGCAGATGCATATCAACTTTGCTGCAATAAAAATGAGACCTCTAGTGTCCCACCGGGCGTGCCAAAACTGTTGTTGCAGACTCACAGCACCCCTGGATGCAGATCAGGCTTCTAGGTTGATGTTCAGGCATCCAGTGTGATTGCACAACATGGAATCCTTTCTCCAAGTGTGGGACTTGTAAAGATGAGAAAGGATTCTCCAGAGAAGGCTGGTTCCTATTCCTCTGTTCAGATGCACACAAAAATGCAGAGGGTTTACTAAAACCTAATCTAACTTGTCAAGGAGACAGGGTGAGAAAATGCATAGAATAAAACCTAAACTACAGAGGTGATGCACCAAGGAATGTTAGACACTCATTTTGCAAATCTAACACAGACCACATAGATGCAATACAAACACTATGCACAGGTAACCAAACTGCAATAAGAGATCAAAATAACAGCAATGAATACATGAGAGGGTTGAGAATCAATCACAAACATATATATATTGCTCAAGAGTCGATACAGTACATTGCAGTGGCCAAGAGGCAAAAACTGGCATTACAATCCATATGGGAGGTTTGAAAAGCTCCACAAATTCTCTTGCAAGCAGGGAAGAAGGGAGGATGCAAAACAAGAATGTCCGACCTCTTAAAAGGGCTCCTCTTTACAATATATATCAAGAAATGAGAGGGGAAAGAGAGAGGAAATCAGAATCTACCCCAACCACTTCTTGGTAGCATTTAAATCATCTCATTATGATCCAAGCGGCGGATCCTGGCAAAACGGCGGGCTGTCTAACAGGAGCGGCGAGCTGTCTGCTGCATTAAAGTTGGTAGTTGAAGCATTACACGCGTCAGAGACGTTTTCTTAATTTTCTCCCTCCAAACTGCACCAAAATGCAAGATTGACCCCAGAATCATGTAGATAATTTCAACAGCTTTCCGTTGATATAAAGAACGTGCAAATCCGAGCTCTGGATCGAAAGATATGAAGATCTGAAGATTTAGGGCACAAAACAGGTGAAAACGGATTTTTAAATTTCTTTTCCCGCGCTCTGCCATCTGGACGACACGTGGCAGGCTCTGGTTCGCTGAGCAATTCCCTCTCTCCACCTTTTCATGGGTTTTTCTTGTGGGCCCCTTAAACTTGGACACGTGGCACTATTTCATTGGTTTGGATCAGTGCTCGAAAACTCGCCCCTTTGACTTTTTGGACCTTTTTCCTTGACGACACGTGTCATGCTGTGATTCGTCCACGGGCCTGCCAGATTTTCACGTCCACCGCGTCTTTTTGTCCCGGATGTCCCACTTTTCCTTGTGCTGAAGTTTCTTGTTTCGGCCGAACCGGCCGGTTCGCGTCCATTTGTCCCTAATGTCCCAGTGCTTCGCGGGGCAAATTCTTCCGGTTCGCCCGATCTGGCCGATCTGCACCTTTACGGCCCAAATGTCCCAAATTTTTGGTGCAAAAGTTCTCCTTTTCGGCTATCCGGGCGGTTCGCGTACTCACGGCCCGAATGTCCCAAACTGTTAGTCGATTTTCTTCTCTTTCGGCTGAACCGTTTCCCTTTGGTCCGAACCGCGTTCCTCCATCCCTGGTCCGAAATTCTGTCCTGGCCGATGCTACAATTCCCGAATTTTTGGTGTTCCATCCGGCCACGTCCTCACGCCCGAATGTTGTTTCTAAATTTTCCTCTTTCAGCTGAACCGGCTTCGCAGGCACCTCCTTCTTTCCCACTTGTCCCTTTGCTGAACCGGGCCGCCTGTAGGCTTTTCGGCCGATCCGCGCCTTGGCGTCCCAAATGTCCCGACTGTTCTAGAACAAGGACTTAGCCGATTTTCACAATTTTTTCTGGCCTCAGGCTTATTTTCTGCAACTTCTCGCATTCTCTCAGAGCTCGTTCTTTTTCAGCCTGGGACTTGGGAATCCTGATGTATGTTATCAATTCAACCCTGGGGGGGTGAAATTGGACTTCTGATCAAGGAAGGAATTGCAAGAGGTTAAACTTTGAATTCTGAGTGAGAAGTTCTTGAGATTAATTCTCCTTAGAGTGGAAGTTTTTCATCACTTTATCTTCTTGTATCAGAAGAACACTCAAAGTATATAAATCTGGAAATTCATCTTCATTCTGATATTTAGAATTTAGGGTAGAAATAAAATTCCTAAAATTTTCATGAATATTTAACTAAAAAATAAAGTAGATTAGTTTTTCACCAATTAAGTTATAATTGCATCCATCTAATTGTGATTTACTATTTTTAATCTTGGCTAAGAAATTAATTACTTTTTCATCTCCTTTCATAGGATTCGTATGAAATTCTAAAACAAGCTTAATAATCTTAGATAAGTGCATACCTTCATGCATGGATTCTAATTGTGTCCATACCTATTTTAGGTGTTCGATGTTACCAATGTGTATAAGATATTCATCATTCATATTGTGAAAAATCATGGAAAGGGCCTCCTACGTACACTATGAGAATGCATTCATATTATCCACAGTTGTTTGATGACCAATGGGTGCAAGCTTAGTTCCTAAAAAAATCATCTAGTGTTTCCTTGCCATAAGTTCTGATTTGACCCTGATCCTCCAAATGTTGTAGTTGGATCCATTTAGGATATGGTATGTATCGAGGGAAAAGTAACTAGATGCCATTGTTTTCCTGAACATGTACACAATTTTTCATGGGAGGTAAGAAGTTTCCAAATTTTACACCTGTGAATTCACCTTTATTCTTTACAAAGAATTTTTTTTAAGGTTTCGTAATGGAAAGAAGGGTCCCAGGAATTCAAGGATTCAATAATTTATAGATTAATTCAACATTAATGCTAGTTACATCCCACTTTGAATATAACTTAACAAAATTAATAGTAACAAAATTTCTTGAGAATGTAAGGAGAATTAAAGAAGGAAAACACACCTTTTTCTATGGGTCTATATTACTATGCTTGGAAATGTATTTTATAAGAACACTTCCCCAAAAAAAAATTATTTGATTGGAAGCCAAATACCTTTGTACCGGAGAAAATATAGGAGCACATGAGAATAATGGATGCAGTTACCCTAATAAAATCACTCATTAAATGGAAAGATAGAATCAAGGAGATTGTTACAAATAGATCTAGAATATCAGAACAAGTTATGGAAAAATAAGAACAGAAGGTTATGTTTATTGCGGATATTGACTACATCTTTATTAAGCCACTAGCTCCCCGTACTAATCAAGTACCTCAATTACCTTATGAAGCTTCAAATGAACTAGTAGCCACATCCATTCAAGCATTGCAAGCATACCCAATGGATCCTCAGAAACCTACTCTCCCTATCTTTGATGAAGTTATTGAAGAAACCTTTGAATAATATAGGAAAAAATATTCAATACAATCTGGAAAATCATAAACAAGTGGAGTAGTACCTAAGACATACAAAAGAAAGAAATACCCTACTATTGCAAGACCCATAACTAAATGCCAGAAATCCCTAACAAAAAAATAAAAGTTAAAAAAAGCTGTGACAAACATAGGAAAAGAAAAAGACGAAGCTGAAGACATAGAACAAATCTCAGGGTCAAAAGAAGAAGAAGAAGACAAATCTAATCCATCACCCATGAATCTACAAGAGCAATCAGGACCCCACTTTTTAGAACAATCAGAGATATGGATAGAAACAAGGTTAACAAAAATATATTATGCATACTATAAGAAATGTTTATCCCAGGGTGGTATTTCTCAAGTGGCATAGGAATATGAGGCTAGTTCAGGAAGAGAACAGATGGGCATAACAGAAACAATAAAATACTATTTGAAATTTTTTCACTTAGTTATTGAGGATATCATGCAGTTACTCCCCACAAAGTTAACAAAGGAGATACAAGAATAGATAGAGGCAAAAGAAACAAGCTTCCTAAAAGACCTCTAGTAAGAAAGATCATAACTAAAACAAAAGAAGATGTAGTCATTTTTATGCCCTTCTCAAAGAGCAAGGAAATCCATTTTGCGTCGGCCTATCACCTAGCGGGTGCTTGGCGCCCACCCAAGGCACGCATGGGTGCCAAGTCTCTTATTTATGTGAGTTGTGTGAGAATGCGTTATTTACGACATAAAATTAACTGAACAGATTGGAAAGGAACCATAAATTCATCTTAGAGCTCAGAACAACTTTTAGACCAATGTGTTCATTAATATAAGGAAATCATTACAGAACATAGATTTGAATCATAATAGAAAATAAATGCACATGGGTTTACACCCACTCATATGAAACATATATATAATTGATCCATACAGATGTAAGTAGAACTGGAACCACACATATATTCATATCAAGCATGTTGATAACCACATTACATTAACTCAGGAAATCACATATTCATATGATAATGCAGACCAATGTCATGCATCAGAACTTGAATTAGGCCCTTCATAGTATAAATAAAAATGTTCAAACCTATCCCCTTAGTATAACAAATTCCTACAGATCCTTTAAAGCCAACTGATGGAGCTCTCACATCATTCTTGCATGGCTTCACCTCTTTCTCCTTCTATATCTTTTTATCTGCTAGTGCTTGTATTTATAGCCTTTCTCAACATCTTCAAGCCTTCATGGGAGTTTTAGATCCGTTGCCAAGTGTCCAAAGTGGTCCTCCATGGGAGCATGCTTCTTTAGGCTCAAGATCTCCACTCTTTACAATGATGGCCTTCTAGAATCTTCCATTACAAGGTATATTCCTTTCGTGCGCACCAAGCTGCTAGGATGGCACCTTATCCACTCCGTACATGTAGTTGGGTCATGATTTTCTTATGTTCTTTATGATACACCAAATATGGCTAAGTTTTAAAACGTTTTCTCTGCCTTGCATGCATGCCACTTGTTCTACTAAACCCTTTTAGAACCCTGTCCTACGTGCTTTCTCCTTACATACCCTTCTTTAAATAGGCCTTGCGTGCCCACGTGCCTTCTTGTATTTAGCCAATATTTTAGGGTCCCAACAGAAGAAAAATACTGCAACTCAACATAACTGAATAAAGGAAGTAGAAGAATTAATAGGGATAATAATTAAACAAAGAAAAGGAAGAGAAGATAAAGCCATGACAACCACAACTTAGAAATCTGAAATAGAAGAAGAAGCAAAGAAGAGAGAAAATACAAAATGAGAAAGGTAGAAAACCATGGAAGCAGCTAAACAACATAAAATACAACTACAAGAAAAAAAAGAGAGGAATACAAACAAAAATAAATAGACGATATTCAAAATATAGCTGAGGAAGAAAAATTGAAAAAAGAAATAGAATATGTAGAAAGGTAAAAACAAGAAGAAATATAAAAGATAAAAAGGAATAGGAGGAAATAGAGAAGAAGGAAAAATAAGAGGCAGAAAGAAAACATAAAGAAGAGAAGGAGAAAAAGGAGAAAGAAGAAGCAATAGAAAAAAAAAGAAAAGAAAAAAAAGAAAGGGTGGTAGAAGAACATAAAAAGAAATAAGAAGAAGAGAGAATAGAGAGGGAGAAGAAAGATAAAGAAGATGCGACTTGAAAGAAGAAGGAAGAAAAAATCAAAAAGGAAAAAGAAGCAAAAGAAAATAAAGAGAAAGAAGAAGTAGCTAAGAAGGAGAAAAACCAAAAGGATAAACAAAAGGAGGAAAAAGAGGAGGAGAAACAAAGAAAAGCAAAACAGATCTTACAATTATCCTCCTCCACTAGTATAGCAGTTGCACAAGCACCTAGAGGTTCATTCACAAAAATCAAGCAAGCTCTACAGAAAAGGAAATAGGAACAATCAATCCAGCTGCAACAAGGAGTTGTTGAACAAATCACAGAGGGATTCAAGGTCCATTTAGACAAACTAACTCCATTACAAAATTCTAAGTGTAGCCAAGTATTAGAGAAAAGAGCTACACAAGATTGGATGAAAAGGGTGGGTCGAGCTTGAGGAAACAATGCAAAATATGCTCTTTGCCATCAAAACAGACAAGCTATAGCTCAAAATTGATCCTAAGCTATCAATAGAGGCAACCACCGAGAACACTGTAAGTGAAATTTTAAAGGAACACCACATAGATTTGGAAACAAAAAAGGTATAATTTGAAAAAACACAATTGAAGAGAAAAAAATATAAATTACTAAACATCACAAAGTGGAGAATAAAAAGAGAAGAAGTGAATTGCAAACCACGATGACTAAGTTATGAACATAATTGAACAATGCTGCCATATACTATACATACACCATTAGATGGCCAAACATGACCACAGAAGATAAGGTGGAAATAGAAAATTTAGAGAAAAAAATACATAAGGATTCCATAGAGTATGCTATTTCCAAAGATACAGATGAAACTTAGTGGAGGAAATTGGAAAAACTCACATAAAAATATGAAGACTAGTAGAGGGCACAGATAGATAAAATATATGATATGCAAGAATGCAGTGGTACTTTGGACAAAACATTAATAAGAATGCAACAATAAACTACACTTACACATACTAGATGTAATAAGGTACATGCACATCCTACCCCATTAGACACAATTTCACTAATTCACGAAAATACACAACTCCAAGAATGGATAGATCAGGTGAAAAATCATTTAGCTTCTTGGTATATTTATGAAAATGAATATTACTCCTCAAATCATGAAATATATTCCACAAATCACGTATGCCATAAATGCTTAGAGGCTGAGGTGTCCCACAAACCTAGTCAGGAAAGTCATGTGGAGGGACTCTCCCTTGCGCTAAACATCTATGTTTCTGGGGAGGTTGATTCCTCTCTTACTTGGTGTCCCATAAATCTAGTCTGGGTGAGTTGAGCAAGAGAATGCTTCCCTATGCTCAGACGTCTAAGTTCTAGTGGTCGATGCCTACATAAGGTATTTTGCATTAAAAAATTTGGAGGAAATAACATGGTTCTTCATCTTTTGTTGTCTTGAGAACAAGACAAAGTTTTAGCGAGGGTATGATGCTGACAAGGTTCTTGATCAAATTTTGGACAAGCCGAGGAGTTATGGAAATAACTGCTAAAGACAACAAGTAACCACGAAGGATAGAGGATAACCATGAATAAAGCAATGAATTCTACAAATAAAATGACAAATCCACCAAACAATGAAAGAAGCTGCGTACCTATAGGAGAAGTTACAGATAATAGAGGATGTCCGCTGAATATTAGAAGAATGCTGCCGATAATGAAAAAATCCACGTAATATATGAGAGGAAGTCGTGGAAGATTATAAAAAATCATGTAACACTAGAAAGAGCTGCGGAAGCTGACATCAAGCCACGGAATTAAGACACATTGAACCAATATTAGATAGAAGCCGACAATGAGGCACACTTCAAAAGAATTTTATTTTGGAATCAATTGTATTTTTTGTATTTATTGTAACTAATGTATTGTATATTGGGGCATGTCACAAGAAATGTATGTGTGAGTGCCATTTTGAGAGATCTTGTACGAGAGTCTAGAATATACAAGTTAGAATGAGAATAATGCATGATGTAATCATTATTGATAAATAAATAAAGACTAGAGTTTGGGATGAAATCTATTTTATGCTTTCCTTTATACTTCTATTTTTAGAGTAGATGTGGTGTATTTCCCGAGTACATCCTTAACTACGGTCAAATTTCCTAAGCCTCATAATCTTGTTGGGGTTTTAGGTTGAGAAAAATTTAGGAACCATCTTCTCCATAACAAAGGAAAGAGAGGACATGATTGATCATAGTGGTGATGAATTAGAATCACCATGAGGTGATTTTGAGTTTGACCTTGCTTATTTCCATGAATTCCTTTTTCTCAATAGGGATAAAGTTCTTGCATGAGTTGTAGAATTAGGTTCCAAAATTCCACATGAACATGAATTTTTTCCACCTACTAATAACATCTATGAGGAAGAAGAGGCACAATGTCCCCTTATTGACATGGATGAAATTTTAAAATAGGGACAAGCTTCTACTTCAAACCCTCAAAATGACAACACGAGTAGTTATAAATTACAACTTATCAAAATACCCCACAAAGTTAGAGTGGAACATGAGCACACAAAATAAATTCCTCCACACAAAAACCAAGAAGGACCTTAAAATGATGAAGTCAATATAAAACAAAAAATACAAGTCCTTAGTAGACAATTAGCTAATTTGGCTTCCCATGTGCAAAAAGAAACGAACAAAGACATGCATCAAGAAAAACCTAAGGCCAAGAATAGTGAACTTCACATTGAAAATCAAGGAGATGAAACATCAAAATATAGTCGGGTATACATGTCATCTTCCCCTACTAAAGATCAAATAATCACAGAAGAGTTATAGTCCATGAAAATAATACTCACAAGCCTTCAGGAAAGTAATGTTGGACATAGTAAAAATACCGATTCAAATAACTGTCCTTATCCCTTTGACAAGGCTATGCTACGTACTGCCATTCCCTAAAAATTTTGATTGCCCAAAATTTGACAAGTACAAAGGGAAAGGTGACCCATGAAGATTGCGTTAAAGACTTCTACATGACATGTGCCAAGAAGTGGCTTATATTGATAAATACCTCATACACTTATTCCCACGGAGTTTATGGGGTTAGTCAAGATTTGGAGTCAGTTTCTTCACATACCAAAGGGGTCTTTCTTCACATGGTCTAAAATGGTGGAAATACTTTGTATGTCATTTCTCATTCAATGTAGAAAGTGATGTCAGCCATGTTGGACTTATGTATTATAAAACAAAAAACCTAATGAGACATTTGCTAGTTTCTTGCAATAATGGCAGGGGTTAGCTAGCTGCTTCCCTTGTTCAATTCCAGAAAAGATAACTGGTTAGCATTTTTGTACCCAATTTAAACCCAGACATTTCTTTCCATTTACAGATGCATTGTATCACTAACTTCAAAGAAGTCATAGAAAAGGGTACTCAAATCAAAAAGGATTTGATAGACAAAAGGGACATTGAAAACCCTTTTCAAAATACAATCAAACATCCAAACCTATGGACAAACCAAATTTCTTTAAATAAAATAAAAGTGTCATAGTCCAGAAGGAATAACCAATACTCTAAGCGTATACAGGCAGTTAAAATTGGTCCTCCTTTCAAACTTACTCAATGACTTATTCAACCCACAGTCAAACGTCGAGTGTTCACTCCTCTCACGGACTCCTTGTCCACGATTCTAAAATATGTTGGACATGCAGTGAACATGGTCCAGTACCTTATAAAAATACCCTATGCCGATGATGCACCTAAATTATCATGGTAAACAAGATCATGAATATTGTGAGTATCATCAAGTTAAGGGCCACAAGATAGTCAAGTTCCTCAAATTGAATACACTTTTATCCAAGACCTTACCAATAGTGGAGAGATAGAGGTTGAATTCACGTGAACCACATCAAATTCCCAATCAAACAATGGGGATAATCAAATAAACTTTCCCTAAGAATGATAAACACGGGGAGAAAAATCCGGTTCAGGGTCAATCTTACAAAAACTATAAGGCTACCAATTATGTTTACTCCCAATCCAGTAATCCATTTGACTCGCTTATTGCATGTGTTCAATTTTTCTGACAATGAGCATGTGAATAATATAAGAATTAAGAGAAAGATATTGTGCTGCAGTTACATGACGCACTCATCACATGATTCCAGAACCTCCTCTATCCTACCCCTTATGATATTCAATATGACCTTCTAGATAAACTTGAGAAGACTACTGCTAAGATATCTCGATATTAGATCTTCTCAAGATATCAAATGTCCATAAAGACATCCTTTACAAAAAACTTAAGGGGTCAGGAGTGTCAAAAGATGTAGATCTTTCCCCACCTTCCTGCTGTGGTGGAAAATATTACACCAGAGACAAACACATCACTTTTATCCATACCGAGATCCCACATGATGATCACACACATAACTTACCTATTTACATTGAAGTAGTATGTTACTAGAAAGAAGATAAAGAGATTGCTTGTAGATAATGGGTATGGATTGAACATATGTACATTGAAGCTCATCGAATAGGTGGGATGAACAAAAGTAGATTTAGAATCCCACATCATCACAATCACAACATATGACAATGCAGAGCATGAATTGGCTGGTACCATAACATTGATGTTGGAAGTAGGAACTTGCTCGTCATAATACCAAGTTTCATGTGCTAGAATTGGAACTTCCATATAACATGCTTCTTGGCTGCCCTTGTATTCATGCCATGTAGGCCATACCATTAACCTTTCATCAGTGCATTAAAATAAATCATGAGGGACACACCATCACTATTCAAGGAGATCTAGAAGCCCTTTGCTCACTACAAAGCTGATGAATAGATTTTCACTCTTGGGTGCTTATGAATGTCTCTCTACTTGAAATTACTATACCTCTTCAATATGAAGCTCTCGCTTCATGCTTGTGGATTTAGATAAACTGTAATCTTGTGATGATGGTGCTTCTATGTATATTTCTCTCATTTTATTCATGGGAGATGAAATTTATTGAATATGTATGTGGAGAGCATGATCTCCAACATGCCCTATTGGTTTCAGATCTATCCTTTTCTCCCAAGACTAGAGGAAATCCCAATTATCGACTACAAATGACCCATAGATGATAGAAACTATCAGAAATTTCCTACCTGTTGGCCTATTAGTAGAAGAAAATTGTTAGTACCCTCCCAAAAGTTGGGTCCTCGAAGACACTATGGCTTCCTGCTACCAAACTCCAAAAGTATGTCACACCCAGCAAAACGATATATGCTATGGGCTATAATGGGTATAGGCGTGTGGTCTAGATGAACAAGGTATACGATGAGCCCATTCCCACTCCCAAATTTCAAATCCAGATAAATATGGTATAAGTATTAGACCTTACAGGGTAGCTCCCCTTAGATGTTGATGCTACCTCTTCTGAATGCGAGGATAACTCTTCTCATTCAGATAGTGATACATAATCCAGTCATAGCCAATATGAGGATCTTGCCTCAATGAACCTACTCCTAGACACCTTTGTCTTTACCATAACCCCCTCTAAACCTCCAAGTTAACCTTGTGTATCTTATTATGGTTGATTGGGACCAAAAAATTCACGTACCTATAGACCTCTTTGAAAATGATCAAGGCAATTACTAGAATTCATAGGTATTCGTGACAACATTCCTATCAAGGCACCATAAGAAAGGATTCTTCATCGACCTTGTTACCTACACATACTTTGGGGAGGAGGATGAGTTATGTGGTCAGTAAAATTTAAGAAAAAGTGAAGGGAAGAATTTCCTCTAAAGAGCCTCAGACAAACAAAATTCCAAGTCGACATAGTGAAAACCTCTTTGAGGAACGTTGACTAATAAACAAGTAAAAAAATCAACAGACATAGAAAAGTTACCATGCCAAGGGTGAAAATATCATGTAGAGACACCCTTGGAAGAAGATCCCAACCTTCCTCCCAATCCTACATGTATGGCATATATGCATCAAAGATGTTGGTAGAAAGAAACAATCGATGTGAATATTGAAACAAAAGAAGACCCAAAGATAGTCAAGCTAGGAGCTTCTCTCTCAACACAAGAATAAAAGTACATTCACCATGATTCACAAAACATTTGTGGATATATTCACGTGCTCTTATAAAGATATATCAGGCTTGGACCTAACTTTGGTAGTGCATAACCTAGTTGTGCACACATATACAAATCCCATCAAACACAAACTAAGAAAAATGCATCCATGGGTGTCTCTTATAGTTAAAGAAGAGTTAGAAAGATTACTAGTAGCAATGGTTCATTATACCTATTGACTACTTGGAATGGATGTCAAATGTAGTTTTGGTACAAAAGAAACCCGTAGGAATCATAATTTGCACAGATTTTAGAGACATCAACAAGGCATGTTTGAAAGATGACTTCCCTCTTTCCCAACATCGACATGATTGTCATTTCAACTATGGGTTATGAAATTCTATCTCATATGGATGGATTTTTAGGATATAATCAAATCAAGATAATAAAGGAAGATCAACATAATGAACTAACCTTTACAACCCCTTATGGGACTATTCTGTTATCAAGTAATGCCTTTCAGCCTCAAAAATGCCGGTGTAACCTATCAATAGGGAATGATAGTAATATTCCATGATATTTTGCAATGACATCATGGAGGACCATATAGATGATATCCTAAAAAATTTCAAGACAAGAGAAGATCACCTTGAAGTTTTATGACATATCTTTGAACGTCTACGTGAATATAAGGTTAGGTTGAATCGAAATAAATGTTTGTTTAGAGTATTATTAGGGAAATCATTATGCTTCATTGTATCAAGGAGAGGGATTAAGGTTAGACCTAGCCAAAGTCACTGCCATTTCTAAAATGTCCTCCTCCTAAAGAATATCAAATAGTTTCAAAAATTTCAAGAAAAGATACAAGCCATTCACCTCTTCATTTCGTAGCTTGCTAACAAATGTCCATTCATTCACCCATCTTCTTAAGAAATGATGTTGACTTTATTTGGGGATCTGATAACAACATTAGGCCTTTTCACATTTATTAAAAAATATCTGGTCAATCCACCTATCCACATGCCTCAAATCCCTAGTGAGCCACTATTTTAGATACATATCTGCTACCCAATTTGCTATTTCCACTTTTCTTGCACAATATGACCTGAGCCACAAAGAGAAATTTTTATACTATCTCAGTCGTGCACTTTATTTCGCTATGAGCTCAACTATCCTCAAATTGAAAAAGATTTGTCTAGATGTCATTTTTACCTTTTAAAATCTTTGTCCATTATTTTTTGAACAATAAAACCAAGCTTATATCTAAAGTTGATCTTCTGAAATACCTATTGTCAAAAACCACACTTATTTGTAGGATGGCTAATTATATCATCTTACTCAGTAAGTTTGATATTGAATATGTGACATAAAAATTCAATTAAGGGGAAGTGCTTACAGAATAACTAGCTGAAACAGTACCTTTACTTGGAACAGAGCCCATTATGTCTACATCTACCAAATGTATCATTAGTGTATATCAAATAATCCATCATCATGGAAAGTAGACTTTGATGGATCATTCAATTTCCATGGTTTAGGAGTGGGAGTAGTGCTAATCACTCCTTCAAGAGACTTTATACCTCGCATATTTCCACCTCAAATTTCCATGTATAAAAAAACATAGCAGAATATGAAGTGCACTCATCGCTGGGATGAATATAGGAATAAAATGGAACATCCACCAACTGTCAAGGTCATTGGTGACATCACATCTTAGACGTTATCTCACAAGTCAATGATGAATACATATAGGGTCAATGGGCATAGAAGGAATCTCATTCCATATAAGAAATTGGTGGAAACTTCAAAAAAATAATGTTGTGCACATATGACTTTTGATCAAATTCCACAGGGCATGATAATGAGAGCTGCACATATGGCTGGGATGTCAACTACCTGGGTTCTATGCTACAAGATTCCACCAGAAAGAAAAGTATATGTCATTCTTTTTTGCAGAATGTATGTCAGCCTACGCAAAAAATGCCATAGATCCTATTTGGCAGTGTGAATTTGTTGGTCCCTACTCCCCATGATATGTCAATCCATCTATAACTATCGTAATAATTGGTAATGCTTCCTAATGACAGTCTATCCGATTGTAATTAAAACAATTTAGCCTTATCTCATTAAAATAGCCCAATTACAGCCTCCTAGGAGGTATGATCTATCAAGCTATGGATATGATGGGAATCTGTTGCATTGTCTAGATGTAGCAGAGTTCAGGTCCAGCCAATGCAAGGAAGTACATGAAGTGGTGTGTGGAACCCATCACAAATGATTAATGGTCATAGTGAAGAAATTGTTAAGGATAGGCTACAACTGGCCTATTATGGAGATAGTATTGCTACAACTATTAACTTTTAGAGATATGACGCCGGTTGAGGAGAACAGATGTCGGTTACTGATGGAAAACAAAAAAATTGAAAAATATTTCACTTGAAAGTATTTAGTAGTCTCTTGAGATTCTCCAAATTCTGAAAATCACAAGGGATTTTGGGCTAGTTCAGAGTTTCAGGGATTAGGCTCCCTTTCAAAAATTTTATGACAAAGAATTAAAATTGTGCTTTTGGAGGGGTCCGAATATCTGAAAGCCCGAAAGTCCACAAATGGGTGAACTTTCACAACTTTCAGGTTTCAGAGATTTCCTTAAGTAATTGGTGATTTTTTCTTTCAGAGGATTCTAAAGTCTAAAAGCTACGAAAGTTTGAAATCTTTATGGGCATTTGTGAGTGCTGGATAGGTTTTAGTAATCCCATGTTGACATGCTGTTGAGGATAAAATCTCATTTGGAAAGTTCCTGAATGGTTTAAAGTATGAAATTCCTTTGACTTTCCTGAATTTCGGGTCAAAGTTTGTAGACTTTTGGTTGCTTTTAAGTTTCATATTTTTTCCAGAGACCATTCCATAATTTCCTTACCTTGCATTGATCTTTGAAGTCTCACAGAACTCTCAGACTTTCATATCAAAAGACTTTCAGATTATCTTTGCAGCATTTAATTATTGTCTAATTCGGTATGTGTCAAAATCTGAGCATTAAATTTAGGTTTTTCTATTTAAACCTGTGATTTTACTTGTCATTTTCACCTAATATTTTTCTCTGACGATATGGTTTTTACTTTATCTTGTAATCGGTTCGGGCAGTCATTTTGGAGGTCTTACTAAACTGGGTAGATCCCCTTGATTTTTTGTTTAAGATCTTGTGGTTTGTTAATCTCTTGGATTCATTTTGGAATCTTCCTTTATTCCTGCGGGAATGTATACCTTAGAGGGAATGTTGTAACATCCTCATTTTATACATTAGAACAAGTCAATTTTTTTTTATTTTTTGATAAATGCTTCCTGGTTCTAAATACATAATTTAGAACTCACAAATCAAATAACCATTCTTATAACAGATAACCATATGCAGCTGTAATGACTCAGAGTACCTCCGATCTATTCATTCCATGACTCGATAATCTACCGATCTATTCATGAGTAATAAGAGTTGGCGTTTTTATTTAACACATCACTCTTGCGGTTCTCTTCCCTATTCTGGGATTCAGAATGCTCTGTCCAAGGAACCTAACTGAATAATTGTTACCATTATTCATCGGCATCTCATCCCTTAGACTAGGTGACTCAGGACAACGCAATCAGCAGCTTGCGATACTTTGGCCAAAGATTTGAAACATACTGCTTATGTCTCGTATTCCTTAACGGCATACTCGTCAATCTGGAATACGTCCTTCACCCCATTCTTATGTTATGTAGAATGTCTTATACCGACTT
Organism: Taxus chinensis; assembly: GCA_019776745.2. Taxonomy (NCBI): domain Eukaryota; kingdom Viridiplantae; phylum Streptophyta; class Pinopsida; order Cupressales; family Taxaceae; genus Taxus; species Taxus chinensis. Next base: position 20,103 of record JAHRHJ020000026.1, on the reverse strand, counting down.
CTGTCAGTCCCTCCTATCCCCAAGTTATTCACTCAGGAACAGATTAGTAAGGTGACAACGTTATATGGATGCACTCGAGGACTAGGGATAAGATGACATACTGGGTCAACCCTAGTTAAACCAGTGTGTCAAGATACCCCGAGTCTCCTAGGCAGCCTTATAATGTGACCACATTCCTAATCGGTCCCAGAGTAACTTGTTTGAGTTAAAGGTGTAAATCTTAACGATCAATGCAAAGGGTGTCGTCATAAGTCACCTGCATTGTTGTATCTTCGAGAAGATCCTAATCTTCTCGAAGGTACAACCCTGCAGTTGACTTGTGCCGTCAACCTTTAAATCCACCTCGAAAAGATCTACTTACTAATAAGCATTACACACATCGAGTTAAATTATATTAAAAGACGTTCCCCTAAGGTTAGCATTTCCCAATCCTTGGATTCCTCATCTTAGGATGACCTTTCTCAATAAAACCCATTACACAAGAGAAGTTATTAAGGCCAAGGTCTCATCAAGGAGTTCATAGAATATACATAATTCTAAATCAACGAAATTGGACAATAGCTCATAAACTTCACATGAGATTGCCATCTGAACCCCATTTAGGTTTATATCAGTTCTCATAACTGAATTTATATCGTACTTATTAGTATCAAGATATAATGATTAAGAATCCAATTAAATGTTGTCTTGGCATAATCAAGACTAGGGATTAATAATTTAATTCAGCTTGTTTAGCGTTCTGCTTAGGTTTATTTTAACCCTATCTTTCAGAAAGACAGTGATCTAAATTTCAATTTAGCTTCTGATAGAACATACAGAACTGCTAAACAATCATAAGAATTCAGTCTCATATTCTTGCAAGCTTACATTGACAATCACAAAAGTCTCCAAATATATACAATAATAACAATGCTCTCAAGATATTTGAACCGAAGAAGGTCAAACTATCAAGATAAGAATACAAACACATAAGTAACAAATATCAATTTCCATTCCTTTCAGAACTAATCAAATACATTTTATGCATTCAGCATACTTGATACAATACTCAACGGAAGAAGAACATCTTTCCTCTTATAGTACATTTAGAAAATCAAACTGAATTCATCATAAAACCAAATTAAACAATCTAATCATCCTATCAGATCTGCGTGCTTTTACCACTTACGGCAACCATCTGCAAAATTTGTCAACATGGGTCAGTTCGATGAACTGAGCATGATAAGCACTAACTCTTAAAACAATTGCAATCCACCAATTGTTTTCATTAAACAACCTGTTTAAATGAGATCATTTCACCAAACAAGTATACATGTTTCAGACTATGTTTTCGTAATACAAAAATGACTATAAACGTGTAACTCTATTATCGTTACAAATAGTCCTAAATACTTCTCAAATATTTCATCAAAATATTAGGGATCAAGAAGAACGAAAGTATCCAAATCATCTATCCATCTGAATTCCAAAAACAACAAACATCAGACAGATCATTACATTCAACAGTAAAAGGAATATCATAACAAATCATGATTCCATCAATATGTTAAAAACAGTTCCAACAAGTTAGATAAAAATATCAACATATACTTTATAACAGAAGAGAAAGAAACAAGTCATTCATATTTCCCTTCAACAAGCTCATGACTGTACCATCTCCTCAAGAGAAAGCATTCACCTTAAATGCATACGAATAAGTCAGACGAGACCACAAGAAGAACCACTGTTTTGTAAAATCAAATATAACAAAACTGTAGCTTACCTGTACAGTAGCTCTAACACGCCAAACAGTGATGACTATCTACCAAACAGACTCAGCATGACCTCCCACACGAAGCGACATACAAGAGGATATTCACTACCAATGCCTGTTGAGGTGCAGTCGACAACTCCTAAGTTCAATCAAGCTCAAGAATAGATATCCATGCAACAGAAGACGTAAACACGCCAACAATCCCTTACATCAACCTACAGCCCATTCTAGTCCCTACTAAACACTGTAAGGCTTTTCGACCCAAGGTCGAAATCAAAGAACTTCTATTATATCGCAGTCAACAATAGACTCCATGGCATTAAGCAATTTGATGTTTCCCTAAGACTATGCAGAGATTATCATACAAAATCCCGCAACATGCACAGCCTCATCTAACTGGAATAATCAGAAAGGAAACATAACATATCTATTCACATCTGGACGCATTCAGAGTTTGAAGTATGGTATTCACGACCCATTTTACAGAGCCAAGACACATGATATCATCCTATACTCAAGGAACCCCAACAGTGTCAAAAACAACAGGTTCATCAGGCTTAATTAGAGGTAGATACACTGGTTACCTTTCAAGGATTCAACTGAATCCGTAAAACAGTATACAAGATAAATAATAGATAATGATTCTAACTGTGCCAACAATGGTAAACATTCAAATCAGGCTTATTCAAAAGCTAAAAACTGATTTCGTAACAAGGAATCCAACTGAGCCTCTTCAATATTTTTCGCTCAAGCTTACACAGAAAGGAAACGTAAAAAAAATACACCCAAAGACACCAAAGAGTTCTTGTACCACTAAATTCATTACAAAATAACAGAGGTCATAACCTACAATATTACTCCTCCAAGACTCAGTACAACCAATCAGAATTCACAAATCAAATATACCAATATTCAAACCAAAATATATATATATAGCTTCAACAGTGGTCCAAAATATACGAATCATTCAATGGACTCTACAGAGTCGTTTTGAATACAATAAATATATATATTGCATACTATCAATGGGTTGAATCCCATAACCTCAATGCAAGGGAAAAACAACTTCAAAAAGGTCGCAATGAATACTGAAACACAGCAAGTTATCTGTTCACAAATAACTTTAAATACCATAGCGAAACCCAACAAGATTCAGTAACCACCATCTATAATAACCACGACAGAACTTACAAAGAAGTCCAATAAAACTGAACAACAAAGTCCAACAGTATCTTTTCCGACAAGTATCAACAACAAGCCTCAATCAACAAGTATCAACAACAAGCTTCTACAGTAGCCTGAACCCAGCAAGAGAACAATTCATGGGTTCTCACAGAGCAGGCCAAGTATACATTCTTGCATATATTTCACAGACTTAAGCCGGAATGCAAAACACAATAAAATAGAGCAACAGTTCGAAATACAAACACACCCATCAAGGGTTAAATTTGAAAAATCGAACAGCAAGAAGATACAGTAACAAAATCACCCAAGGCTACCATAAAACCATCTAAACCCATAAATCATCTGAACAGAGTTGTTCTAATGAAATCACTTGAAAGAAAGTAAGATTTTTAAAGGTTAGGGCCTAACATGCCTGGATATTTGCTTAAAATTTCGAAGCAGACCACTGAAAGAGCTCGAACCTTCTCCTTCTTTTCCAAGTTAGATCCACCAACAAAAATTTGCTATTTCCATGACTTATAAATTTTCCTTGCCAGAGAAAAGAGCTAGTTACGCTCATACTTGCCATGCAACACCAAGAAGACTGGTGCGAAGAACCAGTGATCAGACAGAGGGAAAACCGGAGCGCATGAAAAACCAAACAAACCATTAACTTTCCATTTTGCATGCCTTCCCGTGAAACCCGAGCTCGAAGACCGAGTTCATAAATGGCATTTACTCCCAATTTCCCGCTCAATCTCCACTGCCACCGACCGCCATAGTTGGCGATGGACAAATGCACAATCAAAGACCATTTCCAACTTTGGCGACCTGCCACGTCGGCTCAAGTTAGCCATTTTAAAAGCTTCACCAAATTACCTGTCCCTCATGCTTATCCATGCATTTAATGACATAGAAACTGCCGCCCATGGTTCGCACCCCTTCCATAGGTCCCCTTTTCCTTGTTCAATAGTTAGGTTAGTAACTTAGGTTAGGATTTAGGATAACACCTAGTCTAACCTCATAGCACATAGATACTAACTTAGAACATTAGCTCTTAGCCTAGGTCTAGGTTAGATTAACACTAATCTAACCCCTAGGTTATAGTTTAGTTTTAGGTTACTAACCTTAATAAATCCAGTTAGGTCTAACATTTCAAATGCTCAGAAAAAGAACCTACAACATACATTCTCGAACAGGGTTCACTCCTGTACTGCCATTAGGCTACAGAATTATATGTAACTGAATTATTACCTGGTCCACGATCAAGACCTTCCAGATATATTACGATATCGGGAACCAATCCATTTAACACGATCAGCCTGAGTTATACTCCGGACTAGCTTATTCAATGCATCCAGACCTTGCAACCTGCGTAAGGTCTATAATTTTAATTCATCACGAATAAACTTAAAGCATCACTTGGATCAATACCACTGATCCAAGGCTAGGTCTTATAGATGGATAACTCCATACTTCATTCCGAGATCAGATTAAACTCAGGTGTAAAATGAAAGAAATAAAAGAGTCCAATCATATTCCGACTCAGTCAAAGATCTGCAATCTGCAAAGAAGATACAGTACATATCAAGCATGACTTCTCAATCAAAGGAACACATCCTTTTTACAAAAGAAATCACATATCAACACTTGTATGCTCAGGAGGAAGTAACAACAGTTCAGGGTGTTACAAAAACTCCAGGATGTAACCTCACAAAGTAAGGTTGATTAAATTAATTGAAGCTCACGGTGGACCCCCCTTTGGTGATGGTTAAGGGTAACCGATAGTTAGTTAGGGAATTTCCTATTTACTAAGAATAGGTCTTATTTTCTGGGTGATCCTTTTCCCCACAAATTAGTGGCTTGATGAGGTGTCTAGGTGAATGTAGGCATTGATTTTTAGTGGGTAGGTCTTAGTTAGTTATCTAAATTAAGATATTTAAATAATAAATATGGTGAGGATATCTAATGAATTAAATTTAATTTAATTAATTAAATTAATATTAGTGGGGTGAAGGGGGCCATGGCTAGGTGAATGTGATGAAGGTATTTATTTTTCGAGGGACCAAAGGGGAGTGTGACCTAATTTTGGTGTCTACATTTTTCCCCTTTTTGTTGCGTAGCTTGTATTGGTAAGCGACACTGACAAAAATAAGATGTGGTTGCCCCATGTGTGGGTGAAGGTGATCCCCCTCAAACTAGGAATTGACGAGAAAGAAGGTAGAATTAGTGAGTGGTTTGATAAAAGGTGAATGTGATGAAAAGGAAGGTGGGTAATCAGGGGAAAAAAGGATCCAAATCTACTTCGGGTAATCTAGGTAATGGGTCAGGGTCAAAGGTAGTAAGAGTCAAACACACACACATGTATAAACTACAACATAGTACCAGTTTTTCAAGAGCAGGAAAACTCTACATTGTCTAAGGTCGATAGGTTTATCCAAACAAGGTTGAAGTGATTTCTGGTATCCAAGGTATAGGATATGGTCAGGAAACATTTATGTAGGTTTAGGTGCAGGAAAATGTTTAGGTATGTTCCGGTACACCAAAGGTAGGGTCAGGATAAATGGTCACGGCTAAGAGGCAAGGTAAGGTCATTAGGTCAACAACACAGGTAATAGTGCCGCAAGGTATAACGAAAACATGAGGTCAAAGGTCACTAGTGATGGTCCAGGTCAAAATATCTAGGTCACGACATGGGTAGGGCTGAGGTATGGGTAAAATAACGAGTCCCCAGAGGAGGACAAGGGTAGGTAGTAAATGATGAGGTAATAGAGGGTGAGGTAAATGGTTCAGGTGAGGTAAATTTTTTAAAGTGTTGGGTAAAAAGGTAGTGTAATCAGTAGGGTGAAATTATGGGCAAATGTAAAGGGGTAACCGATGATGGTAAGGTAACTACATGCAATAAACTACAGTAGATAAATGGTAGGGCACCATGACCTAATGCTAAAAGTGAAGGTAAAACTTGTGCACCGGTTAGGTCGGGTTTAAATTATAAAAACAAAAAATCCATGTTTTTTGTTATTCATTTGTTCATTTAGCAAATTGAGAAAATGAAAAGAGAGAGAGAAAAGGAAGAGAAAAGTTCTTTCCTTTTGATGGATCAGAGTGGTGAGTTGGCAATCTGAGCAGTGGTGGTGATTGGTTTTGAGAGGTGGGTCCACAAGATTCTGGGAGTGATTCATTGGTTGGAGATGTGGGTAGTGATTTGGTGATGGCAAAGGCCTCAGGAGAGGGATTAGGTAAGCCACTGGTGCAGTGGCCAGATGTGCCACCATGGTGATGAACACATGATGAGGTAAGCATCTAACTCTTGTTGTATTTTGTTAGATAGATTAGGAAGATTTGATGAATTTGGTATTTAATGTTTTTTTTTTTATTGTGGGTGGGGGAAAAAAATTTGGGAATTGGGAGGGTAAATTAGGGATCGAAATAGGAGGGGGAGAGAGATAAAAGATGGGAGAACTTAAGGGGAAGGGATGATGTGTAGGGGGAGGTGTAGGTAGATTTTAGGTGGGAGAAAGTGGGTTAGGGTAGGGAAGTTTTTGAGAAGGGAGGGTTTGGGGACAATATCGGTTTCTGACCGATGCGGTCATAGTGATCGGGCATCAGTAATAGGTTAACCGGTTTTTCACAAGCATTAATTGGTGGTATCGGTCATAAAATAGGTGATTGATGCCGGTTTAGGGGTGATCGGGGTCAGTTAGAGATAATCGGCACCGATCGGGTTTTGGAGAGTAAGGGGCCAAAAGTGCCATAATGGTAGGTGGGTGATTGAGATGGGTAGAGGTAAAATAGGGTGTAGGTGGATTTTCAATGATAGTGGGTGAGTATGGGTATGAGAAATGTAGAAATTAATTTGTTGTTTGTATTAGATGCAGGGGAGATATCAGCTACATATAGTTGATGAGAGATAGGGTTCCACCCCTGCTAGTGAGAGTTCACGGCGCACATAACCCCTGAGGAGTGGTGACATGTGGAGGTTGTGGGCCTGAGTGGGGTCTGAAATTACCAACATGTAGTCCAACAAGCCTAGTCTTGATGGTAATGCTCATCGATAGATGGGATTTGTGACCAACATGTTCCACCTACCGACAGGTGAGATGACAGTCACCCTGGAGGACGTGTTCAGGATCCTGTGCGGTTACCCATATTGGGTACCCAGGTGTACTTGATCTCCTCTAAGGCCTCAGAGGAGTTGATGCTGACAGTGTTTGGAGAGGGGATGGCCGAGATGACATTCCATAGTGCTAGCATTGCACTTATATGAGAGATGTAACTAGCATCCGGAGGAGATGAGGCTAGTAGTTTTATTGATGGAGGTAGTGTGCTTTTACACTACCAGATGCAGAGGGAGGTAGATTTCCCCACTTGTTGATGGGGGTTCACTACATGATATGATGATAGATCAGAACCCGATTTACCTGGGTGCCAACATTCTAGGTACGTAGTTATACAGGAGTTATGGGCATATGGACGGCTGCATAGGTTCAACTATGTGCATACCTTTTTACTACACTGCTAGGCATATGAGCACATTATCATGTGTGCATCCAGTGGGATGCCCCGGGCTGATGCATTTTTTGATGCAGGATATGTACGAGTGGGGTATAGGTGATGGGTACCTCATGTTATTGGAGAGTGGAGATTCAGATAGGCCCACACATGATGTGGCCAATTTCAGGTGACTATTGGAGGGGTTGTCCGGGGTGGACATCATTTGGAGGCCATATGTGGGTTTCCCATCATACAGGTAGATGCGTGATGAGTTATATGGGCTGTAAGTTAAATGAGATGGATAGAGGGGCACCGTGTCAGGAGCACGAGATGATCCCAGTTGACAGAGTTAGGTAGTAGTTTGGGACTGCTACAGGATACATACCTCCACCCTTCCCACAGTACAGGAGAGATGATGTGGAGAGGCCCTTACCTATACCATAGCTTATAGTGCCCATAGGGTAGGAGGATTAGGTAGTAGACCAGAAGATTGATGATGTTGGGGTCACCAAAAGATATAGAAAGTGGTGGGCGGCTCATTTATGAGCCATACCACCTAGGCTGGGGTAGTCGGATCTAGCCACCATCACGGTGTAGAGGGATGCCCTACAGGGGTGAAGTGGTGACCTGATTACCCATAGTTGGGTATGGTGTAGACACAACTTGTGAGTTCAGAGGTAGAGGAAGCTAGAGTTACATGCAGAGGTGGCCAAGGGAAAAATCTTCAGGCCTAGATGGCTAGGGGTGGGTATGGAGATGGAGATGGAGATGGAGGATGATGGTCAGGTGGCTGCCTTAGAGGCACATGTGACAGGGTTACAGGGCTAGTTGGCCACAACTCAGGCATAGATTGGGGCCTTACAATGCCTAGATATAGGCACAGGGGGAGAGGGAACCATACAGGCACCGAGACAGGGTCCCAGTTCACAGGAAGGAGCATTTTACAGGGTCCCAAAGATAGGTACAAGGGCTTGTAGGCCTATGGGGCCACCACAGACCATGCCTATATCTAGGTTATGGGATGCCCTAGGTAAGGCCAGATACTACCAGAGATCTATTGATGGCATGCTGTAGGATAGAATTTCTATCCTATGGAGAGTATGGGCACAACAGGCCTTGAGTGAGAGGAAAAAGATCTCACACTCATAGTGTAGAGAGCATTAGGGGGCCATCAAGCTTTACAAAGTTAGGATCATGGAGAGGCCACCAGGTCATAGACCAGGTCTAGGTGAGGCACCAAGGGACCAAATAGGTGGGGAATGTTATAGACTAACTGTAGAGAAGGTACCAGGCAAGGGAAAGACGATATGGATATGAGGATGTGTGCAAGATGCCTGATATATGGCTCCAGATTGTTGAATGAAGTAGTTATGTTTTTGAAATATACCAGCCCGTGGCCGAAGTATAGTGAGGATGTATGAGATTTTTTAAGTATAATGGTTTGAGGTGATATACCAGCCTGATGTGCCAAAGAGACTTTGTATTGTTTATTGGTTTATTGTATAGGAGATGGCCTGACGTGCTGATGACATTTTGTATCGAGTATGGACAGTTGAATGAGACGATGTTTTGGAGATAGACATGATTGGATATCCATGTATATTGTATTGAGACAACATATTTATGTATATGATGAGATGGATTATATTCTTGGCTTGTTGGTGTTTTATGAGACTTTTAATTTTTATTTCACTGGATATGGACGAATAGGTGATGAGGCATGATGGAGTCAGGTTGGATTTAGGCATGGATCATTTTAGGTTGACTTAGGTGACATGGATCGAGTTAGGTCAACCATAGGCATGGTTGAGTCAGGTGGCATGGGAGTAGGTCAGGCATGGTTGAATCAAGGTTAGGATTTAGGCATGAAGATGAGTCAAGTTGGTTTAGGCATGGTTGAGTCAGGTCGGTTTAGGCCCATGTTGGAGTTAGGTGTGATCTAAATGTGATGTTTTTAGGAAGATTATTAAGGTTGTGATTCATTAATTTGTAACATTTTGATAATATATATTTAAAGATGATTTATAATATGATGGAAGATGATGGTAGATGAAGAGAATATATGCTGTAGTGACGACCTAAAATTGGTTAAACAACTTAATTTGGTGTCCCTCACATTCGTTTATCTTCTCAGGTAACCTGGGGCACATTCATATCACCATGGCCCCCTTGGGGTATTATTCAATTTGTGATTTAAACACCTATCCTAGGTTTAATTCACCCCATCCTTTATGTTTTACCCATGAGTAATTAAATATTAACTATTCAATTACATCTTTTTGTACATTTATCTTAACCACTTATCTACCCCATATCTATTCTATCCATATATCCCCCTATTTCTCCTCCTCCCAAACTGAGTAGTGGGATATTTCCCATATTTGAGGTGACATGATCACTCTCATCTTTCCAGAAATTGCTCCTTTTGGCCATTTCGGGAGTCTGTTCCCTGATCAGCGCCGATCGGTACTTGGTTGATGCTGATTTTTTGGAATGGCACCGATTATCATCTTGATCGGCACTCATATTAGAAATAGAATATTTACACACGAACTTAGTTTTGGTTAGACAGTCAGATCAACGAGATAGTAAGTGAGTTAGACAAGGAGAACGAGAGATTTTCAAGCATTAAGTCTAAGCATCATCTATCAAGTGAGAGTGGCCATCCTGTCCAAACCAATCCCTGATAGGAGGCATACTATTACTCTGCTCCTACCACATCAACATCGTGAGTCTTCATCGATCTCTTGGTGACTCTGTTCCTACCTCCAGCACATGTGGAGCCTTGACAGTATCCTTACGACACTTACAGATCCAGCAGGAGATTGACGATCTAGTCTCCACTGTCTGTTTCTCAATCTTCCTACAAATTTTCCCAAGTCTAAGTCGACTCGATTTATATCAGTCAGACGCCGATTTGAATCAGTCGACAGCCGATTTTCCGATCCGTCTAATCGATGCCGATCAACCTGCAGACAGGTAAAAGAACTCAAGTAACACAAATCCAACATTATTTTTTTAGAATTTCCTATTTTTTGTTGCTTTCTGTCTGCTGTTTAATTTTTTTATTACTTTCAATAAGAAAATCTAGTCCTTTACTTACATCTTTTATCATGTATGCTTCTTTCCTTAATTGAAAACATGGACTGACATCCACCGAGGGAGCTTATCGCTTCCTGGACCCACTTTTTAGGTAGTCCACCCAAATATATTTTAACGTGGTCTTTTTCTATCAAGCATCTGTGTCTCACAGGTTTCTTGGATCTACTTTGCAGGATTACTCGTGTGCATCCGTCTTGTCTACATCGGCTTTCTTTTCCGTCTACATCTTCGGATCTTTTCTATCAGGTATCGATTTCATTTGAGTTTTTCAGGGTTTTTGTGTTTAGTTTGGTACATTAACTTGGACAGGTAACAAGCACAAAAATTCTTGATCTACATTCTAGCATGCCTGGTGGGACCCAACCAAAGTCCCTTATTGGTAAGTTCATTTCTTTTCCAGTTTTGAGCTTTGTGCTTCTCTTCACTGATTTTTATCAGTTCTTCTTAAGCATTTCCTTCCATCATTTCAGTCTTGCTGCTTTCATTTTTGAATTTGCAAATTTAAATCCTTTCTTTTTTTGAAAATCTCAATTCCAATTTCTATTTCTAAAAATTAATAAATCTTTCATTTGATTTCAAGATTACATGTTCAATCTATCTTATGCAAAATTGTTATTTCCTTGAAATTTTTCTAGTTCCCTAAATAGAAATTTTCATTTTGCCATTATCTGGATATATCTTTCTGGATTTTGTTTGGTGTTTGTTTAACCTTTTCTTGCGGAGCACTTTTCTTGTTCATGGGATTGTTTGAGGGGAAGAGCTCAACAACGCACTTTTTGAAGTCCACACACCTTGGAGAGCTAAATCTACAGGTATTTCTCTTTTACGGTGTTTTCTCCTTTTTAGGAACTAAAAAAAATAGAAAAGAAAAAAACAAAAAAAGAATTTGTTTGTTTGTTTTCTATCACATTCAAACATTTCAATTTTTGGTGCTTAAAAAGAATTTAATCGCATTTGGGAAAGAATTTGTTTGACTTGTCTTCATCGAAATCAAACACTTCATTTTTAAAGTGCTTAAAAAGAACTTTTCCTTTGTCATTGCTATGCTGTATGTTTTTCATCTAGTTTTAATTAGGCTGGAAAATTGATCAAAATCGGTAGTGACACTATTTGATTTTTATTTTTCACCCTTGCACACAAACCCAAAATCACTAGGTATAAAGCATTTAAACAAAAATTCCTTCCCTGGCCTCTCCTACTTGGAAGTGACCATCCAAGAGGAAGAGCCTACGCGGTACTCGGGCCGACGCTATAAATTCACGGAAGGATTGTATGGTATATATTGGCAAAGCACCCGACTCCCTTATCGCAGCGGTGTGTGAAGTGCGGTGGAGTAGGCCCCTATATCAAGCCACGTACCGGTCTTTTACAAGAAGTGCCTTAGACTCCCGGGACTCCTCACCAAACATTGGCCCCAAACCATCCTTAGTTTGGCTATCTGAGTAGTTACGGCAACACTTTGGGGCACTGATAAGGAAATCAAACAGACCATTGATCAGCTGGATAAGACTGACACTGCCCACATGAAAACTTTGGCAATGTTCAAATCCTGGCAGAATATCAAATCTAGCATCGACAAAGATGCTAAGAAGTAATTATAGGTGCGCTGCTTGAATTTCTGTGCATTAGTTAGGTCAATTTTTCTTTTTTTTGCTTGTTTTTATGACGGTTATTCGGTGGAAAATTGGCTCAAAATGGCCCCTTCTTCAAAATTACCACTAGTTTTTTTCGGCACCCCCCCCCAATCTTCCTTGCACACAACAGCCAAAATCACTAGGTATATAAGCCTTTATCAAGCCAAAAATTCCTTCCCTAGCTTCCTAACTTGGAAGTGACTCATCCAAGAGGAAGAGCCTACGCGGCTACTCGGGCCGCCACTATAAATTCACGGAAGTTCTGGTATATATATTGGCAAAGCACCCGACTCCCTTATCGCAGCGGTGTGTGAAGTGTGGGGGTAGGCCCCTATATCAAGCCACGTACCGGTCTTTTACTGAAGTGCCTTCGGGACTCCTCAAAAAACATTCCCCAAACCATCCTTAGTTTGGCTATCTGAGTAGTTCCTGTTCTGCCTTCCCTAATATTTTCTTTCTTAAAAGCATCAAAAACTTTAAAGGAGATAATCACCTACGCTGCTTGAATTGTCTGTGCATTAGTTAGGTCAATCTTCTTTTCTTTGCTTGTTTTTTATGACGGTCATCACTCGTTACAATCTAGAAGAATGGCTCAACTGGCCCCTTCTTCCTCCGAGATCACCACTAGTGTGGATGTTTCGGCACCCCCCCAGGTCTTCCTCGGGACCGCTGTTAGTTGGTTCCCCATCCTGGTCATATAATCCTTTCTATCAAGCCAAAGCAACCCCATCACGTCCAGCTTCCCCTAGTCCTTCAGAAATATCATCTGCTTCTGACTCAGAGTATGTTCCTCGCGGGGATCCTGAATTTCAGGCGCTCCTCGATCGCAATCCGGTAGCCCTCATGGACTACCTAGTACACAAGTCTATTCAAATATCTGATCAAGGACCACCAATCCAGCAAGTGTACGATTATCCTCGTGAACCATCCCAGGCCTTTGTAGAACAGTTTGCATCATCTCTCTTCTCTCCTCGAGCCACGGAGAAGGGCGGGGCCCCTGTGCCTCCTTTTTCTCTTCCACCTTCCATATCGACTAGTTCTCAAATAGTCTTACCTATTCCTAACACCGCAGTTACCTCGAAATATTCCACAACCTACTTCTGAGAGGTCCTCTGCCCTGGCTATAATGAATGCGTCTGCGCACCCCGCATATTGCTGTTAATTCATCTATGCCCTCCATCGTGTCCCAAGGTCAGTACCCCTTTATGAGTCAACCCCCTCCGAATAGTCAGTTGGTTCCTGCTTCTCGTCCTCCAGTGGGTCTTTCTTCTTCAATGTTCCAGCAACAGTGACCTTCGCCCATCCTCTAGCATCGGCACCCTTAATAACCTAATCCGGCAGTAGAAAAGCCTCTTTCAGGTCTTGTTCCCCAACCATGTCCAATCAAATCAACACCCATGTTCCTCAATCTGTCCCGATTCAGTCAACAGCATAGGAGTCCACCAATCACAGGCTCCATCCCATCATCCAACCACCTTTTTCTCAACCACTTATCATCCCACATCCTACCTATACGCAAGATCCTTCACAACAAATACCTCACCAGGTGTCACCCAAAACACCTGGTTATTCCTCTTATCATCCTGTTAATCAATAGATGAATCCCCTAGTTGACGCCTCAACAAAATCCACCATTCACTTCTTATGCAGGACATACCAGTATGCCTCCTCCTCAATCTGACGTGGTCCAAATTATTTTCAAGAAAATCATAGACTTAGAAGCCTCCATCAAAAGGGGCTCATCCTTCATACTCTTTTGAAGAAGTGTGTAATGAGCCCATTCATCCATTAGTGGCTTTTAAGCCTTATCCTCCCTAATGGGAACTTCCTAAGTTCTCAAAATTTCATAGTCGAGAGGATCCTCAACAGCACCTGTGAGCATTCAAACACACTTGCTACCTGATAGTCTAGGATCAAGAGCTTATGCTTCATACTTTTCCTATGTCGCTAGCAGGGCCTACTTTAGACTGGTACAATAACTTTCCTCAACATTCCTTGTTTTCTTTCTATCAATTGGCCCAGATGTTTGTTGAAAACCTTTCAATAAACATCACACATAAGATCTCGATTACAGATCTTTACAACATTTTTTAATTCGATGATGAGTCTATTGTAGACTTTATCGCTTGTTGGAGAGGGATAATAAGCCAATTGTCTTTCTCTCTTCCTCAATCTCAATAGATCGAGTTATTTACTTGATCTTGTGCTAATCACCTTTCTTCCACTTTAAGGATCTAGACCTTTTCACACATTTAAAGAAGCCTTTACGATGGCACGTAAACTTGAGTCTTGCGCCATTGAACAAGGGAAGTTAAAACTTCACTCTAAATATAAACCAGATTTTTCTCGATTTACAAAATCAAAACCCTTCCATTTCTAAAGACAAAAATCAGGGATCCACTAACGCTATTGTATTAAAAACACCATGTGCCGATAACAATTCTAATCAAACACCACGGAGAGACTCCTCATCTTCTTGAAAATGTTCCCTCGTCATCTCAATTTTTTACTTCGTTGGGAGAATCATATGCTTCTATCTTAGAGAAAATGTTGGAAGTTCGCATGATTGAACTTCCCCTCATTAAGAATTTTGATGAAAGCCAAGAACATCCATTCTGGTATAGGGAAAATGACTTCTGTCATTATCATAGAACCAAAGGCCATGACATTGAATGATGTTAGACCTTTCAAAACTATTGTCCAGAAATTCATTGATAAAGGCGAGCTTGTTCTGGATAACCCAAATGCTCCCCCAAATTAGGTGCTTGATGTTTTTAAACAACCTTTTCCCAATCATTCCCTGAACCATGATGCTTCAGATTCTCAAAAACCAAACACTCATACTATCAACTTCATTTCTACTGAAGAATCTTCTTCTAAAACCATAGGCCATCTGCTGAACACATCGACTGAGTCAGAATCTCCTTGCCACTCCGTCTAATCGTTGGAATTCCACCATCTTTAGACATCCCATCTTTGAATATTCCCACATTTCTAGAGATGGATTCATCTCCCTCCGCTCTCTTTATCTGAATCTTCTGTCTATGCTTGAGACTAGTGTCATCCTCATCTGTCTCATCGTCAAATATTCTTTCGATGCTCGAGACAATTACATCCCTTTGATTTTCCACCGCAGAATACATCTACTTCTGTTTCTCCCATTTTTGTTATGCAACTATGCCATTGGTAAACATACCTATAGTTGTACCAAATTCCATGGAAGCGTCTTTGATTTTGAATCTTCCTGTTTCCTTTCCTAAAGTAGTTTCACCCACAATTACTGTATCAAAAGTAGTTCCTTTTCCAGGAGCTGCTTCTTCATCACCCACTTCTTCCATCACCAATGCTGCTTCACCCCTTAAAGGAAAATCTAAAGAGGTAGCACCAACACATATACGCTCGGTTCCTGAACTTAGACCGAGACAACTGGAATCTAACATTGCACCATCAGTACCTCCCCATTTGCTTCCCCCGAAAAGGTTACAATCACCTTATGCCGTTGAAGTTGTCACCATCCCTGAAAAAGGAAAGCCCATATTTCGAACCATCAAGACTCTTGGTGCTTTCCCACAAAAAAATCTCTCTACGCCCATAAAAGATTGGATTTTTCCCGCTGAGAAGGCGTCTTCTTCTACACACTTATCAAAACCATCATCTTCTTCTACAACACATTCTTCACCAACACCCCGAAAAGTGGACTTACCTACTAAAAAGACGTCACCTCTTTTATCAGGATCATCATCTTCATTACCAAAAACCAAGGGCACCCTATGTTCCTCCTCCGATTACACCTACTTTGGGAGCTTCTCCCTCATCTAAATCGACATTATCTAAATCATCATAAAGTTTCGACCAAGCAACCTCCCTTATCTCTGAAGACCACAACACTTGTCACATCTCCATCATCTTCAAAATCTATTTTAGGGGCTCCTCCTCCACCAAAATCAATCATGTCTCACTTACTTCCATCTCAAGTGCCCAAGACTGCTCCTCCAATGTCCAAAAAAATAAGATGATCCCTAAAAAGACTGTCAAACCTAACATGCAGGTTCTTTTACCTCGGCAGTCTGTTAAAGTAAAAAGAGGCACCTTCATCATCTCTATCCTCATCTTCGTCTACCGGGTTCTATACCGAAATCCTTCATCAACAACTTATCCAATCTTCATCCATATCCCTTCCTCCTCTGATTAAACCCTATAACCCTAAAGGAGTTAAACCTACCTGGTTTAACTCTGATTTGATTTGTGCTTACCACCGTACCCCGGGTCATGATACTGAGGGATGTAAAGCTCTTCAATCTGTTGTCAACAACCTTTTGGAAGAAAGTGATCTTTTGCTGGAGGAGGAGAAACAAGCACCTCCTGTCATCTTAGCCCATCTGAGCCCCAACGATCCACTCAGACCTACCTCTATCTTCCACCTGCCCAAATACACAATCCATATCGCCACTACTGAACCCGACACTATGATAACCCATCTTCATCTTCGCATCTCACCCCGGGTTTTCATTTCTTCTTCTTTCTGGCACCCCTGGCGGCGTTTCTTCCTTCCTCATCAGCCCCACGACCCAGGGTCTCTATTCTTTCGTGCAACCTCGGCTCAAGTTCCCGTGTCTGTTAGGAGAGTGTTAAATGAAACAACCGCGGACCCCGGCTCCGGTCAAAATGTCTCTTTTTTGACCTCATCCAATCCTTCTCCAAACTCTGCCCAGGCTCTAATGATAATCTGGCATCGCATCGCAAGTGTAGACGTTCAAATGATCCCCATCCCTACTAGATTGGTTGTTTGATTGAATATGACGAGCAACCACCATTTCTTTTGAAGTTAGAAATTCCTTCTCTTCTTTTCTCCTTTCTCTTCCGAGGATTTGGAGGCCTCCCCTCTTTATCACAGTCCAAATCAATAAAACACCGACCGTAAAACTTGTTATGATCGATTAGTGGAGCTGCACTCAACGTCATCTCCTTGCACACGTTTGAGCAACTTAAGTTAGCCAAAGAATGTGATGTCATCCCCACCTTTTCGCCCTTCGAATCATTTCACGATCAGCTAGCAGTTACTTTAGGAACGTGGTCTTACCCATTCGAGTAGTAAGAAACATGCTTCATGAAACTCTTCTACATCGTCGAGGAAAATCCACTATAAATATGCCTCGGATGCTCCTGGATTCGCGCAATGCATTGTGTCCCATCCACCCTCCATCGATGCTTAAAAGATTACATATGAGGCAAAATATATACTCATCCAGGAGATCCTTTTCCTTCAGCACAATGTGACATGACCACAAGATCTGCCCCTTTAAAAGAAATGCATGTTCTCCTGACAGGGCCTCATCTTCGTCATACCTACAAACCAAAATACCACCGGAGTTACAAAATCTAGAAGAGACAGTGCAGCGTTTCTCACTAGGAGAGCTTCCTCTCTTTTTTCGTTCGAGGCCCATCTCAACCTAAGGAGTAATGGTAGACCAGACAACAACCTGATATCAACCAGGGTCTCGTCACATCGTCACCATTGGTCTGCCTAATCAACAGGACTAATTTCATCTACGGTGGTCTTGATATACGCCTCACTATCACCCAGATTCTCCTCCTAAGACCAAACCTTACTTAACAGGGTTTGATTATCTATAGAATCCCACGTGTGCAAAAAACTTAGTCTATATCGATGCACGTGGAAAAGGTTTTGGCCTGGGAAAATATGAAAAAGGTATACATGACCTCAAATCCATTCCTACTCTCATGCCACATCAGAAATTTGGTTTAGGTTTAAACCCCTTCAAAAGCCACCGTCACTATTCTTGATGAGCCTCTTCCTACGGAAGAACCATCTTCCCCCACTAAATCAGAAGCATCACTTGATGTGGAAGATGACATTTCCATCCCACCTAACTGTTTTTTTTGATCAATACCATTTCCTTAGGGCCGTTAGTCTATGAGAATACATCGGTCCGCTTCTATACCATTAATCTTCCCTGAAATAGTTGGAGACGACTCTCCTACTATCAACACTATCCACTGTGCGGATGATGATTCTGTCCTCACCTATCTGGGGGCAGAGGATTCATATCTCCCCAAAACTATTCCCCTGATACGTCTACCCTTCTCAACGAGGCAACTGTCAACCTTAATATAGGGACTTCTAAAGATCCTCGCATCATTAAGGTCGGCCAATCCCTTAATCCACAGGAATTAGGGATTTTACCACTTTTCTTCCAAACATCGTTCAAGCCTTTGCTTGGTCATATGAGGATAATGCAAGGACTCAATCCCGATATTGTGGTCCACAATATCGTTACCCTTCCCAGTATCAAACCAGTTAAGCAAAAATTACGTAAAATGCACCCTCGAGTAGCCCTTCTTGTTAAAGAAGAATTACAAGTGCTTGCTCTCAGCTAACTTCATCATCCAACCCATTGATTATCCACAATGGGTGTCCAATGTAGTACCAGTAACTAAGGCTATGGGGAAGAATTCAAATTTGTACCGACTTCCGGGATCTTAATCTTGCTTGTCCAAAGGATGATTTTCCTCTACCTAATATCGACCACTCGTAGATTTAACTGCGGGTCATGAGAATGCTTTCTCTTATGGATGGTTTCTCTGGGTATAATCAAATCCTCCTCACAGCCAGAAGACCACATAAGACTTCCTTCATACTCCTTGGGGGACCTTTTGCTATCGTTCATTGCCTTTGGTCTTAAGAACGCAGGAGCAAACCTATCAACGAGCAATGACCTACATCTTCCATGATCTCTTGCACAAAACTGTGGAAGATTATGTTGACAATCTCCTCGGCAAGGTCCCAAACGTCGTCAGGATCATCTTTCATCCTTGCAACCTCTCTTGAGAGGCTGATCCGCTTTTGTCTTCGGTCTAAATCCATCTAAATGCGTATTGGGCATTCTCACTGGGAAACTTTTAGGTTTTATCATTTCCATCAGGGGTATTGAAGTCGACCCTGCAAAAATAAAGCCATCCTTGAGATGCCTCCCCCCGTCTAACTTGAAGCAACTCCGCAGTCTCCAAGGATGTCTTCAGTCAGTGCGTTGTTTTATCTCCCAATTGTCGGACCGTTGTCAACCTTTTCACCATCTCCTCCGTAAGAATGTTCATTTTGAATGGGATGAGCATTGCCAAAAGGCCTTTGATGATCTCAAAGCTTATCTTCCTTTTCTCCAACCCGTGCTTACAACCTCCACGCGAGGGGGAGCCTTTCTATCTTTATATCTCTGTGACTTACCATGCTCTGGGAGCCATGATCTCGCATCGGGACACTTGTGGTAAAGAACAAGCTGTCTATTACATCAGTCGCACCCTCCATGAGTATGAGACACGTACTCCGAAGCTGAAAAACTATGTTGTGCTCTCTTCTTCGCAACTTCTAAGCTTCGTCATTATCTCCTTAATCATAAAAATTACATTGTCACAAGTGTCAATCCTCTCAAGACATTCATGCAAAGCCTTATCACAATGATCGTATCACTCGTTGGCTTATGCTCATGACAGAATTTGACCTCGAGTTTATCCCGCAAAAGGCTATCAAGGGTCAGGTTATTGTAGATCAATTAGCTGATGCTCCTCTTCCGGACACTCAAGACCCCCTTGCTCAATTCCCCGATGAATATATCCAACAAATTGATTTTGGTCTATCTCCATTTAAAGTAAAGCTCTTCTTTGATGGATCCAAATGTCAGCAAGGGGGAGGTGCGGGTTTCGTAATGATTCCTCCTTGGGGTACGCCTATCCCAGTTGCACACAAATTAAACTTTGAGTGCACCATTAATGTGGCTGAGTATGAAGCTCTTGTCTTAGGTCTTCAAAATGCCGTTAATCTCGGCACTCGTCATATTGACATCTTTGGTGATTCTGAACTCATCGTTAATCAGGTCACGGGTGTCTATCAATGCAAGAATGATATCCTTCAAAAATATCGTGACATCGTTCTTGCTCAAC
>JAHRHJ020000025.1:0-113147 GCA_019776745.2 Taxus chinensis | reverse complement strand
CGTACTAATATTCCTCTAATTGGCTTCTATATGCTTACACCTACCTATTAGTTAATCACCTTTGATTAATTAAAACACCCCCCCAACTCCCATGACTTGCTAAGCATAAATTAAACCCTTCTAAAGTAAGGTTACCTTTAATAAAGCAACCTTATCCATTCCTAATCATGTTTTACCTTTATCCCACATGCAAAGGGATGAAGTGTTTCCTTTATCCATTGGGCTATATAAAGAGCCCTCCTTCTACCTTTATACCTACACCTGATTCCCTTGAGAAAGCAAAAGAAAGCACATAGTCTTGCCATTCTCAAGCCCTTCCATCATCCATCTTGAAGAGCTAAGCCTCACACCCAAGCATCCTTGAAGGATCAAAGCAAGCAATATTGTTGATTGCCATTGGACTACATAGGTCCATTTGATTTAATTAGGCAATTTAGAAGAATAGAGTTCTTGATTTGCATTATGCTTGATTTCACTATTTCAAAGTTATGATGTTAGTGTAGGCCTTGTTCATTTCTTCATCTTGATGGTACTCTTTTCTTATTTCTAGCTAGGTTAGGGAACTATTTTAGGTGGCAGTTCTTGCTTTCAATCTAACTTAGGAAAAAGAATACTTGTACACAGTTGAAACTGGTATAGGTTCATGTTGAGCCAATAGAAGTGGACCGCTTGTATTAAAAGGGGGAAAAACTTGGTTATGTACCATAGCAGCAAGAGGTTGATTTTTCTCTGGTGGAGGAAACCTTCCGCATGGAGGATTTAAATGACCCCTACAAGATAAAGTTGCAGCTGGTGGAGTTAAAACACCCATACTTCTTCTCTTTGGAGGAGACAAGGAAAGTTTAATATTCTGATAACTTCCCTACTTTGAAGAAGATCTTGTCTGATTTCTTCACATAAGTTAATGCACTAAGATTTGGAATCCGGAGATATAGAGTCGCCAGGTACTTTGACTTGTGCAAATGAGAAGAGAGGTACCAACGCTCTGTCCCACCTGGTGTGCCAAAAACTGTTGTCGCCAAATAACTGCACCCTCCGAAGGGCTAGACTATAAGTAGGATGTTTGGTGTGATTGGGACACATGGGATCACCTCTCAAGCTGTGAGACTTGGGCTTGAGGTGAACCTCCGAAGAAGGCCGGCTTCCTTTTCCTAAACTAAGGGTTGTACTACTCCTAGTGTAATAAAATTATTATACAGCCCTATACTAACATTGACATGGTTGTTAAGGAAAGAGGTTTGAAAAAAAGGAAACTATAGTAGGGATGGTGATGTACCAAATAAAATGATATTTTAAATCTCAGAAAGGGTTAATGTGAGTTGGATGTGAACACTTTTAGTCATCTTCACCTATTGTAACTTAGAAAGGGCACAAAATACCACAGACCAAAAGCATGTGTTCCTTTGTTAAACTAGAAGTATACATGATAGAGAGATCAAATTTGACTAAACACACAATTAACTAATCATGAGGATAGAGCACATGCACATGTCAAACATCTATTTCATGGATGGCAGTTAATGATAATACAGCTTCTAACAATAGAAGGAAAATAATATTTCCACAACTGGCATACAAGATGATTACATTACTTTCTCATAACATAAAATAGATAATCTGAAATAAAGGTAAGCTAACCACTTACACTAAGAAATTATGCATTCACAAAGAATTTATTGATCGCCCATCTAACACAATAAATCAAGTTCTTCGAGGCAAGATATCACTCTGAATATAATTAAAAGGTTTGAAAATCTCTGAAGCACTCTTCCAAGCTTGAAGAGAAAATTCACCAAAAAATGATCTATTTATCTCCCAAATGACTCCATACACCTAATTATTTATAAGTTCTTTAGGCTGAGCCATTACAGTTGGACCTTCAACTAATATTTTACTAAAAATAGAAATGTCATTAATTCAAGGGAACGAACTCCCATGAAAATATTAAATTTGTTGCAAGGGTTTGACTCAGTCAACCCTGCAACTTTGACGGATCCAGAGCTTGGATTTGTCCTTTCATGGCCACTCATCTTGGGCCTAGTTCTACAACGCCTTCTTCTTCTGTAATTTTTTGTTGTGTTTCCTCCCACGCAGCCATTCAATGTTTATATTCAATGAAGCGCTTAATGATTCCTTGAATTTCCTCATCCCCTGGCCCACATGCATAGTCATTTATCACATTTTTTATCTCAATTTCCCTTGTGATCTTATTTGGAACTCTTTTAAGTTTACTCACAACTTTCCTTAATCTTCCTATGAAATTTTGGCATAAAACCAACCTGTCAACAGATTCACTGCCAATTTTTTTGGTAACTTCATCGTCACGCTTCACCAAATCTTTGAAATTCTTCTTGATCTGATCCTCTGGAAGAGCATCAATTTTTTCATTGAATAATTTACAGTTAACAATATCAAATTCGTTTGATATGTCATTTAAATCATCTGTAATTTCCACTTGTTTATCATCCAACTTCTTAATTAGATCCTGCAATACTTGACACCGAAATTCCATGGTTTTTTTATATTTAAACAACTTTGAAGTGTTGTCAATTACATCCTCCTGAAGGAGTAGATCTGGATCTTCCTCTCAAATTTCACTCCATGTCGCCAAATTCAAATTCAAATTATTATTGTCCTCGGAAAAGGCTTCATCCATTTTATAAATAACAGCTCTTCCAACTTGCATATCATTATATATTTCTAGAGCCTCTTTAATTAAAGGATAGCTTCTTGCAATATACGTTCCATCCATCCATCCACTGATATCCCTTTCTGTCTTATCTTCTCGATCTCATGATAATAAATGTCAGCAATGGTAGACAAAAAATTCATAGCTCTAGTAGTTGAGACTTCAATGGATGGATTTGGCTTTGTTACTTTTCGTAGCAATGTAGTGAGCTACTCAACTTTGGCTTTAAGCTCATCCTTAGAAATTTTATCCTTATCGTATTTCTCCAGCATTTTTCCAAGAGCAGTGTGTACATCCTATTTATCTCTTTCATGAGTGTCTTTTCCTAATGAAAATCTAGAAATCTAATAATCTTTAGTTGTAATCGTTTCCTTAGTTTTTCCCTTAATGGGAGTAGCAACCTCTACAACTCATTCCCCAGATGGATTTATTATCAGGCTAGAAACAATATTTTTCCTATTGGCCTGTCTTTTTGGTGTATGCTCCAATATACTTAGATCTATGATATCACATAGAGGCACTTTATTCTTTAGCTTTGGAGTCTACTAAAACAACCATTCTGGAATGGTTGATGTTGATGAGGATAGAATAGTAGATCCAACACCTGAAACATTAGTCACAACAAGTGTACCAGCAACATTAGTTGGAATTTGAATGGTAGTGGTAGTAATGGATTGGGTGGATGTGAGGACTACCATAGGAATGGATACAATGATGTTAGGAGATGAGACGGAAGGAAATGGAAGTGTTAGGGGAAGTGACGTAGAAATGGGTGACCCAATAGTTTCCCCAGCTGAGCGAACTAGAAGGGATGAGAATACTTGGGCCATGGAAGGAGATGGGAAAGAACAAATGATCATAGAAGTACAAGGAACTAATGTAGGAAGTGACAACGGAAGAGAAAAAAGAGATGATGGGTCTTGTGGGACACTTGGAGAATCACTGACTTCAACTACTTCTATCATAGGTGCTGTATGAGACATAGCTTTGGAAACATGAGCCCTGTGTTAGGAAATAAGGGATAAAATATGCGGAATAATCCCTCACATAATTGTAACAGTAGAAACTAATATGCAGAGAATATTACAGATCTCAAACAAAATTGTAGAATAAAATAACACAACATAAAGAGATAGTATGTAACGAGGTTCACCCAATTTGGGCTACGTCCACAAAGAATCACTTGCTAAGATGTTATTACAAGCCACCACTCTCTCAGTATAATACCTAAATCTATTTGGAGCTATGCTCAACAAACTCTACAGAATTCACACCCGAATTCAAAACACATTTACAATGTTACATTATACCTACCATATGCATAAAACCATATAAGTAGACAACTACTTAAGTAGTTTTATAAAACTGTGGGTATTAAAACCATGGGCCAAAACTGTCCCATAAACCTATGGGTCAAAAAACCCACCCATATGAGAAAAAAATGTTTCCCAGTATATCGGACATGTTTTAAGGCCACAAAAAATTTCTCGGGGGTTGTGCCCCCGAACCCGGCGAGACAATGGTGGAAAGTGTACAGTACTCTTAGTGTATAGTCTTCAACACTTTCTCACATGAAAACAGGGTCCACAACCTAGCACCCTAGAGAGAGATGAGCTCCCAAAAGCAAATGAAATCTTTTTTAGAACTGTATGGGCCTTTTAAATTGACCTTCTCCCTTTTGTGGGTGTTAATTGGCGCATGGTTAATGGAGCTTCCTTATTTGTAGGTTGATCTACCCCCTTGGGTGAGATTCCCAAGGTAACCAACCAACTATAAGTTCTCTGTAGAATGGGCCCCACCCTCTCCTTTGTAGTACAACATTCTTCCACATACCAATCAATCCATGACAATGGTTGATTGGCAATATTATCATTTTTATATGTTACATCCAAAACCTCATCATCATATTGCAACTCCTTTGGAACCTCGGCTATACCAAACTACTGAACTTCATCCAAGGTTAACCACTTGTAATCCCTTTTTCAAATGATATATTCATCCCGACAATGAATCTAGATGTCTTCTAACTGGGGCACATGGGAACTGGACCAGCCTGTTTCACTGAATTTACCCCAATAGTCAAAATTGGTCTGTGGATGGAAATTCTACAAGGTTACCTCTATCATTTTTGCATGTACATCCTTAGCCTTGTAAATATTCAGGCAAGTGTATCTACCAATTGAAATGGGGAATTACATTCCCACTTTGTGTCATTTATTCTGGATCTTGTGGTAATCTAGCAATTGTTGAACCAATTCTAACAAGACCCACTTGTCAGTGAGACATCTTGACAGCTTACTGGGAGCACGTACGAAGCCAGGGATCCAAATGTAGGTAAATGTGGGGAAATTTAGGTAAAAAACTCCCCATTCACACACTTCTTTGAAGGCTTCATCAGAAATCCTTTGATTATACAACTCCTTATCGAAACGATAGAGAATAACTGCAAAGAAAGCATCGTTAATTCTGCAAAAGTGCCTACTTCCCTCATCCAACTTAAGTTGAGGATAGAAATCAAAGATTTGGGAGGTGTTGCGAATACCATTAGTATTGAACCCTGTGAAGTCTCCCATAGAAACCGCGGCATATGGCATAAACCAAAAAAGATGTCATGTAGAAATTCTTTAAGGACAACACTTTACTCAACTGATAGCAAATGGAGCTACTAATATTCTCCCCCCGTCTGATAAATTATTTATTCTTCTTGATGGTAACGATATATAAGAACATCCACTCCTAAAATTCCTTCGCGGAGGGAATACCTGAGACTCTACTTAGTAACACAATAATGTCACTAGCCTCTTGAATGAAGTATGACCAATATATGGTCTTTGGAAATTTGGCAACACTCTTGACTAGATAAGTTTTCAACATGACCCTCATGCACAACTCCGCTTCTTTTTCCCAATGTTCTACCGTTGACTCTGGTAAAAATTTCACTTAGTCCTCGACGTTGGGGAGTTTGAGAAAATACTCGAAGAAATCTAGATCCAAGCGGATTACAACCTTGCCATCGGCATCCTTAACTTCCATGGATTCTTCATCGAAGTGGGCTGTGGCAGCTAGAACAAACTCTGGGAAATGCATGGATGATGGAAAACTGGCAGCAAGAGCAATCCCACTACCATATATGGCCTTCATATAGGATTTACTATTTGGGACCTTCACCCTTGCCTAGAAGTCTGGAAAATCAATTTATTCAAGATCGGTGCCTCCTATGCTCCCCAGGTCACAAGACAAACAAGAGTGAGGAGCAACCTTGAGGAACGAATATTTCATCTTTTCTTTGTCTTTGGATGAAGAAGTAGACATCAATTTTTGAATTTTGGAACTTGATGACTTACTGAATTCCGAAATGCCAAAGTTGAAAGTACCAAAGAAGGAAAATCTGAAAAACCAAAATCTTCAACCTCCGAAAACCCGAAAGACTGTCATATCCGAAAATCTTAAAGTGAAACTTCCAAAATAGAGAAGTCTGAAAATCTGAAGTAAAAATCTTCAAATTTCCAAAAACCTTAAACCTCTGAAAACCCAAAAAATAGAGTTTTAAAGTACAGACCTCTGAAAACCCAAATTGTAGAAGTCCGAAATGACAGGTTCTGAAAACCCGAAAAGTAGAGTTCTGAAAACCCAAAGTTAAAATCTCTGAAACTCCAAATTGTAGAGTTTTGAAAAGGAGACTTCCGAAAACCCAAAAACGGAACAATTCCCAAGAAATGAAAAGTGCCAAACATCCAAATATCCAAATTCTGAAAAAGAAGGTTCTCTGAAAATGCCAATCTCCGAACTCTAAAAAATGAGAAGTGGTGAGAGAGAAAATTTTGAATACCTGAGAGGATCTTGGAAGACTCTGATGGCAGCATTGAATACCTGTAGAAACTTGAATCATGGAAACATGACGGGCAATGAGATTTTCATTTTCCAAGGCATACAAAGGAGGAACAAAACAAAACGAACAAGGAGAAAACAAAACAAAAGATCTTAAACCAAAAAGAAAATAACCAAAATAAAATACCTCGAAAATGACATCGAGAAGTAAAAAATACAATAAAAATATAGGTAGTTAGAGAAAAATGTCAAATGAAAATGATAGGTAAAAAATTGAGTTTAAATAGAAAAAATCAGACATTAATGGCCAAATCTTGATCCGTACAGAAGTAGGTAAGAATTAAATACGTAGAGAGCTCTAAAAGTTTGAAACCCAAAAGTCTGAAATTCTGAAACTTTGGAATTTCGGGGTTTTGGAATTTGGAGATCAAGAGATGAAAATCATGAAATGGCGATGGGAGAGTTCCGAAACCTGAAAGCCCGAAAGTCTGAAATTTCAAACTTTCAGACTTTCAAACTTTGGAAGTTTGAAAGTGAAAAAACCTCAAAACGGTTAGGACAGTTCCTAAACCTGAAAGCCTTAAAGTCCAAAATTTCAGACTTTCGAACTTTCAGACTTCATAAGTACCAAAGTGATTTTTCCAAAAGATGTGACCTAGAATTCTGAAACCTGAAATCCTGAAAGTCTGAAATTTTAGACTTTCAGGGTTTCAGACTTCAGAACTCTGAAAGAAATTTTCCCAAAATCGGGACTTAGAATTCTAAAACCCGAAAGCCTCAAAGTCCAAAATTTCAGACTTTTGGGATTTCAGACTTCAGAACTCCATGCTCAAAAATTGGTAATTTATCAAAAGAAAACTCCAAACTCTGAAAACTCGAAAGTCTGAAATTTTAGAATTTCGGGGTTTCAAACTTCAAAACTTGAAAAACACAATTTCAATTCCATGCTAATAAAACTCTGAAAGGGAAAAACCCCGAAGTCCGAAGTCCAAATTTTTCAGATTTTTGGGACTTGAAGAATTTCCAAATTGAAGAAAACTTTTGTGTGAAGATTTTGATTGATCTGGACGTTTGTTTCTTAAGGTAGATTAAAATGGTAACAGTAAACAATGTATTTTATAAAGGAAATCTCCCCTCATGTAGCCTTTTATTTATCAACTGTTAGTCAGGCACATTGGCATTTTACTCAGACTAGTTTCTAAGAGCTCACCCAAAGTACACACAACCTACCATGTTCCTCTTTGTTTGATCATATAATATGTGTATTCATCGTAATCCATTGCACGGCATAAGATAGACAATAAATTTAATTTAATAATACACAGATAGGAACAACAAGAGCCTGATCATTCATTCATAAATAACTAATAACATGATCTGAATTCCAATTACATCTCTTTTATTGATCCTAACCCTTGAAACCCATATAATGTTACCCATTAAAAACACATGAGCAATACATCAATATAATCTTGGCTTACATATTTAGCAAAAATGTTTGCACCTCATATAGACTGACTTACTTGTACACACACTCTCAATCACATACACATACTGAACACTACTACGTACGTCCTCTCTTACAATGGGCGTGGCATACATATTTATACACAGAGGGAAATTTTCCTTCACCACTTACATGCTTTAATTATAACAATAGACTACCTAATTATAAGTTGTATGCCTCTCAACTTCTTCTTTAATCTTGAATCCATGCTATAAATATCTCGATGCATGTGCCCTATAATTAGATGCCCATGCATGTATTTTATCCAATCTACATGTTTTTTATCTGTGTTGGGTCTCTTTCTGTAATTTCCTTGACAAACACACCGACTATGTTTTCTTCTATTTTTAGACCATTTTGAAAACCTCCCAACTCTTGAAATTTGCATGTGTGCGGAACTTCATACCCTAATGTCTCTCCACTTTCCACGTGCACCTTCGCGCACTTGTATTACTTCCTTGTCCTCGCAAATACTTTTATGCGTTCTCTTCTGGCATCTTGATACTTTTCTAAGGTTCATGTACACACTCATGAGAGTGTGTTTAGCTTCACATGTGGCTTGTACTTAGCCACTTTTCCAGCCCAACCTTATCCAACACTAGGAGTATTGTCCATCCTAGACAATATATCAAGAATGAAAGAATAATCTTGAGAGAATATCTAAAAGAATAAAGGAATATGGACAATAACACAATGAATTAAAGAATAAACAATGTTATATCCTATGCACATACAAGGTTTGGCTTATGATGATGGCAAAAGCTCTGGAAACGCTAGGATGATCCCATTCTCTAGTTGTTTTTCATCTAACTCATTGGACACTTTGTCCGAGGCTGCCTCAACAATGTCTAGAATATTTTCTAAATTTAAACCATCAACCTTCTCCTACAGATCCTTTAATATGACATCCCACTCTGTGGCGACAACCTCTAGACAATCCACCTTGCGCATCACCATCATCTGGATTTCTCCAAGCCTTTTCTCAGTCTTTTCATGCTTTTCCCATCATTTTTCTTGCTAAATTCTTGTAAAATCCTCTCACACTTGACTCTGTTAGTAAATAATGAGGCTTGAATCTTCTTCACTTCTGTGTCGTCCTCTATAGTGCGCACATCCAGGATCATTGATATTTATTAGAAGTTGGCAAAAATATTCTTAGCCTATCATGTGGCTTCCTTCAAATATATGCTAAGTGTTTTATATTCTTCCAACTTTTGATCTACCTTGGCTTTATTATTATTATGCATCTCTTATGTTGTAGGCCTCATCCCATTATTTACTTTGAACAATATTAAGTGTACTAGTTCTTCCAAACACTCCATTTCCTTGTTATAATCAAGTTTGGCCTACATCACAACATTTGGGCATGCACGTGTGATATTGTTGATAATTCCGGTTTCCTTATGTATGTATTTTTTGTTCTCTTATTCTCATCAATCAACTCCTTAGGAATCCTCTGATTTCTCTTCTCCTTACTCTCTATGTCCTTTTGCACCCTCTTTACTACAGATCCTTTATCAATATTTCACCTTCCTATGATTGGTAAACTAGTCAAAACAATTCCTTGACCAATGGATCCTTATAGGTAACTTAATTTAATTCTAATTTTACCCCAAAATAAATAAACTTTAATGAATGCAATGTAAGAAAAATAACCACATTACACAAGAGTTGATAATGGAGTTTGAAAATTGCCTACGTCTCTAGGTTCGCTAAATGTTAAACCGATTCATTATAACATTTTGATTATAAATACATATAAAACTACAATTCTATAATGAATGTTCAACCCAAACTTGGTATCAGTCGATCTGACAGAATCCAAACTAGTCTTGGAAGCTCAATGCTTTGGCACAACTTCCGGGATTGACATCTCCTAATGCCTTCCACTTTGTTGCATGACCTCCAGCCTCTACGTAGGGCTAAGTTGGGATTTTCCCTGGTGTCAAAACGTACCACCCTCCTGATGAATTCCACTTTGTTACATGACCTCCAGCCTCTACGCAAAGCTAAGTTGGAAGGCTTCTAGTGTCATCAATAGGCTCACAATGTTATGACATGCCTCCGCAACCTCCAAGCAACAAACTTGGCGATACGCCCAACATATGAAGAATCAGAGCTCCAAATGTGCTTCTCCAGTGCTTTATAACGTCATCTCTAGCTCCACAATCAGACTCCAGGCTCAAATGAGAAGATTAAGGTGAAAATATGGCCTTTACAATTGATTGGTGAGTTAAAAATAATAAGTCCCATTTTTTTATAATAATAGGTCTTTTATCATCATACCTATTAAAATAATAGGACTTAATATTCTTCATCATTACCTATTAAAATAGGTTAATATTGCTTCTAAATTCCTTCTTCCCACTCCTCTTTTCCTCACTTTGGCTTATGAGGAGCTTGTGTGTAGAATGGGGGGGGGTTTAAATACCCCACATGCCCTAAAAATATTGTTGATATGGCCATTATCCTAACTTGTACCAACTCGGTGAGTTGGTACGGTTGGGTTAAGCTTGTCGAGTTATTGGGGATAGGTTGTGGGTTTAAACCACCCCCACCTCTCATCTCCTTCACAGTTAGTTTTTCCTCTTTGTCATCCACTATTGGTTTTCCCCCATTCATGAAGTCCTCACCACATTGTTGTCATCATTTTTCCTACCTCAACGTCGACTCGGAACGCATTTCCATGTCACCTGTCCCGAGCTACTGCACTTCGGTCACCCTATGAGGTGCCACATCCTTTCCCATCGCTGCCATGTTGCATGTCACCTATCAAGTGTCACATTGAGTCCACCGAGTTGGTCTCCTTCACTGAGTCCGAGTTGATCCAATGTGGGTTAAGGGATTTAATCCCACATTTGTTGTGAGGTTGGGTTGTATAATCCTTAAAATAGACCTATCCACTCACATGCATTTTACTCATGGCTTCAGTCCATGTGCTCATTTTTTTTCCATTTGATTCAGGTCGGATTGGTTGTTGGCTTGTGAGTAGCTCATCGTGAGCTCAACTCACCCTACAACTTGATGTTATCTCTCCAGTGTAGCTCAATCCTAACTCGGATTATCTCGCCGAAGTAGCTCGGTGCCAACTCACCCATTAGCTCAATTTTTAACTTGACCTCAACTCGATGAGTTACCAAAATGAGTTGTATTACTCTGGTAGCCGGGTCCCTTCTGAAATAAAAGTGGGCCCCTTAGTTGACCATTTTTTTCACCATCGTCAATGAAGACCAACAATGTTCAAAAACACTATCTTTTATTTTTCTCTATGACACTATGACAACCCATTTTCCATTCACCCATGCCCAGTCATTGCATCACTTGTGTTTTGGTTGCGTCCTGTGAACATCTTGTTCCTGCGTAGACTGCATATAGAGTGTACGGTATCCGTTTTATGCATTCTAATAGGTGTCAAAAATATCTTGATCCTTCTACCATAATATAATGATTATGGGAGATTTAGGGAAACTTTTCCTGCTGATTTGATCTCTCGGATCACACCTCCCCACTAAGAAGAATTTTTGTCCCAAAAAGATTATTTTCCCTCCACTTCTGGATCCAAAACCCTGATGTTGTCTTGAATAGGATCTCCATCTGACTCATGGTCTTCAAACTGCTTACTCCTTAATCATAAAATCACCCTTGGTTCGATCCCTGGGACCTGTGGCACTTGGGACCACTACCTTCTTCTACGCTAATTTGATGCCAAATCAGGATAGATAATCTCCATCTGGTCTTCATGAGGAATCCATAGTAGAGCTTTGATTACCAATTTTTTAAGAAAACACTAGGCATGATAAACCTATTGCGAAGTGTTCACTTACTTGGTGGCTCTAGTCTTGTGTCTTCTCCTTAAGATGAGGTAGATTTTCCCTTGTCTTCATTGACCATAACCCTCTTGGCATGTTTCTTTTGTTTTCCACACCAAATCACACAATGACTATTGGATCCACAGTAAGCACATGGATATGTCCACAATAGCTAAGGGTTATTATGGGATCTTTTATTGTAATCAAAGAAGACATGATCATACCTCTTCGGGTTGTCAAATTTTTCCTTTTTATCTCATCATTTTTCTTCGAGAGTATGGTTTGTTCCTTGCTGTAGGTTACTTCGGAGGACTAGTGGCTTGGGCTCTACCCTCAATGCTTGACTTGCTTCAATTATCTCAGAGATTTCTCCTGCCTCATTTTTTCCATGATTGTATCCTAGATCTGCATATCAGGGTCTTTCCTCCACATGTATAGGGTTAGATATACCTTGACTATTCACACCAAGGCCTTTTCCTTCATATCCCATTTTAAAAAGAAATTTTGATCCTATACCTCTAGTGTACTTTTTGAATTCACCAAAAGTAGGATTTACAGCTTCATGGGAAGGAAAATTCAATGAATCACTTACAGTGTTTGTATTGGTGGGTGTACCTTTCTTCTTAGCCTCTGCACCATCCTGCAATGTTACTAGGAGCTCTTCCTTAGCTTACAGTTCATGTTATAACTTGTGATTACTCCTCCAAGGAATTCTTCCTGAGTCTCAAACCTGTCTTACAACTCTTGCTTCTCTAATTCCATGAGTTGTAGATGTTTCCTCAATTGAGAATCCTTCTCTAGGCTACAAGGTGTTTTCCAAGCTGTATCTATAGTATGTTGACTACTACTGGTCTTTTTCAATGCCTTTTTATGTTCCACCATTTGATGTTAGAACCATTGTGGTGCTTAGTCTGGGAACAAATACCAACATTGTTCCTTATCATGCCCAGTCATAGAGAAATGTGCACATACCTGAGGACCATCTTGTTCTTCTTGGGTCCCTTGGTGACGACATTCTTCTTGCAACACAAAATGTAGGAGTTCCATGCTCCATCTCAATTCAAGAATCTAACATGCCTAATCTCATCGATGTAGATTCACCATGTGTACATATAATACCTATAGTGAGTACAATGGGCCATAGTATGAACTAGTATAAGTCCATTTCACTACTAACCGATAACCCATTCTTCGATATCAACCTAGTTCTTGATATCAAAACTTGCTTGGAGATCTTCTACAGGCCAACAACCTAGATAACAAGTTTACAGTTATGAAAACCCTGCTCTGATACCAAACTTGATCCGTAAACTGGCCAAAAAAAATCCTTGACCAACGGATCCTTATAGGCAACTTAATTTAATTTTGGACGATTTTACCCCAAAATAAATCAACTTTAACGAAATGCAATGCAAGAATAAGAACCATCATTGCACAAGAGTTGATAACAGAGTTCGATAAAAGCCTACATCTTTGGGTTCATAAATAGCTGAACCGATTCATTATAAACTTGTAATTATAAGTACAAATGAAGACTTACAATTCTATAAAATGCTCAACTCGAACTTGGTGTCACTTTATTGATCTAATGAATCCAAACTGGTCTTGGAAACTCTCAGTGCTTTGGCACATCTTTCCAGCTTGACACCTCCTGATGACTTCCACTTTGTTTTGCATACCTCCAGGAACCTTAGAGTAGAGCTAAGTTGTGTTGAATGTTTAACTAACATGTTAATGAGTGTCACCCTTACCTGATGTGAAGGACTTCCACTCTATTGCACAACCTTATAGTCACTTTGTGTATTAAGAGCTAAGTCAGGTCTAGCATCAACAAGCTCAACAATAATATGACTCTCCTTTGCATCCTCCAAGCAAAGAACTTTGTGATACGCCAAGAGTATGAAGAATCAGAGATCCACTCATGAGCTTCTCTAATAGTTGAGTCACGTCCCTTTAAATTCACAATCGGACTCTCCAAGATCCCGCACATGAGAATAAGGCTGTAATTGGCCTTTATAATATTAGTGAGTTAAAAATAATAACTCCCAATTTTACAAGTGCTATAATAATAGGTATTTTATCATCATGCCTATTAAAAAAGTAGGACTTAATTCTTCATCATTTCCTATTAAAATAGGTCTTAAATATTGCCTTATATTCTAAGGCCTTCTTCACTCCACCCTCCTTGCTCTCCTTTTTTTTGGAGGGGAGTGGTTTAGTCTAATAGATCTTGATGAGGGGTTTATATACTCCTATGCAGCCTGATTTTTCCAAGAGCTCATATCACCCTTAGAACCAAGTTGGTCTCCATAGGTCGGGCTAGGTTGAGCTAGTCTGGGCCTTACGATTTGGATACTGGAGGTTTGGGATTCAACTCCCCTACTACACCTATCCATGTTTTACATCAGTTTTCACCAATCACCACGGACCCCTTCTACATCGATTTGTCCACAATGAATGCTACTCATGAGTCATCCACGTGTCCTTGTTGTCTGCATCAACTGCCACTGAGCCAGCTCGAGTCCTTTGAATCCTCTGTCTGGTCACCTGCGATAAGCATTGGGTTGTTTGTTACGCAAAGGGGGATTTATCCCACATGTGACAAGGGTATGGATTGGGGAGGGCTTTAATATAGAACAACCCCATGAATTGTGGCTTCATTATTCACATGCTTCTTTTCTTTTGTCATTTGATTTAGTTATTTGGTTGATTGGCTCGTGAGCAACTCGTCATGAATCAAATCACCCTATAGCTCATATGTTATCTCGCAACTGTAGTTTGTGCAACTCGGTTAACTCATCGAGTAGCTTGTTCTCTCCCATGAGCTCAAAATGAAGTGCTTACCTCAAATCAATGAGTTTTCAAATGATTTGTATTACTCCGATGGTTGGGTCCCCTACCAAAATAAAAGTGGGCCTATGATAGAAAATTGATATTTTTGATGGAAAGTGCAATCTTGATTATAAGACCGATCAATGTACATATGGGCATCTTTGCATTGGGAATTCTCTATGCTAGATATCGGGAAACAAGCTTAGGAACATATACCCAGTGGGTGCATCCAACTGCAATGGGTACATCACTAAATCATCTGGATTTTGATGGGTGCGGAATATCACTTGAGTGGAGTATACAGTATCCATTTATTCATAGGTTTCAATAGGTTGAGTGGAAATGCTCAAACCAAAATCTTGTACCATTCTTAATGGGATCATATGCAGATTCCTAATAAACCTTTTCTCAAAGTGGCCATTTGATCTCCAAAAAGGTTTTCCCACTATAGGTCTTGGAAAGTATTATTGTCAGAATGTTTTTTTACTAAATGTGATTGATGTAGAGTGAATCGTACATAGTGGTTGAATTTTCTTTATTGACCCTTCAATGTCTAAAATTTTACTCTTTACTAATTCAAAATCCATGTTCCTTCTCTATTATTTTGTGATCTCTAATATGTGTATATTTGGATGTAGGATCAGGCTTCATAAGTTATAAACCATAGCTCACCAAAACTAATAGGGAAGTGGTGAAGGTATCAAATTCAATGAGGTAACCAACACAATGTTGAAGGATTTTTGTAAGAAGTGGGAATATGAAATTATTTAAAATCCAATGGAGGTTTCCTAGTTGTAGTGCATGTGCAAATTCATGGTAGTGTTCCATAACATATTGGGTGCTTGGATTGTTTCACGAATGATGTCTCCAACTTGTTAATTTGCTTGGCTAAATTACATTTTGTACATTAATGGTTCTTGGTTATAAAATGAGGGGTCTTTGAAGTTCCCCAACATGAAAAAAAGGTCTTCCCATCTTGAGCAAAAAACTTTGTCTTGTATTCCTCAACTCTTCTTGAGTTACTTTCCGATAGCAAAACTCATCATGCATAACTTCTGAGAAGCTTTAATATGAATGATTTCGAAAGTTGGGACTTAAGGCGGGAAATGGCATAACTTATCAAAGGACCGCAGTTCCCAAGATTCTCAGAGCAGGAGTTTCAAACCAGATTCTGATTACACTTATCCATTAACGGTTCAACAGTTGTGATCTATGCTTCAATGAGTGTTAGCACCTCAAGCCTGATAAATATCCACACGAATTCATCAGTGATAGCATTATGAGCGGCTCCAAATAGAGTTCATCCAGGTCAAGTGGATTCCTTCAATATTTTAGAGGGACAAAGGGACAATTTTGTGCTCATATTGGACAATATGGACCCAAAATACATTGTTAGTTATGTAGATTGAGATATGGCTTGGACATTTAGACAGCAAGATAGCATGAAAAATTTATTTACACTATAGGTGGGACAATTGTGAGGGGATTTCATGACTACAGAGTTAGTCAACTTCCCCATGGAACCAAATTGGAGCTTCAGTATAGTTGCTCCTAAAAATTGGCAAGGCATTTCTTGCAGATGAGGTTACAACAATTACTTTGCAGGATATTGGGAATAAGCAAGAGTGAACCTGGGAAAATGCATAGTTTTGTGATTCAGATGTGATCAATCCTAGCATCATTTCTTTCTTTTTTACCTCTAGGATTGTGCATATAAAGATTTAGTGCATATTCCATGGAATTATAGATTTGGGTTTAGATGCTCATTTGGGAATGTTGGATGTACTGTTTGTGAAGATTTACCATTCATAATCAGATCATTGACTCATTAGGTTACAAGTTGGAAAAATAACGTTGACGTTCAGCATTGATTGGTCTATCATGTAACTAATGAAGGTTTAAGCTTCATGTTTAATCTGAACCCTGTCTCCAAGTGGAAGTGTTGTTAGGTTTAGTGGAGTCTTTTTTCATGTGTGAAAGTGTGGTAAGACTTACACTATGAGTACTATACACTTTTCATAGTTATCCCGCTCGCCGGTGAGCGGGTCAAGGGGATTCGGGGTGAAGCCCCCGAAGAAAAACTCCATGGGTTACACAATCACCCATGGATAATCCCTAGTTATCACTGTTTTTGGGCCCATGATATCTCGGGAAATTGTTTTCTTATATGGGTTTAATTTTTGACCCATAGGTTTATGGGGTGGTTTTGGCCCATGGTTTTGATACCCACGGTTTTGTAAAACTACTTAAGCAGTTGTCTATTTATATGGTTTTATTCATATGATAGAGACAAGATGTATTACAGATGTGTTTTGAATTCGGTGTGAATTCTGTAGAGTTTGTTGAGCATAGCTCCAAACGAATCTGGGTATTGTATTGAGAGAGAGGTGGCTTGTAATAAAATCTGAGCAAGTGATTCTTGGTGGACATAGCCCAAATTGGGTGAAGCACATTAAATATTGTCTCTATGTGTTGTGTTATTTATTCTGTGCAACTTTTATTTGAGATCTGTAATATTTTCTGCATATTAGTTTCTACTGTTGTGATTCTGTGAGGGATTATTCCGCATATTTTATCCCTTATTTCCTAACAATTGGTATCAGAGCCTAGTTTGGTTTGCTGAAGTGTTGAATCACAGGGAAAGTTTTATCTTGAGTGGGAGCTATGGCAGATGATGGAAGATCTAGGGTTGATAAATTCAACGGGCAGAATTTCAGTCTTTGGAAGATGCAGATGGAAGATTACCTTTATCAGAAGGATCTTTATATTCTGTTGTCTGAGAAGGTGAACAAACCCTCGAGCATGACAGATGCGGAATGGGATTTTCTGGATAGGAAGGCACTTGGGACAATCTGGCTGTGTCTTGCATCTTCGGTATTATTTAATGTTTCAAAGGAAAAGACTACAAAAGAACTAATGGATGCATTAGGGAAGTTGTATGAAAAACCCTCTACCTCTAATAAGATATTTTTAATGAAAAAGTTGTTTAATATGAAGATGTCTGAGAATGGTTCAGTAGCAGATCATTTAAATGATTTTAATACGGTTGTAAATATGCTAGCTTCAGTTATAATAGAATTTGATGAAGAAGTTAGGGCTTTATTAATTTTTTGCTCTTTACCTAAGAGTTGGAATAGCCTGGTAATGGCGGTAAGCAACTCGGTTCCAGCTAACTCAAAGTTGAAGTTTGAGGATGTTGTAGGGGTGATTCTAAGTGAGGAAATGTGAAGAAAAAGCTTTGGGGAATCTTCTACTTCATGGAATGCTTTGACAGTGGAAACTAGAGGGAGACAGAAGAATAGAGGAAGCCGTGGAAAATCAAAGGATCGGGCAAGGTCAAAATCCAAAAGCAAGATAGTATGCTGGCATTGTGGAAAGTCTAGGCATGCAAAGAAGGACTGTTGGGAGCTTTGGGACAAGAAGAAACAATAGGAAGAAAACAAGGAGGCAAATGTGGCAATGGTAATGTATGTCAGGATGCTTTGATTCTTTCTTTGCACAATATTACTGAATCTTAGGTTTTAGATTTGGGGGCTTCTTTCCATGCTACTCCACATAGGAATTATTTTGTTGATTATGTTCAAGGAGATTTTGGGCATGTTTTTCTTGGTGATGATGAGCCTTACAACATAGTTGGAAAAGGTTCTATTCAGGTTAAGATATATAATGGGAATATATGGCTATTGAAGGATGTCACAGACATGTGCCTACATTAAGATGGCATTTGATATCGGCGGGGCAGTTGGGAAGTGATGGTTGTAATGTGATATTTATAGCAGACTCTTGGAAGGTTACCAAGGGTTCTCTTGTGGTGGCAAGAGGTAAGAAGGTTGGAACCTTGTATTTAACCACTTATAGCACTAATGTTTGTAATCTTGTGGCTTCATAAGTAGATACAACATTGTGGCACTATAGGCTCGGTCATATGAGCCATAAGGGCATGGAGATCATAAAGAATAATTTTCCCAGATATATAGAAATAGGTTTGGATTTCTGTGAGGACTACATATATGGGAAACAGAAGCAAGTAAGGTTTCTCAAGGTTGGACCTACAAAGAAAGAGAGTAAGTTAGAGCTGGTGCATTCTGATGTGTGGGGGTTGGCTTAGGTATCATCTCTTGGGGGTTCAAGTTATTATGTTACTTTTATTTATGATGCAACAAGGAAATTTTGGGTTTATTGTATTAGAAAAAAATCTTGATGTATTTGACACTTTTGTTAAATGGAAAGCCTTGGTAGAGAATGAAACAAGTCTTAAGCTAAAATGTCTTAGGTTAGATAATGGAGGGGAGTATTACAGCAATGAATTTGATGATTACTATTCTAAGAATGGAATCCACAGGAAAAACAGGTTCTAGGAAATCCATAGTAGAATGGGGTGTCAGAAAGGATGAACAAAACAATAATGGAATGTGCTAGGAGCATGAGGTTACATGCAAGACTTGCCTCTTTCCTTTTGGTACAGAAGCGGTGAGCATAGTTGTGTACTTGATAAATAGAGGACCCTCAAGTGCCTTGGATGGAGGCATACCTGAGGAGGCTTGTTATGGTAAGAAATTTGATTATTCATTTCTTAGAGTCTTTGGATGTGAGGTGT
Source organism: Taxus chinensis (assembly GCA_019776745.2). Lineage (NCBI taxonomy): Eukaryota > Viridiplantae > Streptophyta > Pinopsida > Cupressales > Taxaceae > Taxus > Taxus chinensis. The sequence goes on along the minus strand of JAHRHJ020000025.1, from coordinate 93,885 downwards.
TTGTTCATATAGACAAGGATGATAGGACCAAGCTAGAGGCTAAATTAGAAAAATGTTACTTTCATTGGTTATGGTGGTGATGACTTTGGATATAAATGTTGGAGTATTAAGGACAAGAAAATCATTCGATCTAGGGATGTGGTCTTTAATGAGAAAGTTATGTATAAGCAACAGTTGCAGGAAAACAGGGAAGAATCCAAGAAAGAATATGTAGTGGTAGAGGATCTTCCAGATGGAAAAGTGACACATGAATCAGTTTAGGAACCTCCTCAACAGGAACCCCAAACTCCTATATTGAGGAGGTCTTCTAGGGTAAGAAGAGAACCTGAAACATTTTTTTCCTTCTCTTTATTATTTATTACTCACTGATAGTGGAGAGCCAGAGAGCTTTGATGAAGCAATGTTGGTAGATGCCAAGAAGAAGTGGGAGTCAAGCCATGGATGGGGAGCATCAAGCTCTCATGGAGAACCAGACATGGGATTTGGTGAAGCTACCCAAAGGAAAATTTAGCATTACATAAACAAGTGGGTGTATAGAGTGAAAGAGGAAGAAGGAGGGAAGAAAAGATACAAGGCCCAGTTGGTGGTCAAGGGGTTTGCACAGAAAAAAGGTATAGATTTTGATGATATTTTTTCTCCAATAGTAAAAATGACTTCTATTAGAATTGTTCTAGGAATAGTTTGAGCAAAAGACTTGCACTTAGAATAGCTTGATGTAAAGACTGTATTTATCCATGGTGATTTGGAGGAGGAACTATATATGCAGTAGCCAGAGGGCTATGAGGTCAAAGGTAAAGAGGAGATGGTGTGCAAACTGAAGAAGATCTTGTATGGCTTGAAACAAGCTCCACGTCAATGGTATAAGAAATTTGATAGCTTCATGATGGAGCAAGGTTATATTAGATGTCATTTTGACCATTGTGTGTATACAAAGAAATTTGAGGATGGCAGTTATATTATCCTTTGTCTGTATGTGGATGACATGTTGGTTGCAAGTAAAAACATGCAGGAAATAAAAGTACTCAAGAAATAAGCTAAGTGAATCCTTTACTATGAAGGATTTGGGGGCAGCCAAACAAATCCTTAGTATGAGGATATCTCATGATAGGAAGGAACGGAAGCTGACTTTATCTCAGGAAGAGTACATTAAGAAGGTCTTGGAGAGGTTTAATATGCAGGATGCTAAACCAATTGGGACTCCTTTGGCATGCCATTTCAAGTTATCAAATGAACAGTGTCCCAAGATAGAGCAGGAGAGAAACCAGATGTCCAAGGTACATTAATCATCAGCAGTTGTCAGTTTGATGTATGGCATGGTATGTACCAGGTATGATATTTCCCATGCAGTGGGAGCGGTGAGTAGATTTATGAGTGATCCAGGTAGAGATCACTGGTAGAAACTAAATTGGATCCTTCAGTATTTGAGAGGGACCATGGGGATAGTTTTGTGCTACAGTGGATCAGACACCACTTTGCGTGGTTTGCATGTAGATTCAGATATGGATTGGAGATGTAGACAGCAGGAGGAGCACAATGGGTTATATTTACACTGTAGGTGAGACAAGCAGTGAGATTAGATTTCACGACTATAGAAGCTTGTGGATTTGTCAACCACAAAGGCTGAGTATGTTGTTGCCATAGAGGCAAGTAAAGAGATGATTTGGTTACAACAATTTATTGAGGATTTGGGTCATAAGCAGGAGGAAGGGAATCTACATAGTGATAGTCAGAGTGTTATACACCTAGCTAAGAACTATGTCTTTCCACTCTAGGACAAATCATATACATCTTAAGGTCCATTTCATTGTGGACAACTTTGGAGAAAGAGAAGTTGAAACTAAGAAGATTCATACCAGTCAGAATCCTGCAGACATGATGACCAAGGTGGTCATAAGGGAAAAACTAAAGTTTTGTTCAGCTTTGGTTGGTCTTCACAAAAACTAGTGAAGGGTTGAGAAGCTTGCTCAGAGGAAAACTAGTCTCCAAGTGGGAGATTTTTAGGTTGTGAAGCCTTGTTTTCATGTGTGCAAATATTCAAGATTGTTGAGTAAGAGTACTATACACTTTCCACATGTTGTCTTGTGAGAGAAAAAAAATTTGGGGGCGCCTTAGAAACGTGCCCGATATATTGGCCTCGAAAAATGTGCTTTTCTTATATGGGCGGGATTTTTGACCCATAGGTTTATGGGATGGTTTTTGGCCCATGTTTTTGATACCCACGGTTTTGTAAAACTGCTAAAGTAATTGTCTATTTATGTGGTTTTGTGCATATAATAAATTTATGTAAACATTGTGGATGTGTTCTGAATTCAGGTGTGAATCATGTAGAGTTTGTTGAGCTTAGCTCCAAATAGATATGGGTATTGTATTGAGATAGCAGGCTTGTAATAAAATCTGAGCAAGTGATTCTTGGTGGACGTAGCCCAAATTGGGTGAACCACGTTAAATACTGTCTCTATGTGTTGTGTTTTTTATTGTGCACTTTTATTTCAGATCTGTAATAATTTCTACATATTAGTTTCTACTATTTCGATTCTGTGAGGGATTATTCTGCATATTTTATCCTTTATTTCCTAACACAAGTTTAATTCTAACCGTCATTGGGAAGTTGGAATGTGGAAAATCATTTAACGATATTCTACTTAATGGGTAGTTTAATAGTTAGCAAGAAAAGTCGTGAGTGACATAAATTGTACTCATAGTCATACCATTGTCAGATAAGTGGCATTCTTTCTCATTTGCTGGTTTATATTAATTTGTCTAAGGTGATCAATATTGACCTAGAAACAAGAACACACAGCTTGAGGAAAAGTTAGAAATAATTTGATTAACGATCAAAATCCAAAAACAAAATTATGGGAAGGCCCTATCCTAAGACTGATAGTCTAGGAGGTCCCCCCCTTTCCAGTTCCTACCAAGCTCGGTAAATGGAGGGGATGATGTCCTCTAAAGCTTCTCACCCATCCAACCTAACTACCTACTACCCATCTGCATCCTTCACAGGACCTGAATGCACCTGGATCTGACAGGTAAGAATTCACTCACTTTACTGTAACCGATGGATTCACTGTGCCACCTATCTACTATCTCGATTTCGTCTAATCAAAATCACTGATAACCCCTCAATTTCTCCATCCCATATCCTTCTGCTACGAACATTCACTTCTCCCCTATAGAAGCTACTCCCATAAGCACCAAGTCAGCACCCCCTCAATCCAAATGGTATAAATCTCATCCATTTCATAGCTATTTTCTTAGACTTGTTCAAGGTATCCCCAATCCCTCTCTGTCCAACACTACAATACTTTCAAGCTCATGACTTTCCCAATCTAAATCCCTCCAATGTTTATCAATCTCCTTCAAATCCTCTTTAAACCATCCCAAAGTGTCCAACTCTTTCGCTTACCCTCCCTATTCGTTATCCTTTCTTACAACCCTATGACAAAAATGGATCACCATTCTCCAGAAATTTCCATCACTTTCCTCCCCATTTCAATGCAAACCTAGAGTTTTAGGTCCTTTCATGAATTCGGAGTCACTTGTAAGTTAAAAAGCATATATGGCTTTATTGTGTTTCTATGTTTAAATTGAGTCCGTCCTTTTCTCTTTGCAGAAAGAAATGAAGGCATTGTTTGAAATTTTGTAAGGTGGAAGAGAAAGAGAAGCTCCAAACCCTACAAGTAAGAAAACTGGGAAAAATAATCTTGTTTTACGTTAGCGACCAATTAGTATAATCCTTGGGAGAGATTTTAAAATATTCTTTGATGTACTAGAGCAATGCAATGGTCTGACCGTTCCCCACCATGCGAGCTCACCTGGGTGGCATGCAAACTAACACCCATTTGCCCATTGCATTCCTATCTAGCAGGCGAATTGACCCTTATATTATAAAAAATGGGGGAGTTCACTCCTGCCACAAAGGGCCTTATGATGTACATGTTGTTCCTCTCTACGTCAATTCCCATTATCCATTAAGGGCATGTTTTCCTCCTACATTTGGTTCCCTTAATATAACATTTTATGAATAAGACGATTCTCCTCTCTGGGGCTTGGTCTAATTACAAGTTTTTCCTTGCATTTCTCAAACATCATTTAAATTTCCAACTCAAATAATCATTAAACAACAGTTAGATTTCAAGACTAAATATTTACTCCACTTTTCCTTTCAACCATATGCTCCCAACACTTTGCAATTTCAACACGTTCACCTATGGATACCTTGATCCCATCACATTTCAATCTATTTACAGGCCTATTCATTCATCATCTCCCCACTCACAATGCATTTTAGTTTTATTTTTATTTTTACTCTCACATTTTGGTCACTGAGTTCCCTCAACTAGCGTTGAGCTAAAGTTATGCAGGTGTACCCTATTCCACTTGGGCATTTCCATTAAGTCCATGCCTTTTAATCCCCCTCACATTTTTCATTTTTAGAAAAAATCACCAATCAACTTTGTCTTAGCCCCCTTTAAAGTCACACATTTTGTCATTTAAGTCCCCATTTTCACATAGAAGTTAGGAACATTTTCAAAGAAAAGGTCTACACTTCCACAATCCCCTTTCGGCTAAATTGTCCTCTCCACATTGGTGAAAGCACTACGATCCCATTCACACCAATAAATACTCATTTTATTCAAAGTAATTTTATTCTTTTCATTGATTTTATTTAACTAATTTCCTTCGGTTCTCCCGACTCCTTATGCACGATAAATCCATTTTAGTTGTTTCCTTCCATTTACTAGGATAGTCAAATAAGGATATAACTCATTTCTTGGGGTCGCAACACAATCATCAATAAACAAAGGTTAATTAATTTTTTGTGACCCATTTTACAACTTATAGTGTGCATATTTATAAAATTTAGCACACTTCTTTTTCAAGATCATTCTTATCATGTTTTGTGATTTTTATGTACTAATCTCCACATTTTCTTTTATCAACTTAATTTTGTGGTTTTTAACACTTCACAATTTTAATTAATTATTTTTAGTGATCATTCTACTAACATTGTGTGCAGGTACAAACTACTAATCATTTTCTTGCAGGACCTTTTTCGACAATACAGGACCTTTTCGCACCTATCTCACCAAAATTATTGGATTTGCATTTCCAGTCATCCTTTGCACACTGGAGGCCCCCCAAGCTCCAAAACAAAAAAAATTTGCCTTACATTCCAACTTTCCACGACGACACTTCTGGTATGTTTTAAAGCTTTTTTTCATTGTTTTTCTTTTTTGTGAAGATAATCGTTATCGCTATTGCGCAAACACGATTACTTGTAATAATTATTAACATTTTTTAACAATATTTGTTCCAATTGTATCCACGTATGCTCTTTTCCTGTGCCTTCGAGCGATCTGGAAAATCAGAAATGGTCACGATTGTTTAGTTTCTTGTTCTAACATTGCAGGATCCCCAATCAAATTGACAAATTTAAATCAATTTCGTACTAATCGGGCCTTTTTATTAATTAAAATCATTTAAATTAGCTCTATGACAATTGTCATTAACTAAAAATTATTACATTAACAATTTTTTGCTTCTTCATAATTTGGTTGTTGGTTGTGTATGCTCTTTTCCTGCGCCTTCGAGTGATCTGGAAAATAAAAAACAACCACGATCATTTTTCTTTCTAACATTTTGTTTGCAGGATAACTACTAATTTGTTTTTTGCATAGACCACCGCATCACTAGAATATTATCAAAAACAAAAACAAAAAAAAAACCTTCCCGCAAAATTACCACCATTAAAAGAAAAATTGCTGAAACCAAAAAAAAATTACGCTCAGGTACGTTGTCATTTTCCACCAGTGATTTATTTCAAGTTGGAAAGAACCCTGCATATAATCACATCATCATTCTTGTTTTTGCACGTAGTAGAGGTGGATTTCATCACCACCAAAGCTACACCGGTGACGTGGACTTGACTACCACACCAACAACATTCACATCTGCATTGCACTTTGAGACCTAGTCTCATCACACCGTTCGGTATCTACCTCGCCCCTACTCTCCACTTATAGGTGATGTTGTCATGTGGAGCATGCGAGTTGTACCTAAATAGCTTGTAACAATGAAGCCTGGGCATCATCCCTGTAAATCTTTGGGGAGTTATAAGGACACCATACACATTCATCCCCCCATCACCTTCCACCTTTTCACAAAACCTACCTTGGACATGGTGATTCACTCCGAAGCAGGTAAGTAAGAATTGGTGAGTCTCCTCCAGTGCTCTAAGGGTTCCCCATACCAATTCTGTCCCCGTACAAAATTAGGTATATCAGGACTAGGGTATATCAGAGGACACATCTTTTTGGAGTGATAAGAGCCTGCATCCATCATTCCATAACATACTTGTATGATTGCATGAAACAATGATCATTCCTGAAGAATCTACCTCTTGAGCCAAAACAATTTGATACATATGACTACTTGTTGTTTTTAAAGAAAATAGTTTAGCATTGTTCTTATCATAAAACTTGGTTGATATCAATGTGTTCATTGTAAATTTCAAATCCTAGTCATGTTCCACAAAACCATTTCTCAACAAATTCAATACCAAACAAAACACTGAAACAATCCAACAACGAAGATCAAAACATCGCACTAATTTCATTAGCTTGCTTCAGCCAACAAAAAATCCTTCATAGCTTGTTTTCACGCTATATCAAACTAATATTAAGTGACTTGTGTTCACTTCTTATCTCATCAATTGTGAAAACAAATCCTTCGTAGTTTGTTTCAAAGCTATATCAAACATATATTGAATGACTTGCATTCATTCCTTAACTCATCAATTGCCAAAACATCCTTCATAGCTTGTTTCAAGCTATATCAAACTGACATTAGGAGACTTGTTTGAGTTCACTCACTATCAAGTTTATTTTGTCATCTGACTAAATCCCTTCATAGCTCGTTTTGAGTTATCAAAATTGTTTGATTACTCTTCCTACAACAAATCCCTTCATTCAAGCCAAATCTACACAACGTGACAAAATCCCCTAATAGCTCATTAGTTATATCACAATCATATTGAGATTAACTTGTTTGAGTTACTCTCCCCATCAACAATCCAGAGCTTGTTCAAGCCAAATCTACACAACGCGACACAAATTCCCTAATAGCTCATTTGAGTTATATCACAATCATATTGAGCTAACTTGTTTGAGTTACTCTCCTTACCAGTTATTCAAGCCAAATCCAAAGCAACTAAGTTCTCATTTAATCACGTTTTCTCAAAATTCATAACCTCTTTTACAACTTAATCAGGCACACACCTATCTCATCATGGTAGTCACACATAGTCACAATCATGAAAATGACGATGAAGAAGTCACACAACCAGAACTCACCAATGAAGAACAAGAACAAGTAGATAGGGTGATAGAGAAAAACAAGAACAAATATCTACTACGCATCCTAGCCATGGGGGAAAAACTACCCCCTGAACTTCGGGACTGAAAATATTAAACAAACTTATCGACAATGGTGAATCGAGTCACCACAATGAAATACCAAACAACCCAAATAGCTCTTTGACCACGAGTTATTCACCAAAATCCAAGAGTTAACAAGGAAACTTGAGGAAGCAACTGCTAGAGCTGAAAGGTTAAAAGACTCCAATCCAGACCCCAATACTCACAGAATTATTTGATAACCCATCCCCTGCCTCTCCATTCACACAAGAATGGAAACATATGAAAGACACCATCCAGGGACTACAAAAACAATCAAAACAGTTCAACTTTGAAGAACTATGTCCTTACCCATTTGATACAGAAATATTACGCTTACCATTTCTGTCATCCTTCGAAACCCCAAAATTTGATAAATACAAAGGCAAGGGTGACCCCCATGAACATGTCAAGGAATTTTACATGCAATGTCAGGAAGTTTCTTATCATGACATATATCTTTTACATTATTTCCTAAAATTTTAGGAGGACAGGCCTTAGACTGGTTTCTCCATCTTCCCAAAGGGTCAATCACGACATTCACAGACTTATCAGAAAAATTCGTCAAACATTTTTCCTTCAACTTAGACTCAGAAATAACCATGCTCGATCTCTGTAACACTAGACAAAGGCCCAACAAAAACTTTTCCTCCTTTTTACAACGATGGTGAGGAATTGCAAGCAAATTTCCCTGCTCAATACCAGAAAGACAATTGGTTAGCATTTTTGTTCCAAATCTCATTGCCGAATTATCATTCCACATGCAAATGCACTGTCTAAGTAATTTCAAAGAAGTCATTGAAAAGGGAACACAGATCAAAAAATCCCTCATTTCTAAGGGCTTACTTAAAACACCCTTTAGGGACCAACCTCATAGAGACACCCCTCAGAACCAGGACAAATCCAAATTCTTTAATCAAAACCAAAATATAGTCAACGATGGCATTACTGATTCTCACCATGTCTGAAACATTCAAAACAATCCACTCAACACAATTAAATCCAACAAACAACCAATCATAATCCCTAGAAAGGAAGCTCCTTCTCGTGACAGGCAAAGACAGTTCACTCCACTCGGAGAAATCCTATCTAGCATCTTTCATCACTTAGCAAATGCCAACATGATCATGTACCCCATCATTCAAACCCTTTGAAGAAGGACAACCCAAACCAAAGTGGTATAAAGACAATGAATATTGTGATTACCATCGCATAAAAGGGCACTCTACAGATCGATGCATGCAACTCCACCATTACGTCCAAGACTTGATCAAATGTGGAGACATAGAAGTTGAAAATACTTTTGAGACAAAAACACCCAAATGAAAAACTTAACATGTTCAAAAACCCCTTCCCTAACCACGATGATAATTCAAAGGATAAGGGCCAATCATCAAGCAACGTTGAGTATGACTCAGTCATCTCAACCATAGACTATGACCAAGACTTAGTGGCAACCATAAAGATCAGAACCGACTGTGTGATCACCACCAGACAAAAAAAAGTGTGGGTCCCTACCACAAAAAAATCTGCTACTTCGTCTCCCACACCACCTCCTAATCCACCATCTAACTCCACCACCACTTCCACTCCACAACCTGCGCCATCATTCAATATTGTCAAACAATTGGAGAAGACTACAACACAAATTTCCATCATGGAATTACTTAATTCTTCTCCCGCACTACAACGCATCCTTATGCAAACATTGAATAATGCTCATGTCCCAGAGGACATCAATTCACAACAATTCCAGGCTTTAATCGCACATCTTTTGGTACCCAATCCTATTTTATCATTTGGTCCCAATGACCTTCTTAACCCCAACATCGCTAACAATCATTCTTTATACGTCGAGGGTTATATAACTCATCGTAAGATCAAGCGCATATTAATCGACAATGGATCCACATTGAATATTTGTTCCATGAAACTCTTACGCTACCTAGGTTACACCGAAAATGATTTACAAAACAACATCATAACCATTCGTGGGTATGATAATAGTGAAAGAAAGTCTGAAGGCACAATCACATTACCTCTCAAAGTTGGACCCATCACTTTAGAAATGATATGTCATGTGGTGGATGTAGAAGTCACATATAACATTCTCATTGGCTGACCATGGATTCATGCCATGAAATTCATCCCATCAACATTCCACCAATGTATTAAATTTCCTTATTTGGACAAAGAATTTACATTGCGTGTGGATTCCCAACCCTTCGAGTATTGTAGATTCCTCGAAGGGCGGTATAGACATGATCACTATTGTCCATCAACAGATAAGTATGCTCCACCTCACATAATCCCTAACGAAACACGCATCGATCTAGATACACTCCCCAAATATGCTCTGAAACCATCACCTTCTAATCAAGCAACGTCTTCCAATCCATTCTCTTTTGCTAATCAACAATCTTCAACCAGTCCTCCTCCCACTAATCAATCATCTTCTTCCACTAATCAAGCTTCTTCTTCTAACAACAATCACTCTTCCACTACACAATCTTCTTCCTCACCTAGTCAACCTTCTTCATCTAACCATACCTCTTCTATTAAGATACCTTCTCCTTTGATTAACCAAGCTTCATCCTCTAATCCACCCCCCTCTTCTTATAACCCATTTTCTCCATCTTTCAGAACTACCAAACTAACTTCCCCACCACGTGAGGTACCTACTGGTCCCCCATCCCACACATTCAAAATTATTGACAAAGGATGTGGTGAATATCAATTCCAAAAGGTTGCAGACTCCTTTTACATCAACAAATCCCCACACAACTATGGAAAACCCAACGCTCCACATCTGAGAATCCATCCCACTTACCAATTGGGACAGTCAGTTTGGAAAAAATTTGGTTATCTCGACAATGAACATATTCCAAGTTCTTCAGGATCTTGGTTATATAATGACAAATTTTCTCCCTGTTATGAGTCCCCTCAATTTACCAAAGCTCATCGAATAATGAAAAACATGTGATGGAAGGGTAAAGGACTCGGTCCAAATGGACAAGGTCATTTAGACCCAATCAATTACACAGAAAATCATGGTAAACATGGTCTGGGTTTCAAGGTATTCGATGTTGCTCCTGTATTAATTTCAAGTGACAACGATGACACCAACTCTGATAGTGACACCAGGTCTACACATAGCCTTTTCAAAGACCTTGCTGAAACAAATATTTACTTTGAACATTTATCCATTAACATCATCAATTTCAAGCTTATGCATCCAACTCTCATAGACCATGGCCAATCACATCATGTGGTCATGGACATGTTCCAAAATGATGAAGCCATTGAAGAATTCCTTGGAAATCACGATCAAATCCCCATTTCTGACCATAAAAAAGGATTTGAAATCAACCTAGATGAATTGGCCTATTTTGGTGAAGAAATAGAATATTCAGATCCTTTACCTTTGGAAACTTTGGATCAGAAGCACAAACAAAAAATTTCCCATAGTCAAAATCTCATCGCCACCCTATCAAAAAAACATGTCAATAAAAAGTCTCAACATCACAAACAAAAATCTTATGCCAACTCCCCTGAATCACCTGACACTGATGACTTACATCAACCATTAGCATCATTTTCCGAAAAGGATACATCTAAAATGCTTGTTGAAGAAACTAAAGATATAAACATTGGTACCATCGAACAGCCAAAAATTTTACAACTTGGCATTAGTCTGTCTGACCAAGAATGCATAGAATTCACAACACTCCTTATTGAATTCCAAGATATTTTTGCATGGACCTATAAGGACATGCCAGGCCTAGATCCATCTCTTGTAGTACACCACCTTGTGGTGCATCTAGATGCAAAGCCTGTGAAACAAAAACTACGCAAAATGCATCCCCAAGTAGCATTGCTTGTCAAAGCTGAACTCGAGAAACTCTTAGAAGCTGAATTTATCTGACCTATTGATTATTCAACATGGATATCCAACATAGTTCCCATAGCCAAGAAAACCCCCGGCATTAGGATATGCACAGACTTCTGAGATATTAACAAGGCTTGTCCCAAGGATGACTTTCCCTTTCCAAACATATACATGATTGTTGATTCTACGACAGGCCATGAAATGCTCTCCTTAATGGATGGATTTTCTGGTTACAATCAAATACGTATTGTTGAAGGGGATCAACATAAAATGACATTTACTACACCATGGGGCACCTTCTGTTATAAGGTCATGCCTTTTGGCTTGAAAAATGCTAGTGCCACCTATCAACGAGCAATGACAGTCATCTTTCATGATATGTTACATGATATCATGGAAGATTATGTTGATGATATATTAGCAAAATCAAAAACATGAATAGGACATCTAGGTGTGTTGAGACACATTTTTGACAGATTACATGAGTATAAGGTTCATCTTAACCCAAAGAAATGTGTATTCGGGGTGACCTCTGGTAAATTGTTAGGGTTTATTGTCTCACGGAGAGGTATAGAAGTTGATCCTACAAAATTCAAAGCCATTATGGAAATGCCTCCTCCTCAAAACCTAAAACAATTACACAGTCTTTAGGGAAAAATCCAATCTATTCGACGTTTCATATCACAGTTGGTCGATAAGTGCCATCACTTCAACCAATTACTCAAGAAAGATGCACAATTCCACTGGAACCATGATTCTCAAGACTCTTTTTCTAAGTTTAAAGAATACCTCTCTAGCCCACCTGTTCTTATGTCACCAGTCACAAATAAACCCATGTTGCTTTATACATCTGCCACTGAACATGCCATAGGAGCTCTGTTAGCACAACACAATGATCAAGAAAAGAACAAGATGTTTACTACCTTAGTCGAACACTTATTGAGCATGAAGTATGATATTCCCAAATTGAAAAAGTATGCTTGGTGTCACCTTTGCATTCCATAAGTTACGTCATTACTTGCTCAATCACACAACTAAGTTGATCGCTAAGATTGATCCCCTCAAGTATCTCTTGTCTCGACCTATTCTCACAGGAAGAATGTCTAGTTGGGTCATACTACTTAGTGAATTTGACGTCGAGTTCATTCCTAGAGAGAAATTAAAGGACAATTCCCTTGCAGACCAACTTGCCGAGGCACCTCTTCCTAGAACAGAACCACTCCATTTTACATTTCCTGATGAAGATCTTCTGTACATAGACATCGCGCCAGCTTGGACTCTATTTTTTGATGGATCTTGTAATCTCCATGGATCAGGAGCTGGTATTTTTCTTATCACACCTAGTGGACATGTCATCCCCAAATCATTTCGATTAGCATTCCCATGTACCAATAATATCACAGAATATGAAGCTCTAATCGCAGGATTAAAACTAGCTATATCTTGGAATCTTAAAGAGTTAGTTGTATTTGGTGATTCTTTACTTATCATCAAACAAGTTACTGATGAATACCAGGTCAAGGATGAAAAACTTATCCCATATAAGTGCATGGTGGATAGCCTTCGAAGCTATTTTCAATTAATTAGCTTTGATCAAATCCCTAGAATTCGTAATAAATCCGCCGACACTATGGAAACTATTGGATCCCTATTAGAAATCACATCTAATCAACCCCAAGCACATTTTCTCATAGAACATCTCTTAATGCCTACCTATGATCTTCCTGAAAATAATATGGTATGTGAAATCGTGGGTCCAAATAACCCTTGGTACCATGATATTTACACCTTCATCCACGATAAAACATTTCCTACCAACATGAAACCAATGCATAAACATGCTTTAGCACAACGTGCCTCTCGTTACACCATTTTAGCAGAAACTCTTTATAAACAAGGTTATGATGGCACCCTACTCCGATGTCTTAATCAGGAGGAAGCATCTGGTGTTTTAACTGAAGTCCACTCGGGTATCTATGGAGTGCACACAAACGGTATAGCCTTAGCCAAGAAAATCTTGCGTGTTGGATATTATTGGCCCACCATGGAAAGTGACGCATGCCATTTTGTCAAACGATGTCAAGCTTGTCAAAAGCATGGAAATCTTATCCACACACCTTCCCAAGCATTGCAATCGATAACCACACCATGGCCCTTCTCTCAATGGGGACTTGATCTCATTGGTAAAATCAAACCAACATCATCCGATGGACATAAGTTCATCATTACCGCTACCGATTACTTCACTAAATGGGTGGAAGCTATGCCTCTCACCTATGTTACCGGTAGCCAAATATCGAAGTTCATTTTTAATAATCTCATCTGTCGATTTGGCATTCCATCCTCTATTGTCGCAGATAATGGAAAATCATTTAAAAACCAAGATGTAAAAGACCTTGCCAAACATTTCCGCATCAAACTTAAGTGGTCCACTCCATACTACCCTCAGGGTAATGGTCAAGCAGAAGCAACCAATAAGACTCTAAAATCCATCATGGAAAAAATTGTCAATACACATGGACGAGATTGGCACACTCAAATTTACCCCGCTCTTTGGGCTTACCGTACATCTTACCACACACCTACTGGAGCCACCCCATTTTCCCTCATTTATGGTTGTGAAGCCATTTTACCTATTGAGATTGAACTCCCATCCTTGAGAATCTCCCTTAAAGATATAATTAATGAGGATGAATATCAACAATCATGGCTTCAAGAGCTTGAGCTTCTCGATGAAAAATGACTTAATGCCCTCAATCCTCTTTAAGTCTATCAAAACCGGTTGCAACATAATTATCATAAAAAAGTAAGACCTAAAGAGTTTGAGGTTGGTGACCTCATTCTAAAAGAAAATCAAAAGAATACCACTAAAGAGTGAGAAAAACAAGGAAAATTTGAGCCTAATTGGTTAGGACCCTATGTAATTATAGCTAAATTTGGCTCTGGAGCCTATAAATTGGCCACTGAAGATGGTCAGGAACTTGATGAACCAATGAATGCAGTACATTTAAAGAAATTCTATTCTTGAGGCACTCTCTATTCCAGGAGACAATCACTTGTACATTGTTCCTTTTGTCTTACTTATCTCTGAATAATTTAACATTATTCATTCCATTGGCAGATATTTTCATTATCAAAATCACATCTTCATATTCATCATCATGAGACAGGTGCTAATATAGATCCTATTAAGTTTTGTGAGTATCATACTTCTTATAATATCTCCCATTTTCAGTCGCTTTCACCTATGGTCATACCTAGAAGCTTACTGATGGTAATATATTCCCTTCAAAGAAATTCTCTCTTTCATAACAAAGCTCTAAACTTCTTTACCCAGTTCGTTTGATCGTCCATCTCAGTCTTCGGTGTTGAACCCTCGCGTCCTACTAGTCGTGTGGGGCTGAGATTGGGGGCAGACATTCCTTCCCAAATAAAAAGCACTATTGTAAAATTCAATAAATTGTGAATAATTCATTGTCACACCTTTCGTCCTTCATAGTCTTTGGTGTTGAGCCCACACTTCTTACTGGTAGTGTGAGACTGGGAATGGAGGGAGGTGCCCTTACTCATCTACGTCTTGTCTTCAGTGATAAACTCTTGCCTCTTACTGGTGGCATGGGGCAAAGCATAGAGGGTCATTCACAAAAGCATAAAAATGTTATAAAAACATTCAAAAATTCAAAAAAAATCAAAAAAAAAAAATTCAAAAAAATTCAAAAACATTCAAAAAAGACAAAGAAATAAAAGGAATTTGCTCGCCTATGTTTTGCCTTCGGTGATGAGCCCTTGCTTCTTACTGGTAGCATGGGGCAAGGCATAGGGATTCATTTCAAGAATACAAAATCTTATCAATCTGAAAGTGCTTACAATTATAAAATCCCTAAAGAAGTAATTTAGATGCCTAAGTGAAGAGAGAACTATCCCTTCACCTCATATCTTACCAATCAGCAGGCCACATAACTGTCTAAGTCTAGCACGTGACCCATAAAGTGAAAGTCATTTTGAAAATGGTTCAGTGACCTTAAGAAGAATTGAGTCACAATTTCCCAAAGGGATTGTTATTAACACTTGTCTCTATATTCATTATCTACATCTTGCGTCCTTCTTGATTCTCGGTGATGAGCCCTCACATCTTACTAGTTGTGTGGAGTCAAGAATGGAGTTGGACTTCTTTCCATCATATCATCACCAACATATCCTGCCAATGGAATGAGAATTTTTGTATTATTCGAAGCATAAGTTACCACAAGGAACACAATACATATGGATGATATCCTGGTTTATCACCTCTCAAAAGAAGTTTGCATTCTGGTCCATAAAATTCCAAAACAAAATCTCCAAAAACATTAGAAAATCTATATAAAAAAATCCAAAAATCCAAAAATCCAAATTAAAAATCTAAAATCCAAAAAATCCAGAAAATCTCCAAAAAAAAAATTAGAAAATCCAAAAATCCAAAAAAACATTAGAAAATCCCCCAAAAACATTAAAAAAAAATCCCCAAAAAAAAATATCCAAAATCCAAAAACATTAAAAAATCTCCAAAAATCCAAAAAACATTAAAAAATCTCCAAAAATCCAAAAACATTAGAAAATCTCTAAAAATCCAAAAAACATTTCAAAATCTCAAAAACATACAAAAAAATCCCAAAAAATTGTAAAAATCAAAAACACAATTCATCATTTGAACTATTATCCCCAATGAATGATCCAACCACCTTATGACTATCAAATTCAAACCACTTCTCCTCACGTGAATCCTCGCTTGGGGAAAATCTGGCTCTCATTGTTTCCTTGTTTGAGGACAATGACCCAATCCATTTTATGTCCTTGTACCCCTGCTTGGGGGCACATCCAATCAATCATCACTGTGGAACACATTAGGGACATGTTTACTGGTTCTTGTGTTGCATTATTAGTTACAAGTTATTAATTTCTTTCTTGTATCTTGATATATTACAGGGGGCATCTTGATTTTATGTATCCTGGTGTTCTCTCTAATATACTTATGTTATCTGATTGCATATCGTACTGGGGCATCATACCTTCTTGATGGCCTCTGTCTATGCTCTCTTCCACTTGCATATCGTACTGGGGCATCAAACCTTTTTGATGGCCCCTGTCTATGCTCTCACACATATTACAGTCTAGTCATCCTGATCTTTTATATCATGATGCATCCTGTTATGTGCTATATTAAAATTAAGATGCTTTCATCACGTGAGTATCTTCCTGCATGATCAAAATCTTACTTTGCACCCCATCCATTCACCCATACTAATACATTCCCCAGTTTGGGAATCCTACTTGATCACCATTGCAGTTTGTGAATCCTACTTGAAGATCTTTCTCAAGTAGCATTCACTATCCAGCAGCTCCTCCTCCCCCACCATGGTCACCATGTATTTGATCCATTCATCCTCGCTCCTCATTTCTACTCATCTGCCACTTATCCCCACATTACCCTTCTCACCATTCATGTCCCCTCTCACCCATTTGTATTCTTTCCTTTCACTCTTCTGCTTCCCACTTGACAATCTTACTTAATAACCCCTTCTATGTGGGACCCTCAGTGGAGGTATACCCTCTCCCTAAGATCTTCCCATTGTAGAAGCTTCTCCACCATCTCCCCTCTCATCAAACAACAATCACCACCACACACATCTTTCCACTCCACCTCTTCTGATTCTCATTCTTGCATCATTACTCTCACCATGCGGGCATCCCAATTAAGGATTCCCCTCACACTCTCTGCCCTCCACCACATATATTCCTCCATCCATTCATGTTACACTCCTTTGTTTCCTTTCTTCCTTGTTATCACCTCATCTCACCTCCTCTTCCACTCTGGCATACATCACTCACTCTTTTCTCATCCTTCCCCGAATCCATCTTCTTCCTGGTCATCCTACTTACACACTCTCATAGTATGGAAAATTCACTTGAGGGTTCCCCTTCAGTCCATTTTTTCATACCCTCTTCCCACCAACTCTATCATCATTCTTCTTCTTCTTCAGCTTGGCGATCCTACTTAACCATCCCTGTCACATGGCAATCTTACTTAAGAGTCCCTCTTAAGGTTGATCTACCCTATGGCCTTCCCCCATCCCATCATATTTCCCCCATCTTATTTCTCCCGCCTCTCGTCGCAATCATCTTCTTCAACCAACCATTCCACCCCTGTACCCAATACAATTTTGTCTTTCTCCTTGCATATCATCACTGTCGGTTTGGCGATCTTACTTAACCACTCCTGCAGCATGACAATCTTACTTAAGAGTCCCTCTTAAGGATGACCTATCATCTTGCACTTTCCCCATCACTCCACATTCTCACCATCCACATTTTCTATTCATTCCTCATTACCACATCCTCTTACCACTGCTATCACCATCCTCTACTTAGCAATCTTATTTAACCACTCGCACGGCATGGCGATCTTACTTAAGAGTCCCTCTTAAGGATGATCTGTCTTCTTTCCTTTCCCCATCACTACACATCCTCACCCTTCACTTTTTCTCGGCATTCCCCATTATCACATCCTCTCACCTCCTCTTCCATTCTCACAAACACCACTTCTTACTTTCCCACTTTTCATCTCCATCATCCCTCACTTGGTAATCTTACTTAACCACTTCCATCACATGACAGTCTTACTTAAGGGTCCTCCCTAAGTTGAACTCATCATTCTAAACTTCTCCCTCACCTCATTCTTCATTCACTCTATTGATCGCTTCTTCCACCTGGTCTCTCCTACCAACCACATTTTCCTCCTACCATTATCCTTTCTCAACCTATCATCTCACAACATACGTCTAATATCTTCCACCTATAATCATGTTATTTTCCCCCATTTTCCCCTTCTTGATCCATCATCCTTCATACGGTTTCTTCCCATTCTTTTCATGTCTTGTTTCTTCATCCTCACCTTGTTCATCCTCATCCTCCGCATCCTCTCCTCGCCTTCACCTTGTCACAACTCATCACTCACCTTTTCTTTACTCTTTCCACTTCATCTTCTCAAATTCTCCCACATATCTACCCCCATGCTTACTCGCCATTGTTGTTGACATTCCCCTAACATTATTTCATCATCATCTTCTGTTTCTGTGCTAATAATTATCAGTGGACTTTCCCTAAAAATCACTCATCCTCATTCTGCACGGCCTTGTTCACTCCCTTTGACCTTCTCCATTTTTTCTTCATTCCTTCCTTCCTCTGGGCCCACCACTCATTATGGGTGGACTTTCCCTAACGTCCCTTCATTGGCGTTACCCTTTCCATTCCTCATTTACTTTCTCCCTTTCTTCATTTTTTCTCTCATCCTTCCCCACCACTCATTGAGTGGACTTTCCCTAACGTCCCCTCACTTGGCATTTCCTCTTCTATCCCCCATTCTCTTTTCTCTCCCATCCCTTTCCTCCACTCCCACCCTTTCTTGTCACTTCTTCCCCACCTCTCCATCTTCCCTTCACCCCTCTTCAATATCTTTACTGTCTTCATCATACATCCTTTGTCTATTGTCTCGTAATCCTTGTATCCTCATTTCATGCATCTCCACATCTTTTCCAATCTGTGTCATTCCTCCCCTCTTTCTTCTCTTTACATTCCTTATACTGCTCACTCTACACTTATTATCCCCATTCTTGATTTCCTTCCTTCTACATCATTTTCTCTGTTATCCTCTTCTCTCTCCCACCCCTCATCTTATTTCACTTCCTCTATATCATCTTCTTCCCCTTTTTACCTCATGTTTCCTTCTTACTTCCCCATTGATAACCTGGCTCTTCAGCATTGTCCCATATTTTTTATCATCCCACCCTCCACATGCATCTCCATGCGGTCTGTTCCATATTCTTTACCTTGGTCTTCCTCACGCAGACCAGGTTCCTTCAATCTTCTCCCTGTATTCACTTTGTCCTCCCTTCCTCCCCCATCATTTTCACTTTCCTTCTGACCTCCCCTCCTTTTCTCTACCACCCCTACCTTTTCACTTATTTTGTACCCATTTCTCTTCTTTTCTCTAATATTTTTCACACTTTCCTGGTCCCTCATAGTTTCTTTTTTTCTCCATTCTACCTCCTCTTTCATCTTCTTTAAATTCTTCATCGATTTTACCCCCTACTCCCACCTTGTCTTCTCCTTCTTATTTATCTTTCCCCATTCCCCATACCCTTGTCTTCTTCATCTTCTACTTCTACCATTTCTTCTTCACCTCTTACTTCTTTTATTCTTTTCTCAGCTCTATCATCTCTTTCATTTTTCCATCATTCCTTCTTTATTATCTTCTGTTGCTTCCTTCATATTGACATCTCTCTCCCTTTTTATTTCATAATTTCACCCTCTGCTCTGTCATTTTCTTGTCTTCTTCTTGTTTTTCCTTCATCATTCCCTTCTTCCCCTATCATCCCTCTCTCTTATTCTCTTCTACCTCTTTCATTCCTTTTTTTCCCTCCTCTGTCTCCATACCCTTGTCTCCTTCACCTTTCTTGCTCTTCTCATAATCAACCACTACTCCTGTCCATTCCCTTTTCTCTTTCCCATTGCATCCTTCCACACATCCTCACACCTAGCATTCAAGGCCAATTGAATATTTTCTCCATTTGCGTTGTGGTCATTCCATTCTCTTACACCCCATTCTCGTCCTCCTCTCCACAGAATTAACCTCTCCTCTTTTCGAGAGCTCTGTCATATATTCCATCCTCGTCAACCCTCTCGAGGGGGCATCATCACATCTATCCATAATCACATCTTCTCATGACATTTTTGTCTTTGAGGATACCATGACATCCATCACCTACCACCTTCTACTCTCCCCAACAAACATTTTCTCTACTTTTTTCTTAGCAAAAGTAGATTGAATTCTTCCCCCATTCTTACAAGTGAAAGTTTGTTCTACTTCTTGCTTAGAGAATGCTTTCTCTTTTCTTCCTCTAATAACTTCTTATCGAAGGAACACCTTCTTTAAGAAGAATCTCTTCAAAAACCTTCAATCCTGCCACCTGGGGCATATTCATCCATCTCATCTACTTTCTTTGAAAGGATACTACTTTCATAGTACCCTTCCAAAGAGGGGAAAATGTAGACACCCTAATTTCACACCTTTTCCAAATCAATTAATTTCCCCACTCCATTTCCCACAAAAATCCCCATAGAATTAATCATGTCAATCGGTTAATTAATCCATTTCAACCCCTAAATTAAACCCAATCTTCCTCACATGCCAAATATTCCCTATGTCCCCCATTTGAGAATTAAAAATACAAGTTTAATCCTCACCCACTCTTTTTTGTCCCCACTCACCTAATCATGCCCTCATTTTCAAACCATGTGATTACTTAAAATCCCCTAAGTTAATCCAATTCCCAGGCTATAAATACAACCTTACCCCCCCCCCCCTCTAAAACACATGGAGAATAAGCTTGAATGCCCTGTCTGAACTCTTGCATCCTTTGAGAAAAGAACATCCTTCCCACCTCATCCTAATGCCCAAATAGCCTCATCTTGAAGCATCCCAAATCCATAATCCCTTTTTCCATTGGTGCAAAGTAAGTTGATCTTGTTACAGGAAGGCCTTGCTTTGGTTCAAGGAAAGCACCTACATTTCACACAATCAGGGCTCATCCATGGGTGCTCCCAAATATTGTCCTCTATAACATCTGGTACTCCTACCTCCCAAAAAATAATTAGAAAAATGATATACCCCTAAGTAATTTTCTCTATTTCTCCATTTGGGCCCTTAATTCTTCTATTATTCCCTCAGCTATATAGAGGAAAATTTTATACTTGGTCTTATGCACCATCTTATGTGTAATATGTAGAACATTATTGTTCACATTTTTCCATCTCTCAGAGGCACTCAATTTACAACTACCCAGGAGTGTAGCCACTCTTGTTCCTGGGTCAACAATTTCTCAATGCTGAAAGGAGACGAATTCCCCTTTGATATGCAACTTTGTGGTTGTTATCTATTTCTGCCTCATCATGTAAGTCAAGTTCTATTTCCTCTCTAGTATCACGTAACCTCATGACTCTTGTTATTAACTTGGTAGTTAAGTCACATCCTTCTACCTACGAAGTAGAAGTAATCGTTGTGGACGTGCAACATTAACCATTGATAAAGGTGCACGGGCTTACCAAAGAATGGTAACTCATATAATTGTATAGCTACTCCAAACCCTTCCAAGGTTCTTGCATACTGTGTCGTCAAGAACTATTTTTCTTTCCACTGTCCTATGAATAATCTCCCGCAAGACATCATTTTTTATGTATGTTTCATATCCTTACACCCAGTGGTTGTATTCACTGATTTTACACTTCCATAGTTGTGATGCCCATGGTGTCCCTACAACTACTTCTTGCGGATATTGCATTTTGGAAAACCATTCATCAGGGATTCTTCTATGTGTTTCTTTGGTCTTTGGTACTTTCTTTGGTGCCATTTTCTTGTATTATGCTTCTACAAATTTAATCTTAACCCATGAACTTGTGAATTTTATGCCCTAGGTGCCAAAAAACCTTGGTTTTACTTTACTCAACTTGTGCTCACCTTGATACTTCAACCTTGTGCCCTAGCTCAACCTGTGATTCACTTCGTGCTACTAACCCTATAAATTTTCTTCATAACCCTAGCTTTTTAACCTTATCTCTACAACTCTCCCTTCAAATCCTTCCAATTTAAGCTACAACTTCTCACAAGGAGCTCTCTCTTTTGTTTGAAGGTTCTATGCTTGATCACTTCTTCACACTTTGTTTCACACTTCACACTTGTTCTAGTTCACAAGAGCTCTTTTGTGCACTAGTTTTCAAATAACAAGGTAATAATGATGTTGCTCACTCTCCTTTTATATTTTTCAATTTTTGACCATTAATTGCACTCACCTACCACCACTTTTTAGCTTTAAAGCATGTTTTTTTGCTTTCCCATTTTTCTTGCATTTTCCTTCCTTTTTCCACAAGCTTCTTCCACACATGTGGACAGTCCATAACCTTCTAGCACGCTACTACTTCCCAGGATGCAGACTCACTTGTGTGCACCCTCCTGCACCACACACATTCTTCCTCTATGCCACATGCCAAGTAGTTTTCATCCGCATTGTCTCCCTCACGTTATACTACATGCTTTATCCATTCATCACAATTTGATGTGAGCAATTCCACCAAGTCAAGCATATATGAAAAATTCCACCAATCCACACACACTCACTGCACTTATCAAGCCAATCCAATCATAAGAATACTTTCCCTAATGTGCACCTTTTCCTACTTCCAACATGCACACCTTTGTCTTCCTACCCCACACTAAAAGCATGCATGGTCCTCTGTGCATTAGTCTAAAACAAATTGATCAGCTCCTACATGCGCGAACACTTATTACAACAAAAAAAAAAAACAAAACTGAAAGGGAAACCTAATCTAAATGGAAATACTTCCTTATTACAAACATAAAGAAAGAAGCTTATTTATAGTAGGGCTTCAACCTACTCCCATTAAAGTAACTAGGAAACATGGTGCCATCCAGTGCTTGTAACTGACATGTGCCTGATTCTAATATCTTGGTTACTTTAAATGGTCCCAACCAATGAACTTTGAGCTTCCCAGGGTGGCACAAAAACTTATAATCATAAAGTAGCACCATCCCTCCAACTAGTAAAAGACTTGTTCTTAATATGCCTATCATGCCAAGCCTTTTGTCTTGATTTTTTTGGTCTTCTGACTCCATCACACAATTACATGTCCTATTCATCCAATTGCATTAATTTATCAATGCACTCATCCACTTCTTTCTAATCATTAAGTCCTCCTGCACACACAATATATAGGGAGGGTAACATGAATTCCACAGGTAAAATTTCCTTTCTTGCAAAACACCAATTGAAAGGGTGTGGCCTTATTCAACCTCTTGTATGTAGTCTTGTATGCCCATAAAATAATTGATACTTTGTCATCCCAATCCTTTCTGCCTACATCACATATTTTTGTCAATGTATGTCCCAAGATCTTATTGAAGGCCTCTGCAGTACCATTGGCTTGTGGGTGATAGGGGTAGTTTTATGATAAGCTACCATAAACTCTACCAATAATATTCTAATTGTCTCATTCAGAAAATGAGTTCCCCTATCACTGGTAAGGCTCAATGGACAACCATACCCGCTAATGATATTTTCCCATAAAAATATCGTTGTTGTAGTTGTAGTGAAATCCTTTGTGGGTGTTGCTTCTTCCCACCTTGTCAATAATATGTGCATGTGATAATGTAGCACACCCTATCCTCCACACAACTGGTGTAATTGGTCCAACAAATTCTATTTCCCATTTCTCAAAAGGCTATATGCTTTTGATAGGTCACAAGTGACATTTCATCATGGTTTCCTGGTTTCCCTATTCATTGAAAATGATCACATTTTTTGACAAAATCCTTAGTATCTTTATAAAGTGTCTCCCACCATAATCCAACAAGTAATATCTTGCGCATTGTAGCTTCACCTGCATAATGCCCTCCAGTAATCCCACCATGTGCTTCTTCCATGATGGCTTTGTGCTCATGCTCCAAGACACACCTACGTATAACTTCATCTCTACCCATCTTGTATAAGTCTCCTCTGACTAGCTGGTAGGGTGTATGTGAATAACAAGCTGCTTCTTTTCTAAATGTCTTCATTCCCTCAGGTGCAACTCATGTGTGCAAGAATACTGCAATATCTTCCAAGTCAGCTGGGGCATGTTGTAATTTGAATAACTGAGCATCTGAAATAGTGTCCTTATATGCTTTGTGCATCCTCACTAGAGTTTATTTGTGACAAGTGATCTGGTCCCAAATTACTTTTTGTCAGGATTGACTATAACTAAAAAACTCAAACTCCTGGAATAAAAGGATCCAATGATAGATGTGCCCTTGCAAAAACTAGCTTATTAACCAAATATTTAAGTGTCCATGTGATCAGTGTAAAAGATAAACAGTGTTGCTAAAAGATATTGTATAAATTTGTGTAGCACGTACACCATTGAAAATGCCTCACACTCTTTGGTTGTATAATTTTTCTCAACCGATGTCAGCTTCCTACTTGCAAAACAGATAGGATGGTCTACATTACCTTCCCTTGGTTGGGCCAATACTACACCAATTTTAGTTACATAATCATCTACATGAACATGGAATGGCTTATTCCAAGAAGGGAAGCATAAGATGGGCATGGTGGTTATTTTTCCATTAAAGTCTCAAATGCTTTTTGTTGCACATCCTTCCAATAAAACTTTCCTTTTGCCTTCAGTAATCCTCTAGTGGCACATCAATC
Source organism: Taxus chinensis (assembly GCA_019776745.2). NCBI lineage: Eukaryota > Viridiplantae > Streptophyta > Pinopsida > Cupressales > Taxaceae > Taxus > Taxus chinensis. The sequence continues at coordinate 69,244 of JAHRHJ020000025.1, read as the reverse complement.
TAGGCATACCCCTTAATAAATTTCCTATAATAACCAGTATGTCCAAGGAATTCATGCACTTCACTTTGATTAGTTGGTTCTTCCAACCCCAAAATGACTGCAATTTTGGTGGGATCTACCAACAAGCCTTCTTTACAGATGATGTGTCCAAGAAAAGTACCAAACAATGTTGCAAAGATACACTTCTTAATGTTTAAGGATATGCTAAGTTGTCTGCATCTCTCAAACATCAACCTTAAATAGTCATAATGGTATTTAACCAGCCCATAAAAGGTCCAATCATCTAATATACTTGAAGGAACTTATGAATGAAATCTTGAAAAGATTAAACAACAATGCATGAGAACACCATTGGCACATTCTTCAAGCCAAAGGGCATAAATGTGTAGGAAAAACATCCCCATTCAGTTGCAAACATTATTTTCTCTTGATCTTCATGTGTGATCCTAACCTGATGATACCCTAAAAATCCATCAGTGAAGGAATAGATCTCACACCCTGCAACACCTTCTAGGATCTCCTCAGTGAATGGTGTGGGAAAAGGATCAATCACACATGAAGCATTTAAAACTCTATAATCAACACAAATCCTTATCCTCCCATCCTTTTTAATGTTGATGACCATTGGGCTTATCCATTCTGATTCTTCAATGGGCTCAATAATGTCCGACTTCAGCATTTTGTCAATTTCATCCTTTACCTTGATGCATAGATTAGGATTCATTTGGTAAGGCCTCTTATGAACCGGTCACACGTGCACCATCCTTAAGCTTGATCTTCATTTCACCTAAAGATGGATGAACACCCTTCAACTCATGATATCCCCTTAGGAATAGATCTTGAAAACTGTATAAAAGTTTAATTATTTTTTCAACCTCTCCCTCAGACCAATAGTCACTAATTATGCCTCCTTTGGTGCATCTTCAGTCCCAATGTTTACCTTCTTAGTTTTTAATGGTACATGGTATGCGCGTGTGTTCATCTATAGTGTCTAAAACCTCACACCCACCTTGTGCATGTTCTATGTTGAGGTCCTCAACCTCTTCATCATCAATGAGATATATGAGCTTTCCCTTTCCTTTTCCTTCTAAATACATGTGTCCCCATGATTTGTTCATTAGAATTCATCCAGTCACAAGCATATACACACTCAACTAGAGGAGTCTCACCTTGTAACTGAGTTACAAGCTCTTCTACCTTCACATCATCACCTAGAGTGATGCACTTCATTATCTGTAGAGCTTCATTAACAAGGGGTTTAGTAGAAAAATAATCAAAAGTGTGCACGATACCTAAAGTTAAGTCACACCAATTTGTGGTCTCTTGCCTTAACTCCGCATGTATATACCATGCACACATGCATCCACACAATGTAGAATAGAAATTATGTACCCATAATGATGGTGGAAACACGTCTTGGCCCTGCATCCAATTCCTTTCACAATTTTTGAATGTGTGCCATAAGAGAGGTCTTCCCATCATAATCTAGTATCATGAAGGAAGATTATTCCTGAAAAACCTTGTTCAAGAAAACAATTCTTATCTCACACCAACCTAGATCAAGTTATCTCTATGTGCAGCCCACCAAACACATGTTGTTGTTCCCCTTAGTGAGTAAACCAACATATTCCTTCTATCCCCCTCATTCCATATTTGTTCCTCCATCATGTAAGAAGGATTCAGGATTCTCTTCCCCAATGTGTTTTGGAAAACTGGTCTTTCCCAACCTTCTAACTAGCCATGATAAAATCACTCTTGTTACTCTTCCCCGAAACTCGTGACCAACCATCTCGTAATTTTCATGATCCCAGTTGTCACGATCCACACTGGTAGTGTCACTAATGGACTGTGTCTCTCCCACTAGAAGCATGCCCTCCTTTGATGGCTCAACATTCTCTGGGTCGTGCACTGTATGCATGTGTAGATCTGGTTAAGGTATTCTTCACTTATCAGCTCAATTTAAGGTGTAATATTTACAGTTCCATTTAGGATCACAACCTCTCCTCATTGTTCTCAAAACTCACATAGCACTTGTTAAAGCACAAGTCTGCATTATTTTTGCATAACACCAAGGATGACCAAGTAGTGTCAGGAAGTTGTCTGCTTCTGTCATTTCTAAAACTTCAAAGTCACCCTTGAACTTTTCTCCTTGAATGGTGATGTTGGAATTTTTCAACACACCAATGGGCATAGGACCTTGTTTTATTTTCCATATACAACACACTTGAAGATGGTTGTAATGGTGGCCTTCCCATCTGGTTCCAAGCATCAAGGGGAAGAACATTAACTTCCACACATGTGTCAATCAAAATGTTACTTACTAACCATCCATTTATCAACCACATCCAATGTAATTTCCTTGTTCATACTCATGATCATGAGGTGGTAAATTGGCATGGAGGATCTGGCACTCTCTTTCTATCTATGCATGGTACCTTTTCTCTAAACATTCTCCCAATAATAGGTATGATATTTTCATGTTTGAGCATCTTACATACTTCTCTGAGGTCATCAACATCCTTCGAGGTATCTCAACATACCTTGTCATTTCTATCTCATGTGCATGTTCCTTAAGATGTTGTATCTCCCCCCGAAGCTCCCTAATAATGCCCATTGTCTCTTGATATACCTCCTTTTGTTGCCCAGGATCTGGATATTTTGTTGATGGGACCAACTTCTTCCCTTCTGATGAGGGGTTTCACTTTCTTCCTTGCTTGTGCACACGTGAAGCTTCAGCATGCACATAGTGACCAATAATGGTTTCTATGTATTCACAAAATTTTTAGGCTACCATTTTCCTTACCAAGTACGTTCAACTTGAACCATTGATGTGCACCCTTATCCTTCTTATTTTTGCACATATGCGCATATAAGTCCAGGAAATCCTCAACCTTATGCCCCTTACCACAATATGTGCAGGACTGGTTCTTTAGAATTCACATTGATAATGGTCTGGTGACCACATATGTAACATATCCCTTGATTAAATCTACCTCTGACCGCCACGTCCTCTGCCGCAATATCCTCCTCGGTATCCCCCATTACCATGATTTCCTCCACCATTATCATGTCTAGCTCCAGTACTATCATTTTCTCGTTCACATCCTTGGGAGCTACTTTCTATACGAGCTTAGCGTAACCCTGTCTCACAGGTCTCATGGATATGGTCAATGTGTGTGCACTCCTACATGTGAAAACTATCCTTTGTGTTCCCTCCTTTACATCACAATCTAAGCACCATAGTCCACTATGTATCATGTGTTGAATTAGCATATAAATTTTCTAACTAAGAATGGCCATAGCTGCAATCTGAGCTTCAAGGAATGAGCTTACTCCAGTGTCTACTCTCCCAATCACTTTTGCGTGTAGTGTCACTTCCAAAGCCTCACACAATGGTCTTTGAATGTATTGTGTGATAACACCTTTGGAAAGGTGTCAATAATCCTCCTATAAACATTGCACACGTTGGATTCTGATGGATGTCATATAAAATCTTAGACAACAAAGTCTTGAAACACGTGCATCATACTCCCTAACACTTTCAACCAAACCTTGTTTAATGTCTTTCAACATGCTGATACTCTGTTGTTCAAATTCAGGTGCATTTATTTTTATAGTTTAATGGTGACTTAATAGATTTAAGTTAAAGGCAATTTTTTACACGGCAAAGTTTTAGATTAAGACAATTTAATGAAAAAGGGATTTATACACATTTTTTATGTAGATTTTACAATGATATAGGGCGAAGTGTAAAGTAGTAAGTTGTTTATTTTTATGTTTGATTTTAAATTTGATGTCTATTTACCTTTATATGGTATTTTCAAGATAAAATTTGATGTCCATTTAAAGTTTTTCTTTTTTTTAGGAGAAATCAATCAAAAAATCATAAGAAACGGAATTTGAAATCTTTTTTTTTTCCTCGTAGTTTTTTTTGAATCGACATAAAAGTGTGACTATATGGATACCATCTGTCACCAATCGTTGAAAAACTTACGAGAAAATAATAGAGTTATTAATCAATGTGATATGTGAAAAATCTCAAAACAAAAACTTTAAAAATATAAATATGAAAAAGAAAATCTCAAATTTTAAAAGAACTTTTGTTTTGACAAAATGATGGAGAACATTTGATATTCTTTTTTTAAAAGGAACAAAGTGAAGTAAATGAGTTTTCAATTCACAGAGTTAGTCATTTCATGTGATTGAGATGTTTTTGTTTCGAATGGTATTATATATGGTCATATTTTGTATTTTGTAATGAGTAGCCGAATAAAAGATACTTATATAAGGTAGTTTTTGCAAAGATTATATTTAGAACCATGTTTTCACATGAGGGTTTTTTTAATTTATTGTGCATGAATGCTTTATAGAGTGTTGTTGAAAATAGAAATAGGTACGGAGTGAACCTTAGTAAATCAAAATATGATGGATTTTGTAATGGAGAATAGGGAAGAAGTGGGTGACATATTTGTATTTTTTTAAGGTAAAATGAGCCTACATCCCTTTGTGTTTCTAGATGTATTGTTATATTTGTTTTTACTTATAGATATAATTTTGGAAAAATAACCTGATAAGAAAGTAAGGATTTGTCTCTACATATAATTGTGTTTTACTACTTAAATTGATCAAGAATTACATCTACTAATGATTACAAAGAGATTGAAGATTTATGGTCTTATGAGTTTTAGGGATTTGATTTTAAGTAAGGAGTAAAGGGATTAATTTATGAAATGTATACTTATTACTGACCTTAAAACTTGTTATGAATATGATGATGGAAAATACATGAAATGATGCAAACATTTGTTGTTATGATTTCCATTGTGAATCAAATAGGGGACAACATTCCCTCATAAAATTATTAAGTATGTATGGTCATATGGGTTGTTTTGAATATAGAATGAATGTGATTCAAATCCTTCTGTGTGCCTTATTTATGTTTTGGTCTAATGCATAATCAATTATGAATCATTTATTTTGACTAAACTTGAAATTTTGTTTCTATCTTTGAGGGTTTCATCATTCCATTACTCAACACATGACCCTTAAAAACTCCTACTAAAAGTATAAAAAAAGTCATGGGATCAAAATATTGTAAGTGTACATAAGTTACCCTCTGAAAAATTGGTCATAAAGGATAATCAAGTTGCATAAGTAATTGAAATGGAATGTGTGACTTCATTTAACCCCTTAACCAAACATAGAAGCCTCCCTTTCTTCTTCTCTTTTTCTCTAAGTATGTACTACAAAAAATGATAATCATTGTGGATATCACTTATCTAGAATTTTTTACATACAAGTTGATGCCACCTACCTCCATAGGACCTTAATTCACTTGTTATTTGTCAAGATATGCTTCAAAGACATCACTAGAAATAACTCCAAGGTCAAAATCATTTCTAATCAGTTTGCAAATGAATTAAATGTCACAAAAGATGTTTTGAGAATTTTTTTAAAGGATTAGGTCCTAGGGACCTTTGGTTGATGTTTCCAACTAATGGCATAGACTACTTTCTCTTTTACTTCATTTTCCTTTTCTCTCCAAATACAAAAAAACATCAAAAAGTAAGAAAGCAATTCTTCTTGTCACCTATTTACACTTTCACCTCTAGGATGTCTAGATAACCTTCTTTAGTCTTAGACCATTGTCTAGCTCCTTCTATCTTTCCCTTTGCTATCATCATTCACTCTTTTTCTCTTGAAAATACCTCCTCCATATCCTATGACCTGCACAATTCTCATTGAAAATGATGAGAACTCTAATATGAGTTATGAACCTGCATAGTTATCATTCACTGATGAGAGAGAGCCTAAATATGATTTAAACCTACAATTCTCTTGTTTAATATGATAAACTCATTACTTGAGTTTCAATTGTCTTGCTCTCTTTGAGATTTCCATGTTTCTTTACACTACCTCTTCATTCTTGACATGTAAATACGTCATAGGTTTTTATTATGAAATTATGAAACTTCAAACCTTTCTCCTACCAATCAGACCTACTCCCTTGAGATATGTTGCCTATTTCTTTATTGAAAATCTCAATTTCATTCATAAAATTCATTATTATTATTGGATAAGAGGATTTGAATTCTTTCTTTATGAGCTAAGAACATGAGATCTTATGATTTAGCAGTATACATCAATCTCAATTACCTAATTTCATCTTATCTCCATGTACCTTCCCATAATAAATCAATTGAAGTGCACTTGAGCAAAGATTCTCCTTGATCATCTACTATTATGTCTTAGCTCTATGCTAGTAGGTCTATTTTAAGACACACTTAGGTCTAGTTTTCAATAAACTTATTTTCTATCTTCACTGTTAAAATTTTCTAGCACCCTTTATCGTATTTAAGAAGGTCGCGAATTTTTATCACTCAATTCTATATTGATTATGCCCAGTTCATTATGACTAATTAGGCCTTAAATGAGTATATACCTGCTCCATGTAGACTTTCAACTACAACTTTCACAGGTGGACTTGAAACTTCATGAAACCTTTTTAATCCTTAATGGCACTCTTTGTAGTTGATTTCTTCCAAAAATTATCCTTGCAGACTGTATAATAGCAAAAATATGAATATTTTAGTTTAAACCCCAAAATAGGGTTTTCAAGAACCTGATAAGAAGGAGATTGACTTATCTTTCTTTTGGAACCTTTTCACGATCCAATTTTTTTGGATGATCAATGTGGGAGTCCTGTGCAAGTTCTTCTTTCGATAGTTTAGGCCTGAAAGTTCTCTTTTAACTTTGTACAATAATTTGTGCCTAGGAATGCATCGCAATTAACAAAAACAAGACAGTTCTTAGAGTAATTGCAAAGTAACATTAATTCTCATTGTAAATACAGTCTTTTGGAATCTTAACAGATTTCAACACATACCCATTGAGCTTAGGAAAGAATGAAACTTCAACCACTTCTCAATAATTCTTCTGAAACAACTTATCTATATACAAAAGAAACACTCTACTATATACAAAGAGCCTACAAGAGGCTTGTTTCCTTAAGAACCCTTGTATTCAATGGATAGTCATGCTCTACAATGCTTACCAACCTTACTCAAATGACACTCTTAGCTTCAATTTATAGTGATTTCACTCTCCTAGTCTAATGGGTCGATATCCTCCATGATTAGAATAACTTTGCCAAGTTTAGGAGTTGTTGAAACAATCTCCTAAGTCTTCTCAACAACGCAGACTTTGTCAAGATTTCTTATCTTGCTTTTCCAACGTATCTTTATCCTTGTTTGAGGTTTTTGAGGTGTCTTTGACAATTACAAATGGTTATAATAATTTCCAAATTGTTTTTACAAACTTCTAAGAACCTTCTCTAAGGTCTCACACATGACCATATCCCTCATAAGGTTCAACATTCAAATTTTCAAACTTATCTTTTTTGGAGGAATAGTTCACACTAAGCTTATTCAACCTAATCTAGGACAAATGAAGCATCTCAATGCTTCATAATATATATATATATATATATATATATATATATATATATATATATATATATATATATATATATATATATAAGTACAATCATGATATTTACATCACTGGAATGAAGCATGTCTTGATGCTCCCACATCACAAGCTCAAGGGTACACTATAATATTATCCATAAGTCTAAATTAAGGCGGTGGAAAGGTATCTAAAAAAAGATGAAAAGATTTTTTTACCGTCAAAGGTCTTCCAAAGCCTATAACTCAACTAAATAGAATGCATGTTCATTGGTGTTAACTAATTTTATATTTGCAACTATGACCTTAGTTAACACTTGTTTGCCATCAGGCATTAGCATATTCTCCCTTTCATGCAACCAAGATGTACAATGGGTTTATTCCCTCTATATTAAGATTTTTTTATAAAAGCACGTTACTCAAAGATGAAATCAACATAATATAGCATAATACGTCTAAGAAATTATCTCACAAATCAACAACTACAACACTTATACGAAATATTAATAGTTCTCCATTACATTCATCAAATATGAATTATAACAAATATCGTCCACTTTCATTTCCCATTACTATATCTTTTTATGCCTCTCAATATGTGTATAAGCTTGGTACATCAAATTTGGTTATGTGCACCTATTGTGCTTCCCTATCCTAGTCCATTGATGTCTTATATTAAGCCTTGCCTTGTATGTGTGTGTGGATGGGATATCCTAGGTACATGTTCGATATCACATGAAACGGGGTCATGGTTCCTTTTTATAACATTATGTAGAAATGCATCATCATTTCTGAAAAATTATACAATATTATATATTTTTCATAGGGTTTCAACATTCTTTGTTAAGGTTTCGTTAGGGTGATTCTATCTTTAACACTATAGTCTAATTATAATTTCATAAAATTGGGTGAATGTTGTGAGGTTGCATCTAGTCATATGCCTTCATCACATGTATTTTATCCAAGAGAGCATAATTCATGATTACATCTTCATAGGTGACCAAATTATTTTCCTCAATAGCTTCATAACTCATCATGGATAATTCTAATGAGGGAGTCACCATATCCTTCGGTTCCTAAAAAAAGTCATCCCTGCAGGGTGTTCACTTAGTTGTGTTGAGTGTTGCACTTTATCATGTTACAACTCATGTGTGAAAGTATACATCTTTACATCATTGTATATATCCTCAGCCTCATCAAGGTATATATCTCAAAGCTTCCCTGAAGCACAATAATATTTTCCTCTATGTCGTTGGTCCTTTCCTTGACCCATGTGTCCCATGTTTCTATAGTTTAAATGGTGTGCATATTGTCTACTTAACATAATTCATCTTGTTCAATCCAGTGGAGATGGACATGTTGATTGTAAAAAAAAAATCATAGTATTATGTGCTCTCTAAATGTGAACAATCATATCTAGATCAGGATGTTTAGTAGATGAATCTTGTATCATTTATTACATAAACAAAGTTAATTATATAGTTTCCTACTTCTCGTTCGTCTAATTCATCCACAATCTTGTTATCTTCTTCATCCAATAGTTTCAATGGCCCATATTTATCTAATGGTCCCCATGGCCCATCTTCATCAATGACTCACCACTCTAGGAGAAAATAAGTGGGTATTGTTTAGCATAACATTTGCATTTCTTCTCGACTAGAATCTACTCATGCATTAATATATACAAAAACGAATTCATTTCAAACATAGCATCAATATGTGTAAATAAAATCTTGGTATGATGGTGATACAAAACAAAATCAAACTCTCCCACAAAATCATGTGTTCTTGGTCATACTCTATGAATATGAAAACAAGATTTTTAATGCTTACACCCAGTGTTCCATGTGTTTCCTATATACTCGCCTTGTTCCTTATCATCATATGAAGCATAAGACAGACATGCTTAAACCTTGACTTTTATTTCATGTGTAATATGGTCAATAACATCATTATGAATTGGATAAGGAGAAAATGTAGCATGTTTTTTGGTATTGTCAAAATATGGAAGATTTAATTTTTCTAACAATCACGAAGACTTTTTTTTCATAACTATGAAGAGAATTTCAAAAAATTTACTTGGGTAGACTCCAAAAACAAAAATAACTCTTGCTCAACTATCACAACACCTCTTCAATAGGGATCTCACTCAATGAATATTCACCAATGTTTGTTGAATATGAACCAAAACACTCTATTTCAAGGTAAAAATGACAATAAATACTTCAACTCTTTTTCACTATTTTTGACACATTGTAATTTCAATTCATGTAGGCATCCCCATACTTCCATCAATCTTCCCATGTATTATACACGATGTGGAAACATTACACAAATTACTTTTCTTTTGCACAAAAAACTTAAATTGTGTATTTTCTCTTCTATGGAATTTTCCCACGGCCTATCTATCTACACATCTGTGTTGGTACCCGGGGGAGGGACCCCCGTCACACTTTAATGACATATATAGATATATGTTCATGGCCATACAGAGATATCTGGATTAATATGATAAGGTTACATAGATTAAGGGCCCTCACCCTCTGGATGGAGAGAAGGTGAGTGCAGACCAAAAAATGTTTCACCTCATGTAGATTCCAACATTTCATTCCTTTGAAATGATGCATCATCGTTTACATACATCTAGAGAGCTTCAAGATTATGATCTAGAAAAACCCTCTAGTTTGTATCATCCCATGCACAAAATTAGAGATCTCAGAGAAGCAAGGTTTAGTGGAACATTTTTACCTATAAAACATATTTATGATATAGACATGATGATGGAACGTAGTGATTGAAATGATCTCTTTGGACCACAGAAAAATGTGGATGCACATTCTCTCTGCTTTTGAACAACACATAGGGAAACACAAGGGAATCAACATTCTCAGAGAGAGAGAGAGAGACTAGTTTGCAATGGGCACTAGTCTCAGGGCATCCAGGGAGATATTTTACAATGGGCACCTCGTCGCACCGAACTAATGGTTCCCACAAGTCCAAGTGAGTTGTGATACACTATTGATGGTGTCATTCTGTTGCCAAATCGTCTCCGTCCTTCCGGGCTACGCCAGTTTGGCGACGTCTCTTAAGCGCTCGTACAGACAATGTTAACCCTCCCATATAGTTCTACCCAAAGGGTTGCCTTGAAATTTTCTACAATTCATATTTCCACTTATGGATACAGGTTTTTCGCATAATTTCAAACTCAGTTTAACAATTAAAGTTAATTTATAGGTAGCGTGAATATTTCACTCCTTCAGTTAAGTACTTATTCAAAAACAAATACGAAATTTTGGGGACAAGGGTCTCTTTGTACATCATCTCAACACATTACACACTCCAACTCATGTGTTGCACACAAGAAGGGCATGGGGGCACCCATTCCTTTACACTTACGTTTATATATACAAGATTGGTCCTAGATCCATCTACAGCAGTGTGTTCCATGGGATTTCAAAAACTATCGAAACAACTAACTTCTTCATAGGTTGTCCTTCAGATCCTCTTAAAGGGGAAGATATTAAGGTTACTAAAAGCTTTGAGACACGATCTTCTTCCTTCATGGGGTGCTTTGGTACCTCTTTCTTCTTACCTCTCTACCTTTTATTCAATGTTGGGATTGTATGCACCTAATAGTCTAGTTTCTCCTTCAACACAATTGGGAGCTAATCACTCGCAATCCTACGACAAGGTCGGTGATACAATCCAACTCTCCAAGTACAAGCAAAGAACATGAGTTCTTCCCTTCGCATAACCAAATAGGTGTATTTCTTTCATCTCTTTATTTCACTTTGTACAAAGTTCAAATTCTGTACATTTACATTCGTGTTACTGTTTGATTTCTACTACAGACATTGAATAAACTCTGTGTTGTATGTTTCACCATGTAGCATTCCGACACCAATACATTTAGAAAATAAAAACTCCAGGTAATGAAAAAGTGTGTTTACACACTCATGGTTTTTTTCCTTTAAGCATGTAAAATTCATTTCATACTTAAAAGGGGCGAATGTAGACACTCAAATTTGGCAATTTACCCTTTTAACATTGTTGGTTGTGATAATGCTCCTTTGCTAAGACAAATATCCTATCACTATATCCCCGCTTAGTACATCTTATTATCTCTCCCAACTTGTTATCTGTACATGTTGATGTATCATCACATTCTAAATATAAATTCATAAAATCAATATTTTCCCTCTACTTATCATGATACATCTTTCAAATTACATTCATAGTCTCCCTATACAAAACCATACAATATGGTCAAGATGTAATATCTGGTCATGACCAACCTGTATGTTCTTGGACCAACACATCCTCTAACTTTGATTTCAATTTGATTATCTTTGTTGGGTCATTTTATCCTCCTAAGGTCAACTTGTCATAATGATTTACCTTCGGAACCCTATATAAGCAAGTTCCTACCACTTCAGTTACTCACTTAACATACTAATGAGCATTCATTGTAAATACTAATACAAAAAGCACCCAAGCCTCCTTAAATCTTCTCAAAGTTGATGAATATCCATTAGGGCACTCACTACTACAATTTTGAAACACTCAGCCAAGTCGAGAAGTTCAACTTCCCTCATTTCCAAGTATCTAAAGATCTCATTCTAATGTCTTAGCAAGAGCAAAATCATTTCAAACATTGTTGAAGTGGTTCAAGTTACCAATCTAATTGTGCCCATATAGATATTGACATGTTAGGTGGAGAACTATGTGTGTTTGAGGCCTCTTTGGAGTAGTGTTGATGTAGGCAAGTGTCATGGATTACACGTTCAACCCAAACACTAACCTTTTAAAGGGTCTTCCACCCATGGTTAGGGTTTGAGCTTTGAGATTATTCAGATGGTTTCGCAATTGTGTGACACTTAGGAGTTTGACAATGACACATTTCCATAGATACCAGTGAAGGGCAACAGAAAGTTACAGAGCCACACTGCTAAGCAGGTATCCAACACTGTACAGTAGGTCCAATGTCGTATACCATGATCCTAGAAGAGTTGTATGGTTCCATACCAGGGCATTTTCTCAGCTACAATATCAATAAACGAAGGCATCTTCAGGTTCAATACTCCTAGTTAACCCCAGTTTGTGCACCTAGCTCTCTCATGTATCACTATGTATAGCTAAGTGCATCTCTCCTCTTGTGTATCTTAAGCTTATAGCATATCATTATCACTAGTTGTAAGTATTAGTGCCTTATTTTGATAGTGTACATGTTTAATGTTAGAAATTAATTAATCAAAATAACCCCATATAACGAACCTTACGGTCCTTATTTATTGTTGTGCATTTCCATAGCACTAGTTTAGCGTAAAAATTTAAAAAAAGGGGTGTAAACACCTACTTGACACATACAAAAATGCAATTTCTTATCGGTTACATAACACAAAAACAAACTAAATGTTTTTTAAGTTTAACCCTCCCATCCCCCCCCCCAAAAAAAAAAAAAAGGCCTTGTTCAAAATCCAGATGTCTCTTCGTGAGACACATATTGAGAGAACATCCTAAACTACTTTACAACCCTGCTCTGTCATAATGCATCTAATTCCTACACTGCACATTCCATCCTATTGGAATGCATGGGTGTCGATTCGTCATACCATCGAGTCTATAGGTGATGGCATTGCATACATAAGTCAATACATGCTTGTATGTAACCCTATAACTAATATTGCAACACGACTACTTTCCACCATCACCAACTAAATTCCGGTTCCCAGTCTCATCTTCATATTCTTCTATCTCCAGGTGCTTTTTCTGTGGTTCTATCTACATCCACTAAAGTAATTATGATCACTAACTAAATTCCGTTTCCCCGATCTCATCGTTCGATTTTCCTATTTCCAAGTGTTTTTTCCTTAGCCCGATCTGTCTGAGTGCTTTTTCCTTTGGCCACATCTGAAATCAACTAAACTAACTTCTAATTAATCTATTATAATTTTACAGAACCGCAAAAACTTTTCTTCTGTGTCCACATCTATTCCAATCTGCTCCAATGTAATCCCTGCACTGTGTAAATAGAGCTTTCCAGCAATACATTGCTCTTCATTTGAAATGCCATTGGAAATATTAGCTCGTACATGTGCCTTTCTCGACCATTGTGCTCTTCAATTTGTGTTTGGTCTCGTTTTCCCCTACTGTGATTTTGATCTCGTGAGACAGCTCAAAATGCTATCCCACACTTATTAGGGCATTCAAAGGGGACAGCCATTGGCAATACAATCTCGACGACTCAAAAGGATTACGCCAGTCTAGTCATAAGGAATACACTCTTCTATCTTTATTTGAACCTATCTAATCATAAGAAACCAATCCTTGTTACAGGAGGAGCAATGGTAACTAGCAAGAAAACAGTTAACATTGATGGTAGATATGGTCCATTGAAATGGCGGGGAGAATTTGAAATAGAGAGCAATTGCTGCAATGGTCTCAACAAAAATCAATTTTACCATCTTGAAGAACTAGAGATATCATGGACAAGTCTGCCAGTTGCATTTATATTTAAATTCATGGTAATTATGACTAGGTCAACCACCTTAATATAAACCAAGAATTTTGAACGATGATCTTGACTGTAATAGAACTATCTCGAATAGCTGCCTTAAATGTTTTCTTAAAATGTTTAGAAGTCACAAGATAAGAAACATGATATAAAATCTAAAATCGGGACAATCTACACTAAAAATACAAGAATTTTCCTTCATTTATGACCAATGAGAAATTCCATTATAAGTAGCAGCAGTTTTCCTTGCCCCCTTTCCAACATACTTAGCCTTAGGCTGTAAGAAGTTTGATCCAGTGGCCCCATCTTCCTTTTTCTCATCCTGTTGGACTTTTGCTATGGAGCCCCTTTGCGGGTAAGAATAAATTGAAGCAACATATTGAGAAGACGTATTGGCGTAGCTTCTTGTGTCGTAAGCCTCTGCAATGCCACAATGTTCATATGGAATTACTGATCCAACAACCTTCCCTGGTTTTGCAGATCCACCTGCCAGCAGCTCAATCTATGAGGCTAATTTCAATTCAAAAGATGACATTAAAATAAAAGACAACTACAAATGTGCTTCAACTGCCCTACGTCAAAAACAATGGAAGCTGATACCTTCAAGGTATTTTTGCGGTATTTGTAAAGGAAAATTCATCATATCTCCATTGCTCCTATCTTGGTAATGTTGCTTTCTTTCTGTAATAAACCTAGAAGCTTTGTCATCAGCTTCTAGAGCATGATCCGTCGAAGAGCATGAACATGTTTGATCAAGCAAGGGTGCTGCACTGTTTGAATAGAGGACACACGGTCTGCACATTTGCTTACTTTTTTAAGACCCCAACTTCAAACTTGAAAGCACTTAAAAATCATCCCAAAAACACAATTTTCTGCATTTGAATGTTTTGGTGTGACAACATTCCTACCTGGGTAGAGATGCATGCTTCCTGTCTAATGGAGTCACAACTCCACCTTTTCCATAGTGCTCTTCAAGATAAGTAAACTGCTTCTTGAATTGATCAACAGCACTGCAGGGATCAATGAAGAAGATAATAATAACAATTTAGAACAGAAACTTCTGTCTATACAATTCTAGTCAGTTCTTGTTATGATTTCCCTCGGATTTAAATTTTACAAAAAATCCAATCTCCATAGAAAAACCCACAAGATTACTTCAATTCCAGGGGATACCTTGGATACATGAAGTTTGTGCTATCTGCTCCCTCCAGAAATTCTTTCAGCATTTGTGGGTGATACTCAAGAATTTCCCGGTAAATAAGCTCCCTCATATCCTCTTTTGTTACCCTTCTCCTCTCAAACTCAAACTCCATTTTTGTAATTGCCTGAGCCAATGGTTCTCGCTCCACATTTGCCAATCCTTTGAAATATGGATTAGCCAAAGCCTGTGACCTTGGACCATAAATGTTTCATGATTAGCTCTTGAACAACAGTAAGACTGACATGGTAGATGCACAAAGCCATCCCTAAATTATTAGACCAAAAGAACCCAGTGCGTGAACTCTACCTCTTCTGCAGTTGGACGATCTTTTGGTTCAAAAGCTAATAATTGTTCTAATAATTTAAGTGCCAAGGGATCTGCATTTGGGAATTTATGTGTAAATGGTATACGTTTCTTCTTGCGCATGCTGCTTAGGTATCTTCTAGCTTTTTCATTACGAACCTGCACAAATGCATTTTATCACATCCATTACTTATTTTAAATAGATAAAGATTGAAGCTACAAAGAGGCCATTCATGATTCTAGGACGCGTGAATCAACAACCACTCAATATGGATTAAAAATTTAAAACCCCTTAATTACAGGTAATAATGCTTAAAATATGGTCAGTAGTTGGAAAGAAAGCAAACCCTTGCAATGGCTTCTGAAGAAGGTGTGCCAAGCAAATCGGTTATCAAATCAAGTTGATGAACCACATTTTTTCCAGGGAAAAGTGGCTTCCCAGTTAAAATTTCGGCAAATATACATCCAATGCTCCAAATATCAATGGCAGGAGTATACTGCAAATAAACAAGAAATGTTAAAACAAACGTAATGAAAATGTATAATACAGGATAGAAAAAACAATTCCAATGAACTTCACAAGAATTCGTCTATGAGCTTTTTGACCGGAGAAGAAAATTTGAAGATGCATCAATGGGCATCATCAAATTACAAAAAAGTCAAATCAATAGTGGATAAACAAGGTCAGAAGTAAAAGAACCTCAGGCTTGCATATTCTCAATATATAAACATGTTAAAACTTAAAACAGGATATCAAAATAAAGATATTATACTAAATATATAAGACAGGATTCCCATATTTGGACTCATTGGTATCTTTGATATAACCTATATCATATATGCATGTTAAAAACAGGAGGAATTAGGATACATGGCATTTTTTTATGTATGCATGATGTCTTTGTACACATGCATTTAGGCATAAAATTTAAAGAATTGCGCAAGGGTTCCTAAGCAAAAAACTTTTTACAGTTTGCAATATCCAAGTCATCCAGATTAATCTATAAAAATGATCCTAAGCCATTGCAGATACAGTGAATCTAGTTTTGCAGAAATTAATGTGAAACTATGTTATACTAAATCTATAAGACAGGATTCGCATAGTTGATCTCATTGGTATCTTTGATATAACCTATATGCGTGTTAAAAACAGGAGGAATTAGG
Organism: Taxus chinensis; assembly: GCA_019776745.2. NCBI lineage: Eukaryota > Viridiplantae > Streptophyta > Pinopsida > Cupressales > Taxaceae > Taxus > Taxus chinensis. The sequence goes on along the minus strand of JAHRHJ020000025.1, from coordinate 52,596 downwards.
ATACATGCATTCTTTTATAAATGCATGACGCGTTTATACACATGCATTTAGTCATAAAATTTCAAGAATTGTGCTAAGGAACCTGATTTTCCTAAAAACTGTTTATAGTTTGCAATATTTAAGTCAACCACATTAGTCTATAAAAATGATCCTAAGCCATTGCAGATACAGTGAATCTAGTTGTGCAGACATTATTCATTTGTACTTTTATAGTACACTACACATAACTCCATTCTCATGAACTCATTTGCAAGAACTCAAAAATGAGACACACTTGATTCTCTGTACAGTGTGAAACTTTACATACATTATAGACTATTAGCTTCAGGTACCTTATCTTATGTTCTTTTGCAATTTAGTTTTGCTCGGCTTAATAAGGTAAATCTGCAAATGATGTTATATCTATCTCATAACAAATTTTTTGATGGGTATGTCCAATATGCTGATTAACAAATTAAATATTTACATTAATTTTACAAGTCTTATAACAACTGACAGTGTCTTCAATACTAAGGATAAACCTGATAGGAATCTGAAGCCTAGGAGATGGCATTTTTACTTCAACCAAAGAAGAGTTTATGTCACCATTTGCAAGTTGCCCTCAGCCAATGCCCAAGTTTAGTTGTCAATCACAACCTTACATATGGTTTGCCTTCAAACATCACAGAATATTGTAGTGCCTCCCCCAAAACAACACAGCCCATTAATGGCCTTGAAAGTTACCTATGATTTCTGGTCCTCTTTAAGTATGATCGTGCTGCAGTCATTGCCTACATTAACTATCAAAAAACTATATTGATACAACAGATACAGCTATTATTGCTAATTTTGACAGCTCATTTAAATTCTTCTAGTAAAACTGTAAAACCATGTTCTGAAATGTCCAAAATGTCCAAAATTGAAGTTAAGAACGTGAAAAAATAACTCTTCCAACAAGTCTTAATTGCTAGGAAAAGTTCCATATTCTTTCTGATGTCTCACATACAGCATTCGGAGTTCCTTCAACAGTTGTTTTGCTATTTCAGTGATTTGTTCCTGCCTTTGAACTTTCTTTTATATTTCTTCCAATATCAAGATTTTGTCTGATTAGAACTCCTTTACCTCAGTCCATGCATATTTTGTACATTGTTTTTCTTTCTTAATTTCCAGCAATTGCAGCCGTCATAACACTTTCAATTTATTGTGAATGCTTATATACAATAATAATAGATAAACCAATGTTTTTGTCGATTAAGTGAATCCTCAATATGGGTATAGCGCCAGATTTCCTTATAATGATCACTAAAATAAACCATGTCCTTGGCATTATGAGCAGGATAGAAAGGCCAGACATGTTAAACTTGGTAGTTTGATAACATTAAAGGAATGATTAGTTAGTGAACATCAAACTCACAACACAATAGTAAGATTTTGAAATGCTTTCAAATTGGGTTGGTCCGACTCAAAATCCAATTGAATGCCACATTTTTAAGATGCCCTTGTTATAGCTTGTCTAAGGATGCACAAAGGTAATTTAAATCCTGAAATTTATCAACCCTAATGGTCCAATTGACCAAAGGAATTCCCAATCATAAAGTACCATCTGCTTACCAAATCATACTCCAAGATTAATTTGCACAGTAAAGCAAAAGGGAAACGAAATATAAGAACATACAAGTGGGCACTCAACTAGGCTTATTCTTAAGTTGCTAGATGTTCAGTCTGAGCCTACAAGAAGGTGATTGAACTCTTCCCTAAAGATAATAACAAAGATTTCTGCTGTGTAATGAACTGAATGGTATACATTAAAAATTTTCAATGTTCAAACACATAAAAACGAGGGACTAAGATCTTACACTACCTTGACCCCGCCATGAAACTTTTTTCCACAATGAGAACATAAACAAATCTTAAATAATTCATAATACTTTTCCAGCACACCCAGGTCATATGTACTAGTACAGATATTTTAAACACATCTGTCTGAAAAACGCCACAAGATGCCAATCACAAGGTGCTTATCTTGGATTTTGCACATATCATATTGATTAATTATTTCACTAAGTACTCCACAAAAATCTCACTCACTAGTAACAAATAGCCTCAATTTAGCTGCACGACAGTGTTGGGTTTGACAAAAATCTTGCCAGGAAAACAAAATGGGCTCCAAACTTCACCATACCATACGGCCAAGATATTACGATTTTTTGATTGACTTATCCAAACAAAAAGAAACAAACTTCTAACTGACTGTCAAATGGATGTCAAATTTAAGGTCTGAATGGTCAATAATTGTTAACAAATCACAGACATTACAGTCCACTTACACCACAGCTGCTATTGTAGAATGCCTCTCGGCATAATAAATACCGGTGGCATGCTACTGATCCAGATCCCAGGAAGTCAAGGGCACACCACTCTATATGCAGAAACAATATGAAACAAATGATTCAGAATAGAGAAAATAATAGAACCGGAACAGAAAATGTTATTAATCAGTGCATTTTGTGCATGGCATACTCTTGACGGAGCTGTATGGCTGTTTATCTTCTATTATTTGATTGCTATCTAATGCTACAGATATGTATACATATATTACAATGCCATGTTGTCTTACAGAACTGTTATGGAAGTTGAAACTGTTGAACTTCTATGGGTGACTCTTCATCTTCTAATGGTTGTGTAGCTTGAATTACAAATGCATGGTACCGTGCTGACACGACACGAGGTCTGGGAGTGTCATCTGGGAGCACAGTGAGGTGCAAATGCCTCCACATGATCATTGTGTATTTTGGGTATTCTGCGCTGGGAGTAAGATGGGCGGTATATCTGCAGTATTGCGTGGACAGTCAGTGCTGGGGAAAGGTTGTGCACATGGCAGGAGTTGGCACAATGTTGCACATGGTGCATAGAGTGTGCAGATGTTCAGCTGCACTGAACATTGAGTTGCACTGAACAACACTGAGATTGATGCTCAAAATCAAGCAAAGAGACCAATGTTGTCTTCTAAGCTGTACAGTGTGTACCTGGTGTTGAGTGGAATGCACGTGGTGCACCAAACTGTGCAGATTTATGCAAATGTCCCAAGGTACTCAAGGTAAGAGCATACATCAGCAAAATTTCACTCAGAACAACTATAGTCACCAGGTAGTCAGTTGCAAAGATAGAAGTTTGTTATGTTAGTTGAGACAGTTGTCACATTGAGCAACTTCAACACGAGGAACATAATAATATTATCTATTGCCACATAACTCTGATAAACTAAACCAGACCTATTATTTGTGTCTCTAGTCCTATGCTAAATAATGGTTAACTTTTCATCACAATAAGAATGCAAACTAAATTGTTATTATCAAGACCTCAAGAGTTCTCTGCAGGGTCTAGACTTGATTGGAGGTTCTGTTAAAATATTAAGAATCAAGGCAACCATGGCATGAAAACTTAACCACCTCTCTGCCTTCCATAACACATGTCTCTACAGATGCCATTACCCACATTGTGATTCAGATCCATGGAGCAATCCAGGGATCACACATTGAATTGTCGGAATCCAATATCATATGACTGAGTCAGTTTACACTAATGAATAGCAATCACTGCATTAGCAAAGAGAAAGAAATAATTCAAAATGAACTCAGAAACATAAGGCAATACCATCCATCCACAGACATGAGAGACTTAGGACCGTAGTGTGTAAACTATAACCTGAGTAGTTCTGTACAGATACATTGAGCACAGTTGTGATTGTGTATCACACAACTGCTTTGAAATAGGATCATGAACCCTTCACAACTTGTGATACATATCTATAGTATATACAAATACATCAAAGAAAACAAAAATTCTTCAATTGGTGGTTCCTAAGGGCTTCAAAGAAAGAGATGTTGCTGGTTTGCAGCTGGGGTTTCATAGAGAAAGAGCTACTAAGGTTTCTACATTTATTTTGAACCCTCTCCTAGGGTAGCGACTTGGTTGGAGGAGGAGATTAGTACCTTCTAGGGCACATTTGAGCAATTGGTGTCATACTTTATTGATATTTTTGGGGTTTGAAATCTCCATTTACAACTCTTATTGTGAGTTGTACTTTTGTTGTCATTTATTTAATTACAGTTGGGTATAATTTCATAATTTACACATATTTTGGAATGCTTTGGCTTGGCATTTATTCCATTAATTAAATATAATATTTAGGAGGATTTATGCACCTATTTTCAGCTTGTTTGGAGGGTGTTTGATGCCCTAAAAGTGTAGATTCAGTTCGCTGCTAGGGTTGCATATATTTTCAAGACTGCTGTTATTAGAATCAAATTACTCTCATTTGGGTTTGTGTTATTTCCCTTTTTTCCAGTTTCAGCCCTAGAATGGGACATTACAAGATAAGGTGATATAATAGGAGGAAAGAAAACGTGAAAATGACTCACTCAAAGGTGGAGTAAAATTCATGTCGGATTCATTAGAATGTAATGATCATGAAGATAACGTGATGGGAAATATAACGAAACATGAAGATGACTCACTCATTGGTGGCATAAGATTCATGTTGGATTAATTAAAATGTATGTTAGCTAAGATAGTCAATATGATTATCCTCTTTCTCTTCTCAATAATATAGATTAGGATATAAGTATAGAAGACCATACTAGGGCTAAAACACAAGCCAAAGATAGAATGCCAAGAGGGAACAGTCATGGATCTAAATAAACATAATCTACCCTCTATCAAAGGTCTATCAAAGTCATAGGGTTCCAAAGCCAATGTCTAGGATAGGGGATGAACTCTTATTAGAATCCTACGGTTGCAAGAATAAGGGCGATAAGCAAGTGCTAGAAGATAAACAAAGGGTTGTAATGTTATGTGGCAGATAATAGGCAAGGGGCATACTAGAATAATACAATACAAAGAGATTAATCCACACTCTATCAAAGGCATAGGGTTCCAAAGCCTATGTCCAAGATAGGGATGGGATCTAACTAGAATCCTAGGGTTGCAAGAATAAAGGCAATAAGCAAGTGCTATAAGATGTCTTAACTAAGGGTTGTAATGTCATGTGACAAATAATAAGCAAGGGCCATAATAAACAATGCAATAGATAGAGGTATGCTACTTAATCCTAGTCTAGTACGCTATATATCAAACATAATCAATCGTAGCCACAAAGGAAGAGAAAGGTTAGGGATACTTATCTTTGTAAAGACATTGTTGGCAAATTAACCCATGAGGGTTAGTAGCACCTTGTGATAGAGATGTCATGAGCGGATCATAAGAGACATAGGTAGAAGGCCTAAGTAGACCAAAGTGGGGGAGTCCAAAAACTTGGTAGACCTCGTGGCTGCAACTCCTATTATGGCTCACAATAACCCAACACTCCAAAATGGACCTTCAAGTATAAGCTCGTCTAAACTCTTAAACCTTTAAGAGCATGTTTTGAGTGAATGCAGAGCAAAGTATGTGATGATGATCTTGGAGAAATGACAGGAATGACACCTATTGATAGGCAAACATAACCTGAAGTCATAAACTCTCTTAGCTCGCGGTCAATGTCATCACCTAAAAAAAGGTTCTACTAGACGACGTTGAAGGGGATTTGAAGGTGCTATAGGAAGATGTGAAGGTGATAAGATGTGAAGATGTGAAGGTGAGGATATCAAGTCGTCATAAGAGGGTAGTAGGAGGATAATAAGGTAAAGAAAGCTAGTAAAGAGGCAAGTTAAGGCAAGCTAGGACGATACCATGCACTACTCTCTCACCAAATACTGCTAATCAGCAAAACCCCTCTCTAGGTGACGCCTCTTAAGGCATGCACACAAGGAGATTAATGCACCAACCTGCAAAGAGAAATCGTTAAGAGTGAAAAATAAGGTGTATATATTGACTACATCTAGTCATATCAAACTACCATTGTCCACAATGAAATGCAAAGGTTTCCCTTTAGCCCAAATTTGAGAATGGAAAGGGCATTTAGCTTCTTCGTGGTCAAGTTATGAAAGGTGTTATCTAAGTAGTAGTGATCGTGGCATTAGGTTCTGATTCCATGATGTGCTAACCTCTATCTTGAGCTTGTGAGGTAGAAGCCAATATTTGCAGTTGAGCCAGAAAAACTTATTTGGCATAGTATTCTTCATTCGAATGGACGTGTTTACAAATAGTACACCACTCAGCAGACTTTTACTGCCTTTTCTCATCAAAAATTGTTTTCTTCACGGTTGTGTTAGGTATTTGGTTCTAGCATTGGGGACCTTTGCGCTAATGCTTGGCATCAAGCTTGCCACTTGTTTTATCCTTCTTATCTGGGACTTGTATTATTTGGAACTAGCTTTCATAGCATTATATTTGAACTTTGCTACAATTTTGAACTAGCATTCTTAGCTTTATGTTTGACTTTATTCCAATTTAGAACTAACATTCTTAGTTTTATGTTTGAGCCTTCTTCCAACATTCACAACATACCTATAAGTCCCTCTCAGAGATGAAACCTACTAGAAAATCGTATTGAACTAATTGTAGGAGCACGCACTAGCTCTATACTTCAGGACTTAATTGTTTTTGGTACCAGCTACGCCCAACATTACCATTGTACCATGAAAATATTTGTAATCCTTGAAAGAACTAGTCATGTCCTTGGCGCAACTATTATAACCTGAAAAGTTGGTCATCATAGTTGCACAAAAGGCAAAAAGCTTCTTTTAAAGGGGCAAAAAACTCATATAGGTCTTTACCAGTTCATTATGATGCCATGATTTTGGCAATGTCTCTTGCTAATGTTTGACTAATAATGCCACTTTCAAAAGAATAATGTACTATTTTTGTTGTCTGAGAAGGTTTCAAGAACAAAATAAGATTTACCCAATTCAACTAATCATCTAAAACATCCACATAAAATTTGCCTTCAAAAATAATATGTCAAAATTTACTTGTACTTTATATGGTGTTTGACCTCCAAACATCTTGTTGGATGTGCATAGTTACGTTGATAAAGATGAGCACATCACCCACTGAATAATCTGATCAAACTGAACCACATGCCCTCTCTATCTTTAGATTGTATCTCAGTATCTTGTGTATTTTTAGTCTCCTTGATTGCCATCGCGGATTGTTTGAAACATCAAGGAAGATGAACAAAAAAGGTTACGAGTTTCAAGACCTAAGCACTATTAAAATATAAGACTTATAATTTAGTTGTTGATTATTATTAGTTAGGTAATGACTAATAAACAGTTGTAACTATGCAACCATTTTGTAACCATCTTACGCGTAATAAATTGATGGACACACAATGAACATGTGTGCATTCTGCTTTCTCTTCATTTCTTCCTTGTGCATATTTTCCAACATTGGTATCAGAGCAAATGGTACTTGAAGGGGCTCAAAAGCTAAGAAAGCCCAGTATGTAAAAGGAGAAGATTGAATAGAATTCCCAAATCACGAATTTTAGAAAACGCACAACGAGTTTGTTTTAGACTCAGAACTGCGAGTTTTGGTCACATCCTATCACAAGCACAGTCGTCACTAAAAAATCGCGAACAAGGGCATCAAGGGTGTCAGACGGATCGGGAAAAAATGTCATTACCAATCGCAACTCAGGAGAATAAACAGTCGCGAGGATAAAACAAGGTTAATACAGTTGCGAACAAGTTTTGTTTTTAGACTGTTACAGTCACGAAAGGTTTTCTAGATTCAGTCTTGACAGGAAAAGCAGTATACAGTGGCGCAAGGGCAAAACAACACAATACAATGGTGAAAGGGAAAAATAAGACAAATTCTAATTCGAATGGGCATAAACACGGATGAAAATTCCAATACAAAAATTTCAGTCGTAAATCTCAATTAGGACACAAATTTCAAGTTTTCAAGCAAATAAACTCTCTTATTTCTCTAAAATATTTCTGCAAGCACAAGCAACCCTAGTTTTTTTTTAAGAATGGAGTTTTCATTACCAATAGACAAATATTTTGGTTTTAATTTCCACACCTAGAAAGTTAAAATCCAGATGCAATTAATGAACAAAACTTTGTGGGTTATAGTTAATGGAAAAGAAAACCACCCACTGATGTTAAATTGTTAGAGTGGGAAAAGCCGTGATGATAAAGCAAAAGCTATAATTGGGCTTGCTCTTTCTGACTTTGAACTCCATCATATAGATTTAGATAAATCGCCCAAAGAAATCTGGGATAACCTGAATAGGTTGTTTGGGGCAAAAGCAGTGAATGCTAAATTTTCTTAAATCTTCAACTATTTCGATTCAAGATGCTCGATGATGTTACAATGCCCAATCATATAAACAATATAAGATCTCTTCTTCGACAGTTAGCAAAGATTAAATCTTTAGTCGATGACGAAGATTCTAAAGCCATTTTGTTAAACAGTTTGCCTTTTTCGTAAAGCAAAGTAATTTTCTCTCAGTCAGATGTCTTCGCAAAGCCTGGAAGATATGATTTCAGCTCTCTTGCTTTGAGAAAAGAGAACTACAAATGATACAGAAGGCAATTCTTCACATGAAAGTGAACTATACTCCCGCATGAAAAATAATCACATAAAGACATCAGACAAGTTGAATGTTATTATTGCAAGAAAAGAGGTCATACAACTTGGAATTTTCATATTCAAGCTAATGATGTTCTCAAAGGAAAACTCAAAGATAATCTGAAAGAAGCAAATGTGGCCTTTGTTGACAATCCACTAGACACTAAAAATTTTATTAATGAAGAAGATGAATATGTGCTCTAAAAAAAGGTTAGTGTTTTGAAAACAGTAAGGGATCCAATGTAGGTAAAACTCGGCATGGATGGTTGTCCAGATAGTTCAGGAGTCTATACATCTCGGGAATTTACCCTTACGAGGGTCATGAGACAACTTGATGGAGCACTGTGGGAGTAACTCAATATGGATGGTTGTCCAACAATTCGGGAGATTGTGTGATTCAGGAGTTTGGGGAAGAGAAATTTGAGAACTCGGGAATTCAGCTTGGGAACTACACTTTTATGTGGGTTAGGGAGGCAGATTGATGGAGTTCTACTTGGTCCATGAACTCGGGAATTCAGCTTGGGAACTACACCTTTAAATGGGTTAGGGCGGCAGCTTGATGGAGTTCTACTTGGTCCAAGAACTATTATTCAAAACAAAAGCTTCTGAAGATTGTAAATCTATCTTCTTCTATAGTGTAAGTCTTAAGAGGGGGTATTAAAATATAAGACTTAAAATTTAGTTGTTGGTTATTATTAGTTATGTATTAATTGATAAACAGTTGTAACTGTGAAACCATTTTGTAACCATCTTACACATAATATATTGACGAACATACAATGAACATGTGTGCATTCTTCTTTCTCTTCATTTCTTCCTTGTGCATGTTTTCCAACAAGCACTTGTACCAAAGCCTCGTGTGATAGCACATAAAACCTGGATCAAGACCGATAATCTTGCTGCAATATCATTGAAATGGATCTTAGAAGCAATCCGATGAACAACATGCCAAATTGTAAGAATCTAATGCCTTATGAGAAGAAACTATTTACTATTACTTGTGAATAACAATCATGCTCCCTACTGTTCAATGGGTACTTGGAAGGGATTTTACCATTGTAGAATGGGATGGTTACCATATGAGGGGGTGCAAAATGACCCTTAGACATTTAGAAAGAAAAACTCGGAAAGACTACAAAAAAATTAATGTGTGGTGGACATCATTACAGGCCAAAAGAATCTTACATTGACAAGGTGGTACACTTGGTCAAACATGCTAGGGGAAATAATTGAATAAAATCCATACATGAGTTTTTATATGAATTTGGAAGCAGTGACATTCTTGTCCAAAGGCAAGTGGATGGTGTAATTGGGAATTATTATTACCATAGCTAAGATCATTTCCGTATCTCCACCCACATGATTATTGGTGTCAGCGATCAATTTCAAAGACACTCTTTTTACTCCAAATTAAACATCTCCTAAATAGAAAAATTAGTGTCTGCAAGTTTTTGTGAGCATTTGGATCTTTCTTACTAGACCAATAAGGGATGACAGGTGGATTCTTTTGCAGGAGGCAGCCATTCAACATATGAAAAAAGTTTCTATGAGGATAGCATAGAATAATTATAAAGGCAAGGAGAGGAAATAGAGATGAATTTGCACCCAACTACATCAGAACTGGCAAGAGATGGCATTTGATCTTTATATTGAAGAAAAATACAGGAATGCTAGCAATATGGAATAATATATGAGAAAATATGAAGGTTATGGAGCCAAAGGAGATAAATCTAGGGACCATATACCCTCAAAGTTCTGCTACCCATATTTCAAAATAATATATAAATCAAAAAGAATTTTAGCTATAGTGGAAACTTGAGGGATTCCCACAAAAGGACAGCAAAGATTCTGACATATCTTCCAAGAAAATGTAGCATAGGAATGGTCCATATTTCTTTAAAATGAGCCAAGATACTAAAAGTGAGAAAATTGGAAAATTGGTGAATGTAAGTCTGATGAAGTCATTTCTAGGAATTCCAAAAGCAAAGAGTTGGGAGTTGGCGGCCTATTACACTCCTTTTAAGTTTATTACAAATTCTACAAAAATACCTTACTCTTGTTTCCAAGGTAGTTAATGACATTGGGGGCACATGAATCTAAATGAACAATTCTCTTTTTCAAAATAGGCTTCAATAAGGTTGATGGCGAGATTCAAAGGGACTTCATTTTGAACATGTTGATTGGTTCATCTTTCCACAAGGAGAGGCAATTTTCTTTCAAAATGCTTCTGCAAGGGTTTATGTGAATGGAGTCCCCTAAGTCAGCTCACTTGCGAGGTCCCATTATATAAGGTTGCCCTTCGGCACCCTAACATGTGTTGAAGCATATGCACTTGGATGTTTGCTAAAAGCAGCTAGAATGCGAGGAAAAATTATAGGAATCTCCTTACCAAGAAGCAATCAGTTGGTCAGTATGCCCTTCACAAATGACTCAAGCTCGACACTTGAGCTAACAGCTATGTAAGTAATCCGTTGAAGGTACCAAGCTTTCTTTGGAAATTTTCCCAAACCATCTGGGACAGTAGTGAAAAAGGAAAAAAAATGGAGGCCATTCTTACTAATGAAATTATAAGGTGCTTGGGTATCACATTTGGTACACCTCTCTATTGCAAAACAATGGAGGATGGTATTGACCAAATCTAAAAAGAAGATCCAAGTTTGCAAGAGTCAAAATCTGCCATTATCTGAGAAAGATCATGATTGTGGATAAACGTTTAGCAGCACTATACATTTACAACTACTAATTACCATTTAGCTCTTCGTATAAAGTGTAAATGACTAGAGATGGTGCCCCAAAGCTTCCCTTGATGCAAGAAAATGGTATTAAATTATTAATAGACATCTATTAGCTTTAATCATTTGCACTGTCCCAGGGGTTAAAGGAGGTCTAGGCATCACATATGTTATTAGAATCAAAGTGCAATTCTTGCAAAACAATGAATGGTCAGCAGTGGTTGGAGATGCTCCCCAAAAATTATAATCTCACATCAAGTGCAAACCACCCAACACAACCAAGAGATTAGGGAATTTAGATCCATTTACACTCAGAATTTCAGCAATGCTCAACAAAATTTGAAATGCCAGATAATCAATAGCAGGCCATCTCTAAAACTATGAGAGGCTATACAATGCATAGAATTTAGCATCAAGGCCTAATTGGAGTTGCTTTATATGCAAAGACAGCTTGGAATCTACCTTGTTCCACTGAAAAAGATTCAGCTTTATGAGTTTAGGTGTCAGGCGAATGCAGACTATAGATAGTTGCCCTCGCCCTCCCTCCTCCATCTATCACTTGAAACACTTCCCCTCTAGATAGATATATAGGGATGGGGAGTCGCCTAAAGGCCCAACTATATATAGACATCCTCGTCCTCCTAGCCCCAAGCCTAGAGGAACTTACAACTATATATAGCTGGCATGTCCCTCATATTGTGGGTGCCAATCATCCCACACAATCTCCCTGTGGAATAGGTGAGTACATTACCGACTAAATATAGCCTATAGTGCCCCTCGAGCCGTCATCTCTCAATTCAATGAGCACGCCCCCCTGCATGGAAAGGTATTATCTGTTGGTGGGATCTTTTGGATAGGAAGCCACAAAAGCCGCACACATGGCAAAAATTAAACTGTACTCAAAAATTTGATGGTGTAGATAAACTTTTCTAGAAGATTTGTAAAATGATTACTAAATGTTGGCTTTTCAAGTTTCAAATGAAAAATTTACGACCTTACTATAAAGCCTGGAAATGAGCTGATGAAAAATAGTTTTATAACTATGACACAAAAGAAATATAAGACAGCAAGGCTTAATCCAAAACACAACTAAGCATTGCATACTAATTCTCTATATGTTCAATGTGGGAGTCAAATATCGAAGCAGCCAATGCTTCTCATGCTACAGGATCTCTCCTGCACACCATTACCACAGTGCTACGAATTACAATGCACACACACCAATATCAATTATGCACAAGTAAAGTCTCATTATTGACTCAATGATCAATATACAATCCATAGCATCCTCTCACAACAATATAGGAGATGCTAAAGGAGTGCCTAATAAATAGGCCTAGAAGTTTGTTTCGTGCAACAACAATTTGTTGCAAGAAAACCAATACTTAGGATGAAGTATTTGCACGTACTATTATGGTGAGTGCAAATATTTCTCACACAACAACTAACTCCCAATCAAGCTTAACTCCTTTAATGGGTGTGAACACGGCTAACACAAAACTAGTTTAGAAATAACCCAAACTATTAGTCAATGTGAACACGACCACTCCAACACCCTCCCTTAAGCGTAGAATAGGAAGTGACAAAAGAGGAAGTAAAGAGACTTAGAGACTAATGTGTCCTAACAACTAGGCCTGATGAACTACCGATTTACAAACAACTAGGAAAAAAGAGTTATCATGAATGAAATATATCACTACAAAGCACCCAAAAAACTAGTAAAACAACAACAAAAGTGGAGCGAGAACTTATGCCACAAGGTGTCCCGAAGCTAAACATGACTCAAAGACTAACCACAATGTTAAAGTAGGTGCACTGCTAGATGGAATGAAGCCCATCAAACATAAATGCACTCAATGGACTTAAAAGATCAAAAGATATGATGAGAACATATGTGGTTTGAAGCTACTAATGAGCTGACAAGTGTTGGGAATGCCACACAAACAAAACATTGCCAAGTCAGAATCCACAACTCTTCAAGAGCTAAAGTTCTACAAACTAGAAGAAATGATTGGTAGACATGTTCACTTAAACTCATTCTGCACTGTGGTGCGGATCCACTACTCGATCACACAAAACAAAATAGCTGACAGCAGTAATTCACCAAAATAGCTAACCATGCAAAGATACTGTTGAATGTTGATAGTGTGAGTTCAAAACTTTAAATTCGATCTACTGAGAAGATGTGGTGCACCAAATACAAAACAAGCACCAAGGCAAGGACATGACACCCAAAACAAGATCAACACTAGACCCCCCCGCTACTCTTCAGAATGGGTGGAGTGACACTACAAATCTGATGAGTGAGACAAAACAACTGTAACATTGACAAGTTGACGTGTCAGATGTACACTTCAAACAAAATCTCAAGTTGAAGGAGACTGTCAACATGCCTGAAAAGTGCCGAAGATACAAATGAAATATACCTCTCAAGAAGATGGCCTAGTGGCAATGGGAAACATGCAAGCTGAAGTAGAGAAAAGTGCTGAAAATAAGCACAACCCCATGAAAAAACTCCATAGACTCATAGCAACTAAAAATGGTCCCATACAAAAAACCACCAAATGATGCATAAAAACTCTAGAATGTTATCAATCTATAGAGGATGCCATTAAAAATAGGAGAGCTGCTCTACAAAAATAGTTGCCAAGAAAATAAATCTCAAACAATGAAAGGAGCATTAAATGCAAGGAGGATGATGTGCAGATCAAGAAGGTGAATAGTGGAGGTGTCACGCCTGTAGTACCCTCTCAATGAATGCTTATGTTACAACCACATGTGATCAGAGATCCATCCCAAATGAACAAGGATGGTTGAGGAAGATGTCTGCATATGATTCGGTGCAAAGTGCACAACTGGAGCATGCAAAAGAAACATAAGAATGTGTGCCAAGTTGATCATGTCTGACAATGAAATCTCAGGTTTCTCAAGCCTGAGTGAAGGTGTAGAACTCATGTGTAGCTCATATATCCTCTCGAAGAGTCGAGTGAACAAAGACAAGAACCCTGTCAACAAGTGATCCCAATGAAGATTATTACCTCCTTTATAAGCCAATGCCATGGCAAGAATGCCACTTAACAAGCTGAATAGGGAAAGTAATACCCTATGAATGTCTGTCAATACCTCCACCATAAATGACCCATAGAATGGAGCATGCGAGAGAACCAAAATGCAAAAGTATGCTTCTCAAAGGAGCCAGGCATACAGCAGGTGGAGTTGAAGTGGGATTAGCAAAGTGTGCCGAATGTGTAGGAGCATACGGGAATTAGGAGGACTCACATGCATTAGAATTAAGTGTGATCGTGTAAGTGAACGCGCATGCTTAGTAACTAGGATGTTCACAAGCAAGCTGACAGAGTAGGAGGTAAAAGCTGCAAGAGATTAGTGAGCACAAAGTCAAGATACTGACAAGGAATCAGGAAGGCACGAGAGGATTTTGCGAATTGATTAGCACTAAACAGTTGCAAGGATATGGAAGCACAATGTAGAAGCTCCACAAGAAGGTAGGTTGTTTAGGATGTTGTAGGCTCACAACTGCAACAAGGGACGAATGGGACTCTTTGCTAGAATGGATTAAAGACGGGAATTTCTAAGAGCCATTACATGCTTCACAAATTAGAATGTCCTCACTAGTATGAGCAGAAATTTCAGAGAAAAAGTTTCTCTTGTGTCATTTTTACATTTAGAGGGCGGTGAAGACAAATCGTATCTATAAGCATGCCCGATGTTTCAGTTGAGGAGCAGAAGGAGTAGTCTCAGTCTATGTGTCGAGAGGAAGAATCGAGCCCTTGTCAGTTAAAGTGGAAAGAGGAGAAACCATCCTTTAGGAAATGCTTAAGGTTCTATGGTCAATTTGTATCACCCCCATCAGAGGAGACACATTGTAATATCGTAAACAAAGAAGTTAACGAAATTGGTATTGGAACAAAGTTGAATTGTGTTTTACTTTGCAAAGACTTACCGTCTCGATCACTAGGTTGTCATAATGTAAAAATAGGAACAGTTGCAGAAGCAGAAGTGTCCTCAACAAATAATGTTGGCAAAAAAGTAAAACTACAATAGGTGAATCATGGCACATGTAAGCTCAATACTGAAACTCAAGGTTACTGTTTGAAACATGAAGGCAAATGAATCAAAGTGCCTTATCTTATAAGTGAACTGTAAGCCACCCTTAAGATATCAATTTGTAAAATTTGCCCAAGACTAGAAATTTCAAGCACAACCAGCCAGTGTATGAGGTCAACTTTCGTGAATGAGAGAGCAAAGCAAAGAATTTTCGCCTCTTCAGTTTTCTTTTCTCTTCCAGAAATTTTGACAATGTCCTCTTGAATGGCATAGAAGCATTAAAGTTCATTCTCAGAAAAGCAAGGTGTTAGGGCAACTTGAAGCCATGATAAAAAGGCAAATAGAGGGAATTAAGAGTAAGTTTTACCTATGAGGAGGTTTAACCATATGCCAAGACCGGACCTCACTCTCTGGTCGTTGACACACTAAAGAACAAGTGTTGCTAGAGTAAAGAGGTGTGTTCCCAGAAGTCACTAATAGCCCAGGAAAGCGGGGGTCTAGGAGTGGCAGCCTCTCAACAGGGTCCAAGAGGAAGCACAATGCCGCTCGACCAACAAGATCGAGGCAGGAAGCACAATTTGGACGCTGCTTTTTAAATGAAAAAAGCACAGTCCCTTTGTAAACGGAATTTGAGGCCAGAAAAACTCTCCCACCTACTTATAAAATCTATGCACCTTTTTATAATGAATAATTTGCTCATAAAATAATGTTGACCCACAATAATTTAATTTTCCCTCCCTTACAAACTCTCCCTCTACAAATCTCCTTCCCTTTTAAATGCTCAATAGTCAATCCCTTGCTTAAATATTCGTCACATAAAATTTACCTTCAAAACAATGCTATAGGCTTGGTGAGCTAAGCGGGAAGGACAAGTTGACAGCAAAACAATCCTCCAAAGCTTCGAACCCGTGCTCTCGTGCCACCAAGACACTCTTCAATATATGCAAAAATATACCTCACCTTTTGCATAAAAACTCAAAAGTTGGCATTTCAAATACCATTCCTATTTTTTAGAAATTTGGAGGATAATAATCAAAGAGAAGGGGGTTTAAACCTCTAGATCGCTTCCTTGTACTATTCAATGCACCTAATGGCAAAATTTGCTGCCTCAATCAAATTACAAGGCCGATGCTTTCAATGCACCGCTTCCATGTGCAGAAAGCTACAAATAGAATTGAAATAACTTACAAGCCAGTCTGAGTTTTTCAAATAAAACTCCTTTACCAGGGTTTCCAACAAGGCGATGTGCCAAGCAAGAGTGCTTGGTAAGTTTGATGTTCATGTGACGCCACACTGCAAAGAGGTATGTTATGCCACCAAGGAGATTCGGAGGAGCTGAGTGAAATAAGCATTGAGATGAAATAATGCTTTCCAACCAAGCTTAAATAATGCAGACTTACTAACCTGCACTATGTTGAGTTCAAAAAAACATAGAGAAGTCATAGGTACCAAGCTAGACAGTGAGGAGAGATGCTGTTATTAGGGCTCGTGGAATGCCGGCACTGAGCCAAAGAGTCAGATGCACTACACCAAAGCATTGTCTAATGGAGAATCAGGAGTCAAATCAAGTTTGATCCAAGGAGCTTGATGATCTTGAGAGTCTGAAGGCAAATTGAAGAAGGATAGTAGGGTCAGGATCTGATATATGTTCTTCAAATTCTTGTGCCCAGTCAAGGTCGTTCAAGATTGTCAAGCGTAAGGAGGAACAAATTAGCTTCGCCAAGAGAAGGAGTCCACCACTGTCTTTGATAGGGGACTTTGCAAAGTCTGTCACAAGGACTAATGTCAATAGATCCGTCAAGACAAAGCATATGCCCGAGCACTAACCTGCAAGATCCAATCAACTACAACCGCTTTAAAACAAAGAAAGCTTGCTACCTAGAACCGAGCCTTCTCACAGCTCAAGGAGCTTATAAATTTGTCTTTGCATTTTGAAAAAAAAAACCACAAATCAAGTAATTTCTCGGAATAGGAAAATAGATCAATTGAAACATGATTCTGAACAAGTGAATCAATTTGCAATCCTTCAAAGTTTGCTCAACATTTTTTTTTCAATGCATAATACAGCTCTCTACAACAAACTGATCAGAATTTTCAAACACTGCAATACACAATTTTTTACAAATATGAATCAATGGATAAAATAGGTCAAGGACAATGGCTGCTGGGAGCTTGCTCTAATACCATATAGGGAGAAGCTAATAGCTTCTCATGCCTCTAGGATCTCTCCAAGCAGACCATTACCACAGCTAAGCCATCATTGCACAACACATATAATATGCACAAGTCTCCATATTGTTTCAGTCTCACAATACGCATATTCCATCTCTCATAAAACATAGGAGATACAAAGGAGATGCCTATAAATAGCCTAAGAGTTTGTTTCATGCAACAACAATTTGTTGCATGAAACCAACATTAGTTTGTTATGGATTATTTGCACTTAAAAAAATAGTACATGCAAACATTCTACACATAACTACTTAACTAACTCCCAATCAAGCTTAACTCCTATGGGGATGTGAACACAACTAACACTTATAATTAATGGGCATTTTCTTACATATTAAAAACAATTAATTATTAATGTAAGAATGACTCTTTGTGTCTTGGGACAAAGGCTTAGGTGTTAATCTTTCTAGTTTTCATAAGACATGTTTTTAGTTTTCCATGATTTTGATGCTCAAATCTTTGAAATACTTAATATAAGATGCAATTCTTTGAAAAGAAATTGTTGTTTCAAAATAGATTTTTGAAGAAAATTGCATGAAAGAATAATTGGGATTGGCGTTTCAAGCCACACTTTCTGGCACACGTTTAGGATGAATGATAAGATTCCATCTTAGAGTTCCTTATATAGATAACTCCAGATACATCATGAGGTAGAGACCATATTCCAAATACAAAAACAATTAATGCTTTTCTACATAATTGAATGACAAGCATTAATTATTTTCAAATTTGCAATTGATTATTTCTATTGGGTGTCCTAA
Source organism: Taxus chinensis (assembly GCA_019776745.2). Taxonomy (NCBI): domain Eukaryota; kingdom Viridiplantae; phylum Streptophyta; class Pinopsida; order Cupressales; family Taxaceae; genus Taxus; species Taxus chinensis. Next base: position 34,307 of record JAHRHJ020000025.1, on the reverse strand, counting down.
GATTATGAAAGATAGGTTTCAAGGAATCACAAAATTTCCAAGCCTTCATCCCTATTCAACCAGATGCTTCTCGATCTCAATAGCTTCTCTTAGCTTTCTCTTCATGAAATGGTCCTCTTTCACCAAGATCTTTGTTTTCTCTACGCAAATTTCATGTGATGTGAGTGTTCTGCTAGAGCTGAGCTCTTAATGCAGCCATGATAAATATCTTGTGTTCTTTAATTCTTTGTTAAAAAGATCTAAATGTTTCTCCTATATATGGATGACCACACACACAAATCTATTCAGAAAACCCTGCCACTCAACTTTGGATCTAGTTAATTTTAGCGAATCTAAGCATGCAACCAATCTTGTTTTGTGGTATAAAGACTGATTTTATATGTTGCTTTCTCAAAATTTTATCAATTTTATTTGCTATACCCTCACCATATGGAAGAAATGCCATCAGGAGATCCTCCTCCTCCTTGGTTTGGTCTTGTAACAAGATACTCTTTTCCACACTCTTCAAAACCCTAGAAATATGCTCAAGCCATAAGCATTTTTTTCAGAATACCCTTCACTTATAGTGGATTTCTTCCTCAATATAATCCTCATCAACAATCCTGAAAGCTCTATTTTAAGGGTTTTCGGCACACTTATCTTCTGAAAAGGGTGGTGATAAGAGGAGACTTGAAGATAGAGATCCTTGTGAAAGCTTTTCCTGTATATCTGGTGAGAAAGAAAAATATCCCTTTTCTTAATAAAAGTACATCAAGGAAGGGTAGAGATCCCTTATTTTCCAATTCCTTAGTACTGAATGTTAGGACCTAAATTATTAAGGTGATGTTTCAAATTATTCCATTATGCGTGACCAATTTACATCGGTATCATCAACATATTTTTTCCAACATTTTGGTTGCAATCTAAATGAAGCAAGGGCTTGAGGTTAATAAATCTAAAATATATACAAGAATCATATATGTAAAGAATGATGTCTCTCAGAACTACAACAAAAATTATAGAAATGAACACAAAACAAAGACATCATAAAGTAAAGTGATTTGCCAGCAAAACTGCATGTTTACACTCTTCATTAGCGTGTATGGATAAATAGATGAACAATGATGAGGATGTGTACTGGCTGCATAAGGCCAAGCACAAGAACAAATTAGAAAGCAACCCTTAAAGCTAAAAACTAGTACATAAATATGCAAGAGTGAATCTCGTCATTTCCTCCATAAAGAAGTAGTCCCCAACTTGTACATTATATGAGTAAACTTCTTAACATGAGTAACCTAGGAGAACCAACAGCCTGTGTCAATTAGTATGGTTTGCCTCTAACAATTGTTGTGTGTCCAAATATCAAGCAAAGTATCCTAAGCCAACGGTTGCAGAAAATCTAGAATAGGGTCTCGTGGATGAATGATAGAAACCCTTCCAAGTAAGATGGCCCATACAACTCAAGCTAGCTCATATCAACAAAATGCATGCAGATAGAATTAGTGAAAACAGGGCAAATAGAAGAAGTGAATTTAAACACTTTACCCTCCTTGTGCAGTCGGTAAGTCTTAAGAAGCCATCAAAGGTAGCCTTGTGATCAAATTGATAATGGGGGCTGAGTATCAAAGCGTAACAACCAAGTGGAGCGTCATCGTAGTCAGTTGTATCCTCAATGGATCAATGAAAAATGTGGCAAAATACCTACCCAACACAAGAGTGGGGTGTACCTCCTTGACCCATCCCAAGTAGTTTGGGTTTTTGATGAACTGTTGTTGGCACCTAAATTTTGTCCACCAACTTTAGTGGTATCAAGTTCTTTTTGCTACCATTTTCATGAATAAACTCCATCAATCTCTCTTTGACATGACAATTATGATTTTCATTTAACGGAGCTTCCCTGTTTTTGGCAAGATAATCGTTGACCATGAGGATGAATTAAGGATTAGAAACATGGGAATTGGATGCCTAAATCTCTAAACCTTCAAGTTGCAACTCTTACTCAGATAGAAGGGCCGTTGCCTTCTTTAATTGCAAGACACGACATTCTTCTATGGAATGTTCCATGTGTTTAGGATAAGCAAAAAACTGTTCCATTTGCAAATGGAGGAATCGAACCCTTAGTAAAGCCACTCAATGAAGAATTCCCAAACTTGAAGAATGAGTTGGAAAGGTTAAAGGACTCACCAATGGTAGATGGAAAAGAGCGGTTGCAGCTTTTAAGCGAGCTAGAAAAAATTCTTTCATAAAATGATGGTGAAAAGCTCCAACTCCATAAGAAGATGAGACAACAACCCTGAGACGAACTTTATTTAAAGGACCTCATCAGTGTCTTGCACCTCTAACTTGATGGAGAGACAACTGAAATGCTTAACATGTTATTGAACTAAGCATCCACATGCCTGGTGAAGATGTAGCCAACATTCAAATAACTTATCTTTATACTTGAGGAAGTGACTATCAATAGCGGGCTGTTTCATTGTGGCTAAAAGTTGAAAATGAGAATGGCATTAGGTAAAAGCATGATAGCCATACAAATCTCGTCAACCATAATGCATTATGGCTCCTTGGGGGTTTCCCAAGCCCTGAAATACACCTCCAAACTAGGAATCAAACATACAATTTGTCCCATTTGATTGTGCCATCAAAATGAGTAATGGATTTCCCGGTGTCCAACTTGAAAGGAAATTTGGCATTCAAGATGGATGACAGAACATTGTCAGTGGCTTGTTGTCCCATTAGTTTTGGGAACATGCTCATCATCTGCTGCATAATCTTGAGTTCAAATTCATTCTATTGTTGGCGTTGGTGATGCAGCTCATGTGAAAAGAGATGGACCATATCAAGGTTCTGAATCGCATATGAACAATGAGAGCTTTTCTGGACTGCCAAAAAGATCCAGCATAATGGAAGTGCAAAAAATAGAGGAAATCCACAAAAGCAAGACACCACACAATAGGAACTTTTCTTTGTTTTTTTTTTTCCTTGCATTTTTTATATAGAAAATAATTCAGTGAAAGTGACCGCCTAGACAAGAAAAGAGACTTGAGTTAGCTCAAAAAAATACAGCAAAAACAAGAAAATGGGGGAAGGCAAGAAAACTTCATCAGCTGCAATGGGGCAGACAACATCACAAATTTGCTGAAAGTCCACAAACAAGAAATGATCTTTGAATAACGAGAATTTACAAACCACAAGAAGAAATCAGACCAAAGGGCTGACAGGGATTAAAACCCATGGAAATGCTGTCACCTTCGATTGTTTGCAGCGTCTAACAGAACTAGAAAATCTAACTCTTTCAGCAGTTGCACGCCTGATAGGAAATGATGACCAAATCTTGCTTGATCCACACAGAAGATAGTCCAAACAAAAAAAGATCGAGCAGCTGAGAGGACCTCTCAATCCCTCGCAGAAACAGAAGCCAAAAAGAGCACAATTAGGTCAGCCCGCGAGCCTAAAATTTCCATGCAGGAAAAAACCCATCAGCAAGACATTTATGAGGAGGGAAATCAGAACCTAATGTCTGAAAGAGGCTCGATTGTCAGACACTGGTACTAATTGATATGTCTCATAACCAAAAAAGTAATTAAGAAAAGAAAGCACGCAAATACAGAGAGAGAGAAAAGAGATTGCCTCCAAAACTGTGTGTTTGCACTCTTTATTTGTGTGGGATAAATAAGCTGTACAATAATGAGGATGTGTGCTGGCTGCATAAGGCCAAGCAAGTAGAAAGCAAACCTAATAGCTAAAAGCTTATTTACATAAATATACAAGAGAGAATCTCATCATAGAACCCATGCAACCATAACATGGACCATACCTTGGAGAAGAAGGATCCACACAACTCAGGAGCCCTATACCATCTTGTGGCAACATAATCCTGAAAGCAAGAAATTATAAGCCTTAGGTGGAAAGTTAAAAAGATACAAATCAACTTAACAAGAGTAATACTGAACTTATGTCAAAATGCTTCCGTGCATGATGTGTATTCTAAAACCAGTGCTGATCAAGGTCCATACCGTCCAGAAGATTGCCATTGGCGTATCATTGAAAGCTACTCTTGCTAAGCCAAAGTCACAAACTTTAAGTTTGCAGTCTGAATTTGCTAGGACATTCTTTGGTTTCAGGTCCCGATGAAAGACATTTGCTACACAAATATGTAAATGGATTACAAAAAGCTTTACAGATATATTAATTTTGGCCACTAAATTTGTGAAAAAAATTATTTAGGTCCAGAATAGCTGATTCTAAATCATAAACATATTTATGTACAGGATTAGGAGTGGCAGAACTAAAAGGACCTAAAATACTGAAGTACGTGTAACACGGATAACCCTTGCATTTTATAACGTATGGATGAACATAGAAGTCTAAGATTAAGAGCTAACATAGATGTATTTCCAATAAAGACACGTGAAGACTAAACAATGGTACTAATGTGGATAACTTTTGATGTTAGTTGCACCCCCATCAGATAATTAAAATCAAAATCAAGAAATGGACAAAGATAACAAGGTAACATGACCTTACCAGTGCAAGTTACGCTTTAATTAGCCTCTGAATAGACGGGGGTTCAGTTGCAAGCCCGTTCAGTTTGCCAAAAAACAAAGTCAGGAACAAATCTATGAACTCATTGAGGAATTTATATTTGCATTTGTCTCTCAAGAAAACAAGGAGAAACAAAGTTGCCATGGAATCTACATATGAACTTTTGATCCGGTTCATAACTTTTAACAAAGACAAGGCCGAATGGTAAACAAATGGTTAAAGTGGGCATAAAACACTATAAGGCATTGATGGAACACATATGTTTGTATTTGAGATTAAATTTAATATGTAAAGACAAATGTCCACAAGCAGTTTCCTGAGAACAGCTTTAATAGATCCTATGTATACAGTGTACACTTTTACCCAGAACAGTTTATGCTCTAACCGCTCAGCAATAAAGGGGTCTACAATATAGTTACCTGTGTGAATATATTTCAAAGCTCGAAGAAGCTGGTATAAGAAAAATGATAATGTTCCGGTGTCAAGTCATCATTGGCCTTTATAACTTGGTGCAAGTCAGACTCCATAAGTTCAAATACTACATAAATATCTTTGAATTCCCTTCTAGAGGGCGGTAACATAATGTGCTTAATTTCCACAACATCAGGATGTCGTAGAATCCTGAGAAGTTTTATCTCACGAAGGATTCGGGTTGCATCAGACACATGTTCAAAAATGTCATTTATTTTCTTTATTGCAACTTTCTCCCCATTATGGGTATCAATTGCAGAGCATACAACACCATAGCTCCCTTTTCCTATAACTTCCTGTATTTTATAGCGATTACCTTCTCCATATTCTGTAAAAAAATCCACCTCGGCTGAGGTCTGCATCATAATCATAACATATCAATCAGTTCAGCAAAATCCACCTCATTTGTCAGCTATGTGATATAATTAGGAGAAAAACATATGGAAACACATTGAAGGGCTAACCGGTAACATATTGAAAAAAATTAGGTAGGAAAACAAAGAATGGTGTGATAGTACACTGCTTTTCAAATCAGAATTTGTTAATTACTGAAGTAATCTCAAAAAATTGAAAACAGACATCATTATTGAATGCCAAAAAATAACAAAATAATTGTTGTAAAACATTAACAAAATTTATACAATGAAATTAAATTCATAATGCATTTTACTGTTTGAAAAAGATCATAGCCTATAAGTTAGTGTATTTATCCTATGCAGCAGGCACAATAATCCCTGCATTTACTCAAAAATTAATCCCAGTGAGTTGAATGGGGCTCATATGGCACATACCCAAGAACTGAAGAAATAGATTTAAATCATCATCCCATGTTTACCAAATAGCTTTGATCTCGAGGAACGATTTTTTCCCATTATATTTTTCTTACCCATACCAATATGTATTTTTGCTTTATTTGCCATTACTCGTATATAAATTTATAATCACACATTTGAAATAGGCAAAAAATCATATTCATTCTCAGTTTTCCAAGTTCTCTATATTTGTTTGTTACTGAATTTTATCCTCCTCTGGGAATTTGGATATGCTCTCTATTTATTTAACACATATCAACTGATTTCTTATGTTTTCTCTTTGAGATTTATTCAAAGGAAGGTTGATTCTTCCAACAGGAGTTTCTTTTTGTGCCAGTTATTTGTGTCTATTTCTAAAACTAATTGACAGAAGGATAAGAAAAATACCTTAGCTTTCCTTCTCGCATAGGATGCAATATCTAGTTCATCAACACCATATTATTTGGAATATTCTTATGCATATTATCGAAAAACTTATGAAAATTTTCTGAATGGATGCAATCTCTAGTTCATCAACAACATATTGTTTGGAATATTATTATACAAATATTAGCAAAACTCATCAAAAAATTCAGTATGGATGCAATTTCTAATTCGTCAGCATCAATTGTTTGGAATATTCTTATGCACATATTAGGAAAACGTATCAAAAACTTCTGTCTTAGAATCTCAGCATATTGTCCCTTCTTTTTTGTCAACCTATTTGTTGCATTCTCATACCCGACAACTATGTCCTATAATAATTGGTTGTAACCATCAACCGCATTGTAACTATCTTTTGCATAATAAAATGACGGACACACAATCTCCAAAGTGTGCAATCCGCCTTCTTCTTTATTCTTCCTTGTTCACGTATTCCAACATTGGTATCAGAGCGAGACAAGCGAGGAAGGAGAGAAGAGGAAAAACAAAGACTGCAAAATTGCGAGTTTCATAAAACCACATTTTATTTCTGAAGTATTATTATTAAGGCACGTTTAAAGGAAAGTATAAAGGAATCGAAAGGCATTTTCTAAGTCATCAAGTCGCACATTTTTCAAAACAATTGCTGTCATGAGTTTCGAAAGGGGTTTTCAGGAAATCAAGGGCACATTTTTCGACATTGCAATCGTGAGCAAAGGGGTCGAAGGGCATTTTCGTGTGCAGGATTATATTCAAAATTGCCACAAAATAGCACGATTTTAAGTCAAACAAAACGCCCTGCAACAAGAAATACAGTCGTGATTTTCGAGCATAAAATAAACACAAAACCAGAACGAATATACAATCACGATTTTCCGTCAGATTTTAATCGAAATAGGGAAAATATACAATTTTGTGGGCATTTGCATACAGTGGCAGTTTTTCAGGAGAATATGAACAGTCATAAAATACACGAAAACTGAAAATCGTGAGTGTTTGAAAGACAGTCACACATTTGCAAATCAAATTGAGAGCACAACAAAAAGAAATTTCAGATTGTTTGTTTTTTCTGCTAGGGCACATGAACAATGCAATCACTTTCAGCAAAAAAAATCACTTGGAACTGGTATTTTATTCTTTAACCCATTTCAGTAAATACACATTCGTATTTATTTTATTTCAGTATGGAAATTCCAGTAGAAAAATATTCTGGTCTAAATTTTCATACATGGAAAGTGAAAATACAAATGCAACTTATGAATAAAAATTTGTGGGGCATAGTAAATGGGAAAGAGAAAGCACCCACCGATGCATCTAAATTGTTAGATTGGCAGAGCAAAGATGATAGAGCGAAAGCTATTATTGGCCTTGCTCTCTCTAACTCTGAACTTCATCATGTAGACCTAGAAAAATCATCCAAGGAAATTTGGGATGCTCTAAATAAATTATTTGGAGCGAAAGCAATTAATGCCAAATTTTCCCTAAAACTTCAGTTATATAGGTTCAAAATGGATGGAGTCTTTATGTCGAGCCACATCAACAATCTGAGGTCCCTGATCAGACAACTAGTAGAAGTCAAAGCTGTGATAGAGGATGAGGATGCCAAAGCTATCCTATTAAACAATTTGTCTTCAAAATACAACAATGTAGTTTTTACCCTCAGTCAAATTCAATCTCAATCTCTAGATGATATGATTGCAACTCTTCTAGCTGAAGAAAAGCGAACAATTGCAGAAGATGTAGAAGGTGATCCTCAACAAGAAAGTGCATTTTATTCTAGGACCAAAAACTTTCGTAGAAGGTCAGATAAAGATAAACGGGAGATTGAATGTCATTATTGCAAGAAAAGAGGTCACACAACGTGGGATTGTCGTGTTCGAGCCAATGATGTGCTCAAGGGTAAAGGCATATCAAATGCAACCAATATAGCCATGGTTGAAGACCCACCAGATGCAGAAGGTAGTGAGGACAGTGACGAATACATAATATAAAGATGCTCTAAACTTTGAAGGCAGGAAAGGATACAGGGTAGATGAAGCTTGGCATGGATGGTTGCTCAGATAGTTCGGGAGATTGTGGATCTTGGGAATTATACCCTCACGAGGGTCATGAGACAACTTGATGGAGCTTGTGGATGGCTCAACATGGATGGTTGTCCAATAATTTGGGAGATCTGTGATTCAGGAGTTCGGGGAGGTGGAATCCGAGAACTCGGGAATTCAGCTCGGGAGCTACACCTTTACAAAGGTCACGAAGCAACTTGATGGAGCCCTATCTAGTCAAAGCACTGCTTTCAAAGTGAAAGCCTCTGAAGATTATGTAGTTCTAGTTTTATAGAATGTTCATTTTTTTTTTGCTTTTGTAGGGTAAGCCTTAAGAGGGGGTATTAGAATATAAGGCTTTACTTAATTAGTTATCAGTTACCCTTTAACTAATAATCGGTTGTAACCATCAACCGCATTGTACCTATCTTTTGCATAATAAAATGACACAATCTCCAAAGTGTGCAATTCCGGTTGCTACAGTTCATTTCTTCTACAAACATTCTAATCGGGAATAATAATACTCTCTGTGAATTCTAACAATGGAATCTCTTGAGTAGAAATTCCTCACTTCCCCTGGGGTTTTCGTCCACAAGATTTCATTTTCAAACCTAGAGAGTTTTTCGTCAGTAGATTGTTTGACTGCAAAAATCTCTGAGCTCAACAGTGTTGTCGGAAAGAGTCATGTAATAACCTGGAATGATGCCTATGAGCAAGTCGAATTTTCTCTTTTAAAGAGAAAAAAGCACTCACATAGCCAAGTCAGCATTTCCCTAGGCAAGTGGGATGTATTTCTATTTTTTTTAAGAACATTGATAAAAGAAATGAATCACAGAGTTGGCAAGAATGATATTCAATATGCTCTCGGAATATCCAACGTCCCTGATAGATAGGCTTCATTATGAAAATAACCAAGGAAGTAGCATTTCCAAAACATCCCACTGATATTAGTAAATAGGAACATTACCCCGGAATAGTCACGCGTAACACAATAACAAAGTATATACGTTATAACTATATAACTATTATCATGGCACTAGAAGACAGCCAATGTTCCCAACATTCCCCCCCTTGAAATATGTGCAAACATGGAAATAAAACCTGCACTTTGTACTTATGCATACATACTTTCATGATTAAAGTACACTGATTTTTTTCCAGGATGAATTTATTGCAAAACCGTTGTTATGGTTTTCTGTTACGGTTAACCACGAACCGAAAATGGCTGGCTTTTTTAATTGGCGTTATTGTTCACACAAACCAAAAATGAAGGTTTTCAAGTGGTTTACTTACAACCACATCATAGATTGGTGCCAAGAACTATTATCAGCCCTCATCAATATCTCATTGTAGGGAATAACATAGGAAAATCTGCTCACACACACAAACTGAAAACTTTAAATTGCCTAACATTGGATCATGTTCCCCCCCTCAATTGAAATTTCTAAATATTGAAAACAGTTGAACACTGCACTATTACAGTAACACACCACACACAATTCTAGAAGAAAACACACATGTCACCAAACCTTCATGCAATCCCGTCATTTGGCAACTAACGAGATGGTCGTTGATTGACCAGTCCAACCTCCGATGCCTCCATTTCCGGTGTGATGCTTAGCTACAGAAAATCTTCAAAAATATAGCCACATTTTTCTTTCATGGGTTCTTCAAAGTCTGTCTCTGATTCTGTCTATTTGTTGATTAGTAATAGTTTCAATATAGACGGATGAACCCAGAAAAGCACTTTTCCACTTGGCAATCTTTAGCTCTAATAAACTACAATATTTTATCAGTGGAAGTCTATGCCCCAAAAATTTCTTGCAATATACAACTGTAACAAACGACAACTTCCTCTTGGCATTTTTACCAAATGAATTTTTATATTTCTTTTTCACAACTGCATGGCAGTTTCTTCTTCTACATCTTCTCTGGTCCTTTTTTCTTCAGCTAGAAGAGCTGATAATCATATCTTCAATAGCTTGTGATGGCATTTGTCCAAGAGTAAACACGACATTATTGTACCTAGGTGGTAACAGCTGTATTGTAATAACAATGGCTTTTGCTTCTTAGATCTTCTACGGGAGCTATTGATTTCGGCTAGTTGTCTTAGAAGAGATCTCAAATCATTTATGTGACTAGACATGGTGACCCCATCAATCATTTTGAGAGCTTGAACAATTGTAGTTTAAAGAAAACTTTGCATTGACAACTTTTGCATCAAAAATCCCCCATTGCTCAGATATTCCTTTGATGTTTTCACCCATTATCAACATAATGTAATTCAGTATCTGAAAGAGTTAAGGCCAATAATGGCTTTGGCTTTATCATCCCTCGTTTCACATTCTGCCAATTTAGTTGTGATTTATAGGTGTTGGTTCTTTTCCATCTACTATCTTCCAAAGAGGCTTTGTTGAAGCTTGAGACTACATTTGGAATCTTTACTTTGGCCATGTGTAGAAATTGAGGCCATTAAACTTTTCTAGAAAGAATTTCCATCTTAGACACTAATACACAACGTTTGGACACATTTGACATTTGAATTTTGCAGACTAAGAGGTGACAATCAAATACATTTACTTTGCATTAACAATGGACAATATGTTGACTTTATTGGGCCATTACAATGATGATAAAAGAATTATTATTATGAAATTAGACTAATTGACAATCAACATACTTTGATATTAATCTTGACATTTTTGTTAATTTGTATTTAGATTTTGGTCCACAAAAAACTAAACATAATTATATGGACTTGATCAGTGAATTTGACAAACATTTACACATGGCCTTAATCAATTTGACCTTCCCTTCCTTTTAACCTGTGTTTTAAAAAATCGCAATTTATCGGAGCGATAAACTCGCGATAAATTGTTTTTCCCATGCAAAACGATTTATCGTTTCATAAATATGCAGAACGGGGCGCTGGCTAAAACCCTGCAAAAATCGCGGAAATTCATGTGAAAAATTTCCTAGAAAATCGTTATCATTTCCTCCTGGTATCGTTTTTAGTACTTCTGCGTTTTTTTCCAGCGTTTTTTTGGCCTGTCAAACTTCTGCGCAAACTCGTTTTTTTCCGTACATTTGACCGCGTTTTTTTTAGTTTCTGAACCGTTTAGTAAAGCATTTTTTTTAGGCCTGTTTTCTTTTGCGCAAATCGTCTTTTTCGTTTTCTGTGTTTTTTTTTGGCCTTTAGTTCTGCTCGAATCGGCCGAGTCCGTTTTTGACAGCATTTCTTTCCTTTTTTGGATTTTTGGTGAAAAAAACACAAGGACAGAATAAAATTTGCCATTTTTGGAAAGGGTCCGGGAAGATGTAGCAGCAAAAACTTGCATGTGCCATAACTTTCATTCTGTGGCTCCGTTTCAGGTGTCGTTTTCTCTAAAAGTGCATATTTTCTCGAGCTCTACGCATTGATGGCAATATTTTTCTTATTTTCATAAAATCCATTTTTGCACCTTTTTGGACCAAGCAACTTCTTGCAATCTTCTGAAAGAATCATGAGCTTTGATTATGCCTGTAGACAAATTAGTAATTAAAAATACTGGATAGCTTTCCAAAACTCGGCGAGTATTCCGATTAACCACTAATATTGCCGAGTTTTTCGGCACATTTTTTTGGGTCTGCCGAGTATTTGCCGAGTGTGAGCATTCCGAACTATAACTATATTTTTTAAATGAGCAAAACTTGCATATTTTGTAAGTGTAATTGTTGGAATCTTGGTTTCTAATTTTTCAAATATATTGTTTTCTTTAAAAATGTAATTTTTATCGTGATGTTTTTAGTAAACCGGTTCATAGAGTTTGAACCAGTCCGGCAAATTCCGGTTCGGTCCGGTCCCAAGTCGAGGATTAGTTTACATGTGATTTCTCTTTAAAACATTGCATTTGACAATCTGGTAATATTTACTAACTGAGTACTTAATCTTACTGGTTATCAGAGTTGGTACTGTTTGAGGATAAACTATATTGTTCAAGAGAAATTTGCTGCATGAATAATATATAGCTTGTTATTATATATGTTACATAGAGTTGTCCAATTGAACTCACGTAGTTAAGGATGCCTTTACTTAGATAGTATGAAAATAACTCTCGAGACTTGATAGAATCTATTTGCTTGTACCTCAGAAAATTATACGTCCTTGTGTGCTATTGAATAATATACAAAGTATGTTATTGCAGTGCAACTGCTCAGCAAGCAGATTTGGCTCGACTCGATGAGATAAAAAATTCATGATGATTCCTTTGCGAGGATGCATCTAGCAAATACTTCTATGGCTTTCTAAAGACATATGTGTTTCTAAACGGGCTCATGATTTAACAACTCAATTTTTGCTGAGTATAAGAAATCGTGAGTCGGACTTGTAATAAGCACAGGTTGGGGAACTGCGAGCTGAGCCTTGATGACCAATGAAGCAATTTGGTGGGTTTGGCGAATCTCTCTCTCTCAATTACTTAGGTTCAAAAACTTGTGAGTTTGGCTCAGGGTGAACAATCCATTTGGAAATAAAGATTTGCCCCATATGTAGCATCACAATCCTACAATGATGGGCTTAATCCAACAAATGTCGTAGACCTAGAGGTGCAATGTCATCTGCAAGTGAATCATTATCTTCCATTACAGATCAACAATTACTGAAAGTACTATTGTCAAGGATTGTATATCTTTCCCTGACTAGAGTGGAAGCTGAGTATGGTGGAGGATGAGTAGTAGTAGGAAGTGGAACCGGGGTTTCGTAAACAATATCAAAATATGCTTGTGACTTCTTGGAAAAACGAGTTTAAAATGCTAGAAGACATAGGGTTGTCCTTTGACCAAAAATCACATTTGGGAGGATAGGCTTTTTAAAATCCTATGATTACTTTTTAACGTGCTTCGGTGTCATTGGCATCGAGATGCTCACGCAACTTAGGCCCTGTTAGAGATACCACTATAGTCCCTTTGCTGGGAACACATGGTAATTTGTAAAATTCAATGTTTGGATTGCGAGGCATTACAGAAAATATATCAGTGATGGGAGCATGTTGAACTACTTGCCATTCGAGGTTTTCTGTCAACCGATTGCAAGCTATGGTTTAGCAATTAGAAAAGAAAAAGGGAAAATTCCTTCAGCAATCTTCTTAGGGTGAGGCAGGTTATATGGAAGCTAAGTCTGGGGTAAATGCAACAGTAATTGGGACAGAGAGGCTTACAGCATGATGGTCCTGAGTATGTGCGAAGTAAGACTTATTTATAAGGATGTTATTAGTTATTTAACTACAAGTTGTAACCGGTTGTAACTATATCAACCGTTTTGTAACTACTCATTCATAATAAATAATGACAAACACACAATCTCAAATGTGTGCATTCCGGTTTCTCTTCATTCCATTTTGTACATTCTATTATTTCTTTATTCTTTCTCTCTCCGCATATTCTAACATTGGTATCAGAGCGCGGTAAGTAAGGAGAAAGAGAAGGAAGGAGGTCACCATTACTGCTGCTGTTACAGTCATATTACAGTTCACAAAAAGGCTGATTATATACACAAACGTGAATCACAAAAGGACAGAAAAAGTGGCCGTGAATACCAACTAGCGCACAGGACAAAATTATTTTCACAGAGGTTGCAAGGAAATCAACGGAAATCACAAGAAGATTTTTGAGGGACATCAGGGATTCTTCGACACGACATAAAGACATTCTTGCAAGGGCAAACAAAGTTGTTCAAGAAAGGCCAAATTTCGCAGTTCAAAGTAAAGGGCTTTTGAGAAGTGCATATAAATGCACTTCCTTGCAAGGGCACACAGTTTTACAGTGGAAGGGCACATTTTCAAGCCATTACAGTCAAACAAACAATGCTGCAACCATACACGAATAGAGTCACGATTTTCAAATATGAAATAACCACAAAACCAGAACAAATACAACTGTTGCAATTTCGAAAGGCTACAGTTGTTCACACAGGTCCTGCAAACAAGGGCATTTCAAAATTGTGTTTAATTTCTAGGTACACTGAAAATTACAAAATTGCAGTTACAGATATAAGAAACCAATCACAAATTGCAGTTAAAGAGCCAGTCGTAGGGCAGAGGAACTGATATTTTATTTATCTTGGTAAATGCGCAGTAGTATTTATTTTATTTTATGGAAATTCCAGTAGAAAAATATTCTGGTCTATCTTTTCATACATGGAAAGTGAAAATACAAATGCAACTTATGAATAAAAATTCGTGGGATTGTCATGTTCGAGCCAATGATGTGCTCAAGGGTAAAAGCATATCAAATACAACCAATATAGCCATGGTTGAAGACCCACCAGATGCAGAAGGTAGTGAGGACAGTGACAAATACGCAATATAAAGATGCTCTAAACTTTGAAGGCAAGAAAGGATACAGGGTAGATGAAGCTCGGTATGGATGGTTGCTCAGATAGTTCAAGAGACTAGTGGATCTTGGGAATTATACCCTCACGAGGGTCATGAGACAACTTGATGGAGCTTGTGGATGGCTCAGTATGGATGGTTGTCCAATAATTTGGGAGATCTGTGATTCGGGAGTTCGGGGAGGTGGAATTCGGGAACTCGGGAATTCAGCTCAGGAGCTACACCTTTACGAAGGTCACGAAGCAACTTGATGGAGCCCTACCTAGTCATAGCATTGCTTTCAAAGTGAAAGCCTTTGAATATTACGTAGTTCTGTTTTGTTAGAATGTTTGGTTTTGCTTTATGTAGAATAAGCCTTAAGAGGGGGTATTAGAATATAAGAGCTTATTTAATAAGGATGTCATCAGTTATTTAACTACAAGTTGGTTGTAACCAGTTGTAACTATTTTAACCATTTTTTAACTACATCATTCATAATAAATAGACAGACGCACAATCTCAAATGTGTGAATTCCGGTTTCTCTTCATTCCATCTTTGCACTGCCCATCTTTATACATTCTATTTTTTTCTTCATTCTTTCTCTTGGCTATGATTGTAATTTTGTTAAGAGCTCTAGACTCTTGTAACATGCTGTACGTCATGTCCCGTCTCGACTTGGAGGTTGAAAATCAGTGCTATAACATATAGACTTGTTACTTCTCGTTGCCAATGTGACTTTTTTCCTTTGGAATGCTCTTGGTAGAATCTACGATCTCCCTAATTTCTTTATTCTCCATTAATATGAAGTTACAAATTTTTTCCCGGTAGGCAGGGCGGAGAATTGGAAGAGTGGAGAAATCAGTCCTAAAATGTTTAGTAAAAAGGGATGTCTACACAACAAGATTATAGTTTTTTCTGACTAATGACATTAGGTTAAGTACACAATAATCTAAATCTAAACTTCAGGGTAAAGGTCAGCGATACCAATATTACAGATTAGAATAGTAGATGAGATATTGCTAAATAGATGTATAATGCCACCATGTTACTACATACTTGATTATCAGCTTGAAATGGTGACCTCAAATTGGGCACATGGATCAAAATTCTAGCTCAGAGGTTAGTCAAGGGATCCTTGGAGTATTCAAATGTGATCCCATTTTAGAGAAAGTGGCTGGATAGTACGGCAACATAGTAGTGTCCAAGGTAAAAGCTAGTGTCTTGGATGCTCAAACGAGTTACTCTGCCAGCTATTTATGATAATGTCTCTGGCAAAGTGGAGTAAATCAGTCACTTCTTCTGGATCGGGGTACTGCTGCCAACGCTATTTGATCTGATGCTAATTACAGCTCTGTTTGATTCCTCATTCCTTGTCTGGCAAGGGGTGCTCTTGCAAAACACTTTGATGACAAATCAGGACTTCACAATAGAGAGCATACCTGATTCTTTATGCAGCTATCTAGAGGCTGAGACTGACCTCAACATTAGCCACAACATATGTGGGTGTTGCTGCTGTGTATCAATACCCCAAAGGGGAATTAAGCCGCTATGCTAAATTCCCCCAAGTCCTATACGAAAATGCAGCTATGAAATTGACATACGGATGCTCTAGGGATAATCCTTTGCTTGATCCTTGACACTTGGGACAGCCATGCAATATTCTTTAATACCCTTAGGTTGACTTGCAGATTTAGACTTTGTGGACTGCTTTAGGGATGCTCATGGATGATTTGATATGTGTATAAGCAACTTTTGTATAAAGGCAATCCTCCCATCAGGTAGTGTCAGAGGCATGTGGATGATTATTGAAGCATCGATAGGTAATTCTTATATATAGGCGATGTCGTTCTGTTAATTTCTTGCGCAAGCCAAACCATGCATCAAGCCTAGGCCAATCATGGGACAAAAGTGCCACATGTTTGAAAACTAGTTGGCTTTCCATATAGGGACAGGTATTCGGCGGAGGAGATCCTGCCATACATGTCTAGGGTTGATGCTATGTTTAGTGTCAAATGGGGGTAGGAATGCATGGGTCCTTGAGAAAATGGAGAATGTCTATGTAGGTTTTATGGTGTTCCGGGTTCCCGTATAGATTAGAGGTGACCTGCCTAAGTAATGTATAACTGATACCCATAGAGCGATGTCCAAGACACATGTGTGGGTAATCGGAACTGGGGAAAGATGTGATGAAAAAGTGTCAGACCAACGTATGTCCATACTTAGAACCGTATTGGGAGAGCTGCCCATCAAATTAATGTTGCAATTTTAGTGTCTATTGACAAAAACTTAGGTGTCAAATTTACAATATAAGATGCATTTCTTGAGAAAATAAAAACAAATAACTTAATCTGAATCCCAAATGGGAACCTGCCAAACAACGTTAACACATACCCATAAGCGATTTGAGACATACCAATTAAGTTAACTAGAAATCTGATAAATATCATCATACCAACATTTCAATTTTGAACCAAAATGGGAAGCTGCCAATCAAGTAATTTGAGTTTTAGTGAATATTCACAAACCCTTATTCAAATTTAATCCCAAATCAGAGTTTAGGAAGCAGAAAAAAATAGAAATTAAACAAACTTACTTTTCTGCGCTGATCCTGCTGCATCTTCCCCCGTGTTTCCTATTTACAATGAATGGAAGAAATTGGATCTGGTTCGTCCTCCTTCTCGTTCACCATGAACTAATAAAGATTTAAGCATCCTATTCTGATTTCGGGAACACCCATTTGTGTGACTACAGCTGGACAAAGCGAAAGAGGCAGGCTGATAATGATTCATCAAATTGTAGGAGAAAAATGTGCAGATATATTGAAGACCTGTTGCGCAACGCCGAAACGGATATCGGTAAAGAGCAAACTAAGAATTGTTACAAACCAAGAGAAGAAAAGAACAGAAAACAATGCGTTAAAAAACGAGACCATTTGCGAGAACGTAAGGAGTAATGAAGAGCGGTAAAGAAGATAATATTATTTAGTATAACAAACTAAATATGTACATAGGTGTTTGATGCAGAAGAAGAAGGGGAGGGGAAGGCCCGGAAAAAGGTTAATAGGAAATGGCGAGATTGTTATTGTGCGGAGGATGTTACGGGGGTGGGGAGTTATAGACGGTGAAGGTTACAGGGGATGAATTAGGAGGAGGGGGACGGCGGAAGGGATTGGAGGTGAAGCTCTTCTTGTTTTCGGAATTGCAGGAGGGAGGCTGAAGAAATTCTTGAGTAACGGTCAAAGGAGAAAGCTGGGGAGATACGAATCTTTTCCAAGGAGGGCACGCGCGAAAGAGCAGTAAAAGTAAGGCCTGGTCTCTCGGTGGATCCAATGTCTATGGTGGCATGACCAAGGGTGAGCCCTTGGGCTTTGTGAATCGTTAACGCCCATGCCATTTTTAAAGGCAGTTGTGTACAAGAACCTCTCGAAATGGGGGGAATGGGGATGTGGGTGGGCTTTGATGGATTCCACGGTGGACCGGAATAGCGATCGAAGTCAACAATAACAAAAGAAGGCAAAGAAGGTGGAGCCGAGGAAGGGGAATAAACAATGTCAACGATAGTGCCAGTTGCGCCATTAACAAGCCCGGTAGCAATCCACAAATTAGCAGTGAGCATGATTTTTTGGTCTTTGCAAAGGAGCACTATTTGTTCTAGCTGGTCGTCATCAGGATCATTGTAGTCAGTTCTTCTTGTATTCAGAGCAATGGACAAGGCAACTGGAGAATTGAGTTCCTTCAGCATTTGTAAATTGTGGTTTTTAACAAGAATATTTGTTGAGAAGAGGTGGGGGGCATTGTGGAAGTATGAAAGTTCTTGTTGTGAGAGGCATGAGTCGGTGCGGGACATCAAAGTCTCCCAATCTGGAAGGGTGGCCACACCGTTTCGGATGTTGAGAAGCAAATTGCGAAAGGAAACTTGAGTCGGAGCAGAGCCTTGTTGTCGGAATATAGACGTTAACGAGATTGAATTAGGAAATTTGCGCCAAAGGGATCCACCGTAGGAATTACTGGCATATAGTGGAATGTCCATAACGGGTGGAAGTTGACCAAGGTCTCCAACAAGAATCATTGATCTATTTCCGAAGGGGGAAGTACGGAAGTGCGGGAAGGCCTCACGCAGGCGGAAGTCAATTTTTGCAAGAAGTTTAGGACCAATGAAGCTCATTTCATCAATCAAAATGTATGTGACATGTTTTAAAGAGTCTTGAAAGGAGGCCAAAGCTTGGCCTTCAAGGGGTTTTAAATCTCGAACGGGAATTCGGAGGCTGGAATGAACGGTCGATGCGGAAATGTTAAAAGCGGCCACACCAGTAGGGGCAAGCAAAAGAAGGGGTGAAATGGCAGGGGCAGCGAGGGAGGAGAAGGCAGATCGGAGAGAGTGGATAAGGAATGACTTGCCTGTTCCTGCAGTTCCTTGAATAATGAGAAGAAGGGGTGGTAGGCTGTGTGTTGAGGAAAAGTGGTGGAGTATTGTAGTGAAGGCTCGTTGCTGGCTATCGGAAAAAGTTGACAAAGAAGGAAAACTAGATGGATTTGTATGGTCAGGGCAATAATTCACCCTACCATTCTTGAAAAAAGAGGGGACGATGTCAACCAAGTGAACCGGAACGTTGTTTGAGGACCAATCATAGCAGGAGTCATATTCTCGGAGGCCAAGCATTTGCAGGTGGTCTAGACCTTCAGAATGTCCCAGACGGAGGCCTGCCAAAAGTTGCCATTCATAGATTCTCTCGCTTGTTTGCATTGGGTCTGTGTCAGATTCAGACGATCCATCTGGAGATGTATCAGGCTCCGTGTCTGTTCTTCTAACATGCCACGGTTTGTATGAGCTTTTGAACAGGTGCCAATTGGAAGAAACAACATCTGGCGAGGAACCAACATCCGAAGGAATGTTCCGGAAAGGCTTGTACAGCAGGAGCTCAGACCAACAGAAAAGGTGGAAAGCCTCTGTATTAGTTGGTGGAATGATGGAAAACCTTGGGTACACGCGGACAATTGCTGGTGTAGTGCGCTGTTTCCATTTCTCTTTTTTTCGGTATTTGCTGTAATTCCATTCTCGAGCAATTTGGATAAGGGAAAGGGATTCCATTGATGGTGGGCGGACAAGGTACGCATCAAGAAGCTGTGATGTATCTTGTTCCTGAGTAGCCGATGCAGAAAGGCGCCTAAGTATTTTTTTTCCCACATTTAAATAGACGGTTTGCTGGCTGGACACAACAAGAGGAAGTTTGAGAAGCAAGTGACAAGCTTCTTGTGCACTTATGTCATGTTCAACAACACTTTCAGTGAGCATCTTCCGTATTGCAAAAGACGAAGGGAAATCGGGGTTAGCATGCGAACAAAGCCTAGACAACATTTGGTGGTATGTCTCAGAGCGTTGCTCTGCTTTAGAGGCATACTTTGCAATGTATTTAAGAACAGCGTGCCGAGATAGTACAGGCTGACAGTCAATGTTGGCTCTCCATATAGCTAGCATGGCTTTATTGTGAATGTTTAATCTGTCATCATTCCTGAAAGGAAGGTATTTAACGCTTTTGTTGGCATCCATGGTCAAGGAAGAAAAAGCCTGTGTTTCCCAAGGAGCACTGTAACGGCATATAGTTCTGGAACCTTTTTTTCGAAGACATGTCTGCGTAGAACATTTGGTGTGGCGCTGAACCCGGTTTATAAGTTCCTCGACATCGTGCAGAGGGTTGGAAGCTAGAACCTCTGAAGAGGAAAGCAAGCAGGGATCATCCTCGAGAGATCTTTGAAAGAATGTAGGTCTACATGCAGGAGCTCTAGGGTTCCATGCAGAAACATATTGATCAAAGTATAGTCTTGTTGTTTCAACAGAAGCATTGTCATTCCAATCTATTGTGTCAACATTGGGGGCGCCTTCCAGCCAAAGGAAACCGTGAACATGTGCAGACCCTCTATGTTGCCATTCGTACCTAAAGGAAAAAGGCGGTTAGAAATAAAGAGAATCAATAGAGTGGCAAACGAACCATTTAATTTTGTTTACCTGTACCAGTAGTCCTTGGCTCCAAGGTGTTTCTGCAGGACCTCCTCGCGGAATATTGTGAACCTTTGGTGCAAGTAAGCAGAAACACGATGGGGGTGGGCGATAATGCTCTCTGTTCTAAATTTTTGCGCGGCCCGATGATCAGGAGGCGGAACACTCGGCATACAGCTATGCAAATCAGGCCATTTAGTATCTGCAGCACTAAGAGTGAAGAAGAATGTAGGTGCACCCAATTGTTCAACCATGTCTGATATCTCTCCTCTGTATTTGGACCAAAAGGAGCGTGTTCCGCGCAGGTTATTTCCAAACCGCATCAAGGTATCTGGAAGCGAATATGCAGGGTCTTCAAGCAATTTTTTTCGGAGGTCAGCTATAGTTGGCGGTATGTCATTTTCTAGGTTTTGCTGCATGAAAACCGCTGCTGTAGATTGGCTCCTATGCCGCATGATGAGGTTAAGCAAAAAATAGCGAAACCGGGGGTGGGAACCGAAGCGGTTATCGTGGAAACGGATTAAATGGAGGGCATATTCATGAAAAAGTACCTCTTTCATGCGAGGTTGTCTAAACATAGCCTTACCTTCAGGAAACAAAGTTGGGAATGCCATGGAAAAAAGACCCTCAGTGGTGTATTCATTTATGGGAGAAAGACTTATGTCTGGCCAAGGCATGGTGGAAGGCATGTTTTGATCATGGGAGAGAAGGAACTGTGAGATCTGCTTGTCTTCGGTGCCGAAGTTGTGGGCAGAAGGGACGAAAGAAGAAGAGTGGGCGTCAATTAAATTGCAGAGAGAAGGATCATCGCTGGAATCAGGTGCGACAGTGCCTGAAGAGGCGGGGATGTCCATCGGTATGGAGTTGAGGGAGGAGGAAATATTTGTTTGTTGTACGGGAAGAGCGTTGAGGGCTTCATTGTCAACAAGAACATCCTTGTAGTACGGGTCATGCAAAATTTTGTATTGAAGTGCCTGCCATACACGAGATCTACTAACGTAGAAATCGTATTTTGTTTGTTGGGAGCCTGCCTTTTGCACAAGAAGCAAATCCAAATCACCGAGACGTCGAGGGAGGTACTTTGCTATGGTAGAGATATCTTGGGGGAAGCTTATAGTGTGCCCAGAGTATTTGTATTGTCCACCACGTGCATGGGTTACTTGGAGAATTGGGTTAACTCTAGCAATCAACATTTCTTCAACTTGTGTCAAAGATTGTAGTACGGATGGCTGGACACCAGGGTCCATGTTGTTCCAAGAAGAAAATCGGTGTCCTTGTTTCTCAAGCCTGCACCTGGAGCAAAGGATAGATCCTGAACAACACTTAGTTAGAATGCCAGGGTAATTCTCCAAACAGATTGTGCATGTGCTTGCAGCGGAAAGGGAATCTATCCTTTTGCGGAAACGCCTTTGTGCATCTGCGAAGGAGGACGAAGAAGAGGTGGATGGCTCGGAAGGGAACATTCTAGCAGAACAAAACCCGTCAAGATTTTGGCATGTATTGGAAGCTGGGGAAGGTAGCACAAATGAATGCGAAGAGGTCGACAGAGCATCAACAGGATGGGAGAAACCAAAGGACATTGGAGAGTACATGGTTGATGGGGGGGAAGAGGAATGCGTCGATCGAGAAGGGAAGTGTTGTGTATCCCAGGGTACATGGGCCTCATAGAAGGGAAGGGTGGAAGTGTTGTGCGAAAGGAAAGGGCAATGTGGAGCGGATGGCGGGGAGAGAAAAACATTTGTGGCGTTGGATGAGGAGGCACCGTGAGAGCCAGAATGGGGCGATGGAAGGGCAGGTGCTGGGGGCCGGAACGGGGCGGGACGGGGGAAGAAAGATGTGCAATGTGTGTTTTTTCTAGCATGGTAACGCCGGCGCTGATCCGCATTTATTTGCTCTTTGTTTTTGGTGTAGATTTCTCTTCTTCGAGCTAATCGTTGCTCTGCAGACATGGGGAATCCTGCAACGCTTTGCAGCAGGAGAAAAAGTATGAGACAAGTAAAGGAAAAAGTGTGCATCTAGCCATACATGGAGTAAAACAAAAGAATACGAAAGTTGTTTTGCGCATGTATATTACAAGTAAAGGAACATAGCACCAGCAAAGCTCATTCAACGAAAGCTATGAATACAGGAAAGTGTTCGAAGGAAAGAACATGTCCATACAATATAAAAGACCATCACTAGTATTTATTTTTTAAAGGAAATGGCTTAGGAATTCCAATTATTGATATTCAAGAACATAGAGAGTGTGACAAAAATTACAAAACAAAACGTATATATATCGATATCCATTGAATCCGAGTTTACATAAGCAAAAGTAGAGCAAAAAGGAACAACTAGACATTCGTCTGTGCAAGAAAGAGTTATTGGAAAGGGTGCTAGCATATCAAGAGACCACGAGAGCTTTACAAGGGGGGAACACAAATGCAGTGAAGCCTGTACATTGTTACACAAACGTAATTCAGGGAAGGGAAGCCGCAGCTTCAAGTTTGTGCGACTTTATAATGACACATTTAAACTGCTTCTTCTCACGGTATGTTTCAAGTTTGATGGAAAGCGTAAATTGATATTCGTGGCCTATAACTTGGTCTGCAATTTCAGTTGTAGCACCATCATCTATGCTCAAAAACTGCAAGTCTTCAGCTTTGACGCCCATTATATTTTCAGCAGTCTCATCAAATGCAGTTACGGATTGAAGTTCTCCTGTGCCATCTTTTAAAGTGACACGGAGTGCATACCTGTAGTCACATTTTTGGATAGGAATATTACATTTCCCACAAAACCAGGACCCGTTTTCCAGTTCTTGCACTTTCTTGCGACATTGTGTACCATTTTTTACTAAAGGGCATGCCAAGTAATAAAAATTGTCCAATGAAATGTCTGTGATTTTTGCTGTAATTGTAGCCCATTCATTTTTATCTGTGTTACCCATTTGCAGGACCTGAGCTATTGTTGCCGGAGAGGACAAGGCAGATGGAGGCCCTAGAACCCTGTTTGTGATAGATGGGGCGGGGACATTGAAAGCATCGGATGCAATCCATTCCTGTAGAGAGAGGCTTTCAGGAATCATTGGATTGACAAACCATTTTGTAGTGGATATAGTATCAAGAGATGTTCCGTTGAAGCTGGAAACACGAGCTGTTTTAAGAGCAAGAATTGGTTTCTGCGGAATTGAAAGGAATTCTTCTAGCTCTTCTCCAAGTACAGTTGAATGTTGACCCCACAAAGTGATGGAAACACTAAATCCGGACATGTCTTCAACCTGCACAGTTCGCTTGAATGTTTCTGTCTGATCACGTCTGCGAATGGTGGATCGTGGAGAAATAACAAGAACAACACCAAGAATGTCAACAAAAGATCCGGCAGGTCTTCCAGGTATGTCTTTGATGGGGACAAAGTGGAAGTTGTGTAAAGGTATGATTTCATCGTTGACATGCAGAGGCCGGACAATAGATGCTGCTGAAAGGAAAATTTCGAGTGTGCTGTTCAGGTTGTTGAACTTTTCTTTTGCTTTTCCAATTCTTCCGTTAGAGATGGTGTACGTTTTTTCGTTCTCTATCGTGCCATAGAACTTCTCCGCAATCTCATTGAAACAAGTGACACGGATTGCACCACCTCTGCTATCCACGAAGTCGAAACCAAAGAAACAACCATTGCCGTTATCATTACTATATGTCCGCATGGAGTTTTTCGCGACCGCTCTGCCCTCTATGGACCAAACACGCATGGTTGTGTTTAAGTCGTCTATGAAAATGGCCTTCGATGCTGATTTCGAGGAAGCATAAATCTTTTGAGGCGGTGTTTGCGGAAACAAAGTTTTGGGCACACCCTCGGGGTGGTCAACACAGGCTTGTTTGCCCCGAACAACATGGCCAGGGATCCGGGAAGGAGAACCAATTTGCGGATAAGTTTCTTTCGCTATTTCCATATCGGTAATTAAAACGGTCCTGCACGCATGCAATGCAAGGAATAAAAAGGTTAGGAAACATTGTGCGAGATAGAAAAGACGAAAGGGAAGCCAAAATGTTGGCTACTTACATTTCATGGTCGACCATCCTGCAAACGGTTTTTTGCAGCTGAATTATTGTGCCTTCTTTCAACGTTTTGTCTGCAACTAGTTGTGAAAACTTGGAGGGCAACAATGCCTTCTGGATGTGAATACCGTCGGAAAGGTCAACGCGATGCTGAGTGCCACTATTCAACAGAGACCGCACAGGACAAATGTTGAGGAGCTGGAACGTGGAACTCGTCTCCGAGCAACCGGACATTAGGCGCGTAATACCTCCTTCTGTTAAAGTTGTGTCCATGGTTGCAATGCAAAAAGTAGAGGAGAATGGATGCGCTGCATGACAAATGCAACGATCAACCAAGAACGTGAAAGAAAACACCAAAACAAACAACCAAACCGAATGCTACGCCCCCACCTAGAAAATCGAACCCGATATTTCGTTTTACTAGAAGCAAATGCGGAAGGGAAGCTTGAAGCGGAACAAAAGAATGATGCCAGCGTAAAGGATAGTAGCTTAGAGTTCACATAAAAAAGGTAAAATCTAATGCAATGCCACAAATCACAAAAGCCCTTTTTTTTCGTTATTAAATTCCATTGTGGAAGGGAAGCCAGAAACGAATGTAAAGAACAATAACAGGCAAACAGGAAGTTGTGGTGAGCATGTATAATAAGTTTTTTAAAAAAGGAGGAAGAAACAAATTAATGAACGGTGAAGCAAACATGTTATTATTGAAAAAATCTAAAAACTGCGAACGGACACGCAGGCACACCAAAGGCAAAAGAGTTTGAAATAACAGATAGATGTGGAATTTTTTTTTTGAACGGGGACAAATTTAATAGAGATATGCATTATATAAGTGTATTCTACAACTATCATTTAAGCACGGAAGAAGAGTTTGCATAAGAAAATGTGTTCGGGAAATGATCAAGCGAAAAAAACTTATCATTTGTGAATGTGCCTAAATATAAATATTGTTATTGAATTTCACTACATAATAATTAAGAGATACTTATTATATAAAAAACGTAGATCATTATATTAAAAAACCTACCATAAGTCATTTTGAACTTTTGTTGAGATATTATTTTGTATTCATATTTAAAGCATGTAGCGTAAGGGCCGTGGTTCAGTGATGGGCAACTGGCTTACAGCTGGCAAATTTCTGATTTGAACCAGGTCGTTTGCTGATTTGGTAATGAATCCATTGAGTTTAGGAATAAGATTTGATTTTTTGATGGCTATTCCATATGAGAGTTTGTTCCGACTCTTACTGCACTCTTTTTGCATTTACTAATCACATTCACCAAGTATAATCACTCCACGCATAAAATTTCTATACCCTTTGACTTTAGTTTTATAATCCAGATTTAATACAAACATACAGTTTTTCTGGTAAACTGACCGTGCTAGTGTAGAAACTGCGCTAATGCTGAGAGTATTGGCCTTAAAATCTCCTTAGTGTCCCTTATTGTTTCCGGTTAGTTATATTTTTTTTTCGATCATTATTGAAGAAAAACTACAGAGGAGGTGGGACAGTTCTGATTGCAGCCATGGCGAAACGAGAGCTATCCAGCACTCTAAAAAATCTCAAGGCAAGTTAGCTTTTAAATTTTATTTTGATATCAAAGATTTATTTATTAAAATTTGCTTCCACGGAAATTGAAATTTGTGGGCTGTACTTAAAATAAGGTCCTTGAATATGTATTGACAAGTCATTCAAATTTCTTGAACTCCTTTGAAACATCAAAGAACCTTACCGTCTATTCTCCTCCATGCATTTGTTGAACACTTACTCTGAAATCAAAAGCCTTTTTCCTCTATCCTCGTCCTTGGCTTTGTTTAATTCTAGTCACTCAACTATCACGAACCTTCTCCCTCACCCCATCACCCTTCTATCCTCATATTTGGCATTGTTTAATTCTAGCATCTCAACTCTCACAACCCTTAACCCATCATCCTTTTCTTCTAATCTTATCCTCTTTTGCTTAATTCTGGTCTCTCAACTTTCACAACCCATTTTTGTCCCCCCTCATCACCGTCATTAACTTGCATAGTATTAAGGATGATAGCAAAATGGCATATAATACCCCACATAGAGTGTAAATCAAGTAGATCAAGTAATCAATTGCCATATAAAATATATACCAAATTTGAGGCATGCAGGCACAGTTACAAAACTTTATAAAGTCATAGGCGCACAAAAATGCAACAAAATAAACACTACGGCATAGCATGTAAAGAAACCCATGAGGAAAAGAGGTATCTATTGACATACATAATAATAAACATTAGATCATTCGCATGGCATAAAATATCATAAGGAAATGACGCATGTATACATATACATTGCAGGGTTTAACAAGCAAAAAGTTACAAGGTTATATCAAGATTGTAATTTTACATTGTAGTAAGTTTTCTAGCTTTTGATATAACAAGACAAGAATTGGTTAAATAAGTCATAGCATATGATTGGCGGAAGTCATGGCAAGATACGAATACCAGACCACCTAACAGCTTACAAGCGATAGAAGACACTTGACATGTGTTTGGTAAAAAAATTGATAACTGCATTATTTCCAATTGATATTCACTTCTATTAATGACTTCTCTCCTGCTAAGATTTACAAAATAATGAATTTGTGAAGCACTCCACTAGGTACAAGACACTAATCGTGCCTTACAGCTACCTATCAGAACCACCTGCCGTGGAAACCTTAGCACTATACCAATGCAATATCAGAAAGATTTCCATCTTTTTCTGTGACTGATCTAACAACATTCAGATGCCCTAAAAATCCATTTGATGCTATAAAACTGCATATAATGCCTTTACACAACCTCTAAGTTCCATAAAACATTTGATAAAAAAGAAAACCAGTTTAATAACCAGACATCCAAACATTTCCCGTTTTTCCCACAAAACGATGCACCAACGTCAAGGTTTTCCATAACAGATACTAAAAGCAATTCCTATGTTCAGGAGCTCCAATGTAAAACAAAAGCACACATTAAATCACTCCATAAGCTGAGTACAAAATTTTGAACCAAAAAGTTTTACCTGTATTTTTTCTAGATGATGCACCGGAATAAAGGTTTTCAAGAACAGATAGACTTACTATGGAATTGCTATGTTCAGGACCCCAACAAAGAAGAAAAGTACATACATTAATCACTTCAAAAGGCAAGCAGAAAATGATCCAATGCAATACTAAGTTGAACGCCACCCCAAACATCAGCAGCAACATCAAAAATATAAGTATTGAAGCCAGTATTGCACAAGCACTTTTAGACGTTGCTCTTCTAAACATGATTGAATTAACAACAAATTCTTAAACACCATCAAATTAACCAAAAAAGCAGGTTCAACTTCTGACATTCAGCAGCTACAACAGCATCAGCTTCAGGTCAAATCTGGCACAACTAAAACCAGTGTTTCCACAACCTCAACTATCACAGCCCAGGACATGGTCCAAGGCAAGTTAGAAATACTCACTATTAGAACATTAATACTTATAACTATGATCAATAATAATTAAGATTTTGTAGATAAAAAGAAGTGGACAGTTCCTAACATCCATCCTAAATATGAATTTTCTTTTCGCCGCCACTAATATTAGATAATAACAGTGGAAACACCATCTCTAAAAACTCTATTAACCAAACACGAAGCTACTAGTTCCTTTACATTACTTTCAGCAGGCACAACAGCATCAGCTTCAGGTCAGAGTCCCTGCCCTCCATCTTGGCCAGCACAACTAAAAACCATTGTTTCCACGACCTCAACTATCACATCCCAGGGCATGGTACAGGGTAAGTTAGAAATACTCGCTATTAGAATATTAATACTTATAAATATGATCAACAGTAATTAAGATTCTGTAGAATAAAATAAGTGGATGGTTCCTTAATGTCCTAAGATGTCCATCCTACATATGAAATTTCTCTATGCCACCACTAATATTAAACAATAGCAGTGAAACAAACCATCTCTAAAAACTCTTAAGTCTGACCTTGAGAAAGTTAATCAACACTAACAATCCAACCAACACAATCTACTAGGTCGTTTACAATACTTCCTATGCTTATAAGTTTTTTTTAAAGAACTAATACACAACAAATCACTTGAAGAGAAAAGCACAGAATGGTTAAATGCAATACCAAATACTCAATCGAGTTGAATACTACCCAAGCATCAACAACATCATCGAAAAAACTGAAGTTCACACAAAACCCCTACCCGAATATGCTTGAGGCGATCATGGAGATACTCTCAAAAAGCTAAAACTTATTGTCCTTTGAGATTATCCAATCATTGAAATGACTTGGCAAAGATTTTAAAGATAGAACCGCGTCACATTAAGATTATCTGATGGAAAGATAGCACAAGTTAAACCGACTTTAAATTCAAGGCTAAAAATCCAAAATAAAGTATGACCACAACAAGAATATTATGGCCATTTATATATGTTTTGTCAAGAAACTTTTTTATTATAATTGAGGTTCTTTTGTCTATCTCAAAAACAAACGAACTGTTACCCAAATCAAATTCAACAGACAAATATGCTTGCAAACCTTGGAGCTTTACTCCAATAAATAACCGATAAGAATATGTATATTTCGAGCACCAAATATTATAATTGACGAGAATCACCTAGATCACCAAAGCTTTAGATGCATTATAACACCACACAATTTCTGTCAAGAAATCTGGATTCGAAGAGCACAGCCGCTTTACTTTTTTTAGAGTGATATATGGTGACCCATTCAAATTCTACATGGGCCTCCGATTATTTTCAGTTTCAGTTAAACATTTTCATTTCATATTCTATCAAATATGGCAAGGTAAACAATCGCATTCACAACAAATACAACGCAAAAGGTTACACGCTGGAAAAACAAAGTACATGCTGTTAGATAAAACAAAGTAGTATATTGGAATTAATATTTACAGATCCAAAATATGGCTCATTGTTTCACGTTTACTTGCAGAAAAGTATTACAAAAAATCCTGTAGCTATATACAGTCTACAACTTCGTTTTCGTCTACAAGGTGTTTGGGGAGGAGGCTATCAAATGTTTTTTTTCTTTGTTTTTCTTGCTAGCACCAGCAATTTTCTTTGCAGCTTTGTTTTTTTTTTTTCCACTGTCTTGTTTCGCAACAGCAACACCCATTTTTCTTAATTTGTAGGAAGGTTCACACGCCATTGCAGCCTCCTTAGTATCGTAGACCAAGCCAAACCCTCGGGAATGAGGCCCAGCAGTTCGAAATTTGGACAAGTACAAAGGGCTATGTGGCAAAAGGCAAAGTCACTCTCTAACCAAATCAGCTATAACCGGTTTAGGCGGTTTTGGTTGCCTGCAGTGTAAAACGTTCACAACAAACTGAGTCCTCTTAAACTGTTCTTCTCTTTGCAAGTGCGGTGTCGTAACAGTTACTCCAACCGGGGGAGAGATAATTGTATTTCTAGTCTTCATTCTTTTAAACTGAACAGGAAAACATCCAAACATTAGGGAAAGCAGTAGCCGAAGCAAAATGTACAATGAGTCGAAAGAGAAGGTTTCTTTCCAGGCAGGTAGCTTCAAAAACTTTCTTGTTGAACATTTTAACGCTCCGCAAGGGTTTCTTGCGGAACGCTTCAAAGTGGCTTCCCGGGGAGATAACTCCCTCCGCACACTAGGAATCATGCTAACAAGAAAGGCACGTGCTCCTATATGCCATTATTATACAGGGAAAATATAGTTTGCATCTTTCCAAAGCATAAGGAAGGAGGCACACAAAACGATTTCCGAAAGGTAAAGCCACTCAACCATAAAAACAAAAACACACATTGAAAGTTCCATGCGATACTATCACAAGCGAGCCAGATGTACACAACATGAAAATAGCAGTCAGAGATATGGAGCGCAAAAAAAAAACAGCAATATATACGCACACAAGACAAAAAAAACCAAAGCTATTCATTCCAACAAACATGTTTACAATTTATTTTTAAAGTCCATGGCATGCTTAAATGAACAGTAAGCAAAGGGACAAAGCATTAGTAAAACAGAAGATGATTGCACCTTGCTTTCCTCCCGACAACCTTTTTTTCCCGCCGCTGATGAAAACCTTCAGAGTAAGTTGTTTTGCATGCAAACAAGGGTAAAAGACAGCCTGTATTTCAGCACCAATTTTCCTGTTTCAACCAGCAATAGAAAGGCAAAACGTAAGAAACAAAACAATATCCAAGGAATATAAATATAATAGGATTAGGCATGCCCAAACATCAAAGTCATGGATCAGGATAGCAGCAGCCCTTAACCTACTGGAGACAAAACAACAACGGTTGACCTTGTTTTTCATTTGGCGTAACAAAGGCAAAGGAAATAGATATATAGTTGAAAAAATTGATAGAATATTAATTTCAGAAGAATGGATCACAGCGGCAAAACAATTTCAACCCATTGTGAATGACACTACAATTTCAGTCCTCAGCATCAACACAATTCAGTCAACAACAATAAAAACAATCCTCAGCATCAACACAATCGAGGCATTTTGGCCTTCCCTCTTATTGTGAAGTTGACATTTTTTTACAATGGGTTCATATTTCATTGCATAATCTGAAACTCGGCTAAGGAGCAACCATTTCCTATGAGAAATGACTCTTACTTATGAGACTAAGACTTGCACAGGTAAAGAAATGATTTGGTAAAAAGCACAAATGTTTTCAAATAAAGCCTGTGCAGCCCACCAGGCTCCGGCCTAGCAGTAAATGTGAGGGTCTTACGGCTATGATGACCCAGATTCCATAACCGATGGGTATCACTCAGATCTGATTTGTAGAAGTATCAGGTGATTAAGATAAAGTGTTTTACATTGTAATAAACCAGCAAATATGATTTTCATTCAAAACATGAGGTTCGAGAATCATAATCACAAAATTTCCCTTACCCGACTTGCACTTACCAGCTAGAATTGTGTCATGGGAAGATCAATCATGCCCAGAATTGCTCCAAAAGCAAATAGCAGCATATTATGACAAAAACACAGCGCATAAAGTCATGGGGCCTGATTTCTCAGTTGTGCCAACAGAGCATGTGGCACAAACCACAGTGAATCTCCATATCCTATATTACCAAAAAAAGGCTAGAAAATGGAGAAGGCAAGCAAAAGAAGATACAATACTGAAAAGAACAATGAGTATTACAGGTTTCAGTAAAAAGAAATGATTTGGTAAAAAGCACAAATGTTTTCAAATAAAGCCTACACGTTCAGCAATAAGACTTCAGTAATATTCTGTAACATCAGAGGAATAAGATTTCACCTTGTGTCCTCGTAAGAACCTTTCCACTTTATTTTCCTAGTTAGGTGTCTGTTTCAATCTTTAATTTTCTCTAAGACTCCTCTCTCTCAAATTTCCCTCTTTCAACTTTATTCTGGGCTTCTGCTATTTGCATTAAATCATCTTGTTTGAGACCTTCAGGGTCATGTCTTGCCTTCTCATTTTCCACATCCATTAATCTTTTAATTCTAGAGATGTCATTGCGTTCCTACAGTATTTCTTATTTATGTTTTTCTCCATTACTTTTTGTACTGGATCCCAATCTAAATTTACTTGATGATGCTTACTGGCGAGTAACTTTTTGCAGAAGCAGTCTTTCCTACAGTTGTAGAGCTTGACAAAGAGGTGCATGGGAGTTGCGTAGCATCCATTTGTGATTTGACCCCACTACATCCCAGGAATTGTTTCAAGCTTTTTCTTCCCTTCCACTCAATAGAAAAATATATGTTAGCTAGTATACAGGTGTGATTTGCTCTCCACCTACAAAACACTGATTTTTTTTAGGTTCATAAATCAGAATGTACACAAGGAGATGTTATACTAGAACTACACATTCAAACTTTATTGTTTCTTCCAAACAAGAAGCACCATGCATCTCAGAGAATGTTGCATCATCTGCTAAACATTTCTTTAGATGGAAATGCATTGTCTGAATGTTGCTCACCTGTATAAATTTAAGAAACCAACCAATACAGACTAAGACAGATGTACTAATTAAAGAGACAATAATGTTTGGAGTCTGGGAGCCAATCTTGTGCGTAAAAGCAGTTACGGAAAATCTCTGGCCATAAAATACCCATGAAGCCCCAATTACCATCACCGTTGTTGTAATGTGTGTAGAGCCAATGACAAAAACACAGCGCATAAAGTCATGGGGCCTGATTTCTCAGCTGTGCCAATAGAAGGCACATTTTTAGTTGGTATAACACAATCATAGACAACCACACCTCCCTTTCCATCATTTCCCCAAATAAAATATGCAAGAACAGCTCAAAAACATTCTATTGCCTCTTTCCGACTTACACATAAAATATTATAAAAAAAAATTGGGCATAATACGCACAGGTGAATCGAGTTGGGCATTTTTGAATATTTTACAGCAAAAAACCCTAGCTTTGTTGTTCATTACATTCTCCATGAGTTTGTGGATGATATGGGTGTGGATCTATGGCCAAAACCCTAAAGAAAGCTCGAGATATTGCACATTGGCTCATATTCAATTCCTAGTTTTTTCTCTTCAATCTGATTTCCAAAAAACCACAAAATACAACCAGTGATCTAATTTAACAACAAATAAAGAGAATGAAGGAAATACACGAGTGATGATGGAGGACATTCGGTTCCTGTTTCTTTCTCCTTCTCTTCTTTCTCTTCCCAAACGCCTCCTTTCTAGATTTAAGCAGACTTTCTTTGCAAATCAGTTCATGAACTAGCATACAGTGGCGACCGACTAAATGACATTTATCAACTCCGGGCAGCCATGCTTCAGCGTACACTGCCAAAATCCGTGCAGCAGATACTCCTTTGCGTATCAGGGTTTACAATCTCTGGGCAGGCATGGAGGCGTACAAAAAATACACTGAACCCTTACTGGTGCGCAGACGAAATTTAACGAGCAACAGTGCCTTCGCCTAAAACAATTTATGGTCTCTGTCCAGGCATGGAGGTGTACACCGCATGGAGGGCCAGATCGCATCCGTGATCGATGTCGTCCTGAGCGACCTCATCTCGGCCGTCTCCTCTCTGACATGCGTCAGAAAACCCTCAGCTTGAACCCAGCTGAAGGAACGCCTTTCGGCGTAATTACGTAAAGGAGACGTAATAGGACCACTGAAAACTATCTCTAGTTGTCCTTTAAATTGGCGTAAGATGGTTTCGTTAGGAAGGTTGATTTTTGTATATATTTGTGTTATAATTGAAGTGTATAGCAACACTAGCAATCGTATGTGAATGTCGAAGGGAATCTACTGAAGAAGTGAAAACTAGATGAAAAAAAACAATGGGAGAGGAAGAGGGGTGTAGCAAAAGGTGTTTGAGGGTGGAGAAGTGCGTGAGAAAGGAAAGAGGAATCAAGGAGCAAATGTGAAAATACACCCTCTAAGAAGTATGTAACATGTTTGTCAATGGAAAGAAGGAGAAAACTCGTGTTGTGGAAGACGTAGATAAAACTATTAAGGGAGATATCTCAAAACCCAAGTTGCAGTTGGAAAATGTTGTCAAGGTGAATACTTGTTTGAATTTGCAACTCTTGACATTATTTGGTAGTTATGAAAAATGTAAATGTAACGGGAATTTGAATGCATGTTTCATGGGACACGTCAGGGACAGGAAGACACATAGTGTACTTAGAAACCTAATGTAGCGATATCATGCAAAATTTAG
>JAHRHJ020000024.1:0-113220 GCA_019776745.2 Taxus chinensis | reverse complement strand
GCCAATCCATTTGGTCACTCTGACAAAAACTGTTCCAAAGAAGATGACCCCCCCTTTGGGCTTTTGGCATCAGCCTGGGATAGACTCAGATCTGAACAAAGTTAGCATGGACCCAAGAAAGGATAGAAGATTGATGACAAAGGTCCCAGCCAATTTAAGGATTTGGCATCTAAATAGAAGGGAAAAAAGGGTGGGGGGTTTTAGAACTCATATAAAGAAGCATCTTGTCTGGCGCCCCAAACTGCACATTAGCTTTGCCTGAAGCTCCCACAAAGAAGTACTGGACAATTCGTGTGAAGGCTTCTTCGGATATCCTTTGAAACTTCTATGAAAAAAGACTTTTGTTAGGTATCCATGGTAGTAAACGCAGATGGTTCAGTGATGGACATTTTAGTTTCCTTCTTGGGATCAGAAGAAAGAAAATCAGTCATTAATTAGGGAAAGAAGCTTGTATACAAAGGAAGATAGGAACAGAGATTGAGCCCTTTGGAGATCTCTCTTCTAGAGAGATGGTATTGCGGATCCGCTGCCTTGTCACAGCATTACAACAGTATCATCGCGGTCTACTGGCAGCACCAGAACAGCTTCTGATCACTTGCCTGACAGTTTAGAACAAGAGAAAGAAATTCAGTATTAATTAGGGAGGAAGCTGGTAAACAAGGAAGGTATGTAAGTTTGAGCCTTTGGAGATTCTTCTTCTGGAGGAAATGGTATTGCAGATCCGCTGCCTTGTCACAGCATTTCACAGTGCTTCGTCGGTCTGCTGCAGCACAGAAAAAGCTTTCTGAGTCCTTGCCTGAACAGTTACATAAAGGACAGAGGAAGGAGAAATCACACCTGCCCAAGGAAATGGAAGAATACAAACTCTGGATTCACAATGGTCATCTCAAAAAAGAAAAAAAGAATGAGAGGTTTTGAAAGAATCCCAGATTCATTTATAGTGGATAAAAAAAGGAAATTGAACAATTGGGACACTCTTCTTCTAGAAACAACCAGGTCTTCTGCTAGACGAACATGCTTGATTTTTGGGAGGCAGCTCAAAAGAGGAACCCTCTAAAAAGACTCTCAGAAGCCTAAGTAAAACGGAGAGGGATATTGCAGATGGTGTTCAGCGACAACTGAACCAGCAAGCAATTTCCAACTACCAAACCATTCAACTGAAGATTATTTCCTGGAAATTATTCAGAGGCCTAAAATGGAACTCTAAGCAAAGATCATCAAGGAGTTACAGGATTCCAGTTAACCCAGCATTTTGATTCTTCAAGAACACTAAAATGAAAGCAATTGACCATGGTTAATATTAAAAAAAAGATTGGGATAGTTCTGAAAATGGCTGGCTGTTGACTCTCAGGGAGGCTTCCGGAGGACTTTGTACTCTTGGGATAAGAAGACACTGTACTGTATAATTCTTAGTGGCTAATATTATCATTGCAATTAAATTCATCACTAATTGAGAAAAGTGTGAATGGATCTTGTCTACATATTTATGCCCCTAACTCTGCTAGTGTTGAAGAAAAACTATGGGCCTGATCTTAAAAATCTTTAGAAACCAACATAGCTCTGCACTGGCTCATTATGGGAGATTTCTAACTCCCCTCTAAAACCCAGGTGAGATGTTTGGTGGAACCCCACCTTCTTCTATATGGGTATGGAGGACTTTCTGGATTTTGCTGAAACAAACCTCATTGATGTGGGATCCTGCATGGTAAAATAAAGTATACTTGAACATATAGAACCGGCAGGGAAAGGAGTTTCAGTGCGAGGTGAGACTGGATAGGGCATTAATCTTAGCAAACTAGATTCTAAGCCAAGACTTTTACCTATCTTCCCTTCCAAGAATGGATCGGAGCATAATCCTATGCTTTAAGCTTTCTCCATTGGACTAAAACCAACCAGTTAAAAGCTCATTCAAATTTGAAAAAATGTGGATGGAGCATGATTATATCTATGATAGGATAAAAGAATTGGTGGGAATGAATGGGGACGGCACTGCTCAGTTCAGATTGGTTTCAAAAGCTCAAAAATGGTCAAAAGCATTCCAAATCTGGAACAAAAGGGTTTTTGGAAATATTTCGAAAAAAAGAAAGAGTTAAAACAGAAGCTTCAGGATCTAGAGTGAAAAATGGATACTTTGGGAAGCGGTTGAAGATGAAGTAAATGAAAAGAATATTATTTCTGAGTTGCATAAGATCATTGCGAAGTAGGGGAAGAGTCTTTTGGGCGCCTTAAATTCTAGGGCTATATGGGCTTTAAAGAGGGAGCCAAGAACACAAAGTTCTTTCATCTATGCTACTCTAAAACATAGGAGGCCGTAGTAACAGAATCCTTGAGGTTTCTTAACAAACAATGGGTAATAGCACTAAGATCCAAACAGCATCAAGAAACTAATCGCTTGAATTTTACAAGGAATCTTCTTAAAGAGAACAACGTCAGCAACCCTGAAGCTATTTCCTTCATGCTGGAGGCCATCCCTCAGATATAAAAGTGAGGACAAAGAATTCAGAGCCTCACAAAGCTGTACATTGAAGCACTGCAAAAGGCTATTGTTTTCTCTGAGGGGGATAAGGCTCCTGGACCGGATGGGTTCTCTATAATTTTTTTCAAAAGTTCTAGGAAATATGCTTGGAGGATCTTCTCAAAGGGTAAATGAATTCTATAGAACAGAAATCTTCAAAAAGAGCTTAATAACCGCCAATCTGTGCTGGCACCTAAAAAAATGGAGCAAAGACTCAAGGACTTCGACCTATCAGTCTTGTTAATGTTATCTTTAAGGAATCTTCACCAAAATCTTCATACTAGACTGCAGCTCATAATGAATGACCTAATCTCAACAGGCAGCAGAGTAGCTTTATTAAAGCAGGATAATACCAGACAAGTGCTTATGGTGCATGGAACTATACATCCATGGAAATAATAAAAGGCTAATATGAATCTCAAGTTGATATGAATAAAGGCTTTTGGCAAGTTTCTTGGGTCTTCCTTGACAGGATTTTTATCTTAAAATTTGGGTTCACGGAAACATTTAAGAAAAATTGTTAAAAAAACAAAAAAAAGGGTCTTGTATAAACTACAGCCAGGTTCTCTGTGGTTGTAATGGGGAGCCTGTGGGTTTTTTCAACAGCCAGCATAGGTTAAGACAAGGAGACCCCATCTCCCCCTTACTCTCATTTTCTCTTAGCTGACAGCATGAGTTAGAATAATTGGCAGAGCGGTTTGAGAATGGCCTTTTAAATGGATATAAAACCGCTTCATTAGCCAACTGTCTCTCATCAACAGTTTGCAGCCGACACAATCCTGCTTCTTCTTGGCCTCAGTTGTGGAAGCTAAAGCGATTGAAGGCTTTATTACAACTCTATGAATCTGCTCTAGGCAAGAGATTATTATGACAAAGCACATTTTTTTCTTTAACACCCCTGAGGAAAGACAGCTCAAGATTGCTAAAAATTGGGCTGTAGAATGGTGCTCTTCAAAAACGTACTTAGCCTCCTCTTGGCAATAAGAAGTCTCTCACATGGTGTGGGATGATTGTTGATGAGGATTCAGAAAACGATGGCAGGTTGGAAAGAGGGCCACTCTCCTCTAGTGCTGGTAGAGTGCTCTCATTAAAACTACACTCCCAAGTCTGCCATCTATATATGTCACTTTTCAAAATTCTTTCCTTCAGAGAGGAGAAAATTATGAAAAGGATTCAGAAAAAAAAAATTATGGCAAAGGAATGGAAGAGAAGTCAAATTCAACCTAGTGGCCTGGGATAAGGTTATGCACCCCAAAATCTATGGGAGGGCTGGGCATAAAAAAATATTGAGAGAAATGAATGAGGCACTCATCGCTAAGATGGGCTGGCGATTGCTATATGAGAAACAACCCTGGATGATGTATTAAAGAAAAAAACTGAATCAACAATCTGCTTACTCCTATTTGATGAAAGAACAACACCCATGGTTCCATTTTTTGGAATTTTGTCAAGCGTAGACATTCATCAAAGCAGGGCCGCAAATGGAGGAAAGTGGGGGGATGGCAGTGAGATAAAATTCTGGGAGGATAACTGGTTCAGTGAAACTCTTGGAGAGATTTGGGACGCTAGGGACAGCCTATAAGCAAAGTATGGAACTAAAGGTCAAGGAATACATTGAAGGTAATGGCACCAACAAGACTTGGAAAAGATTTATATGGAACGAATTGAGCTGAAACAAATACTCCTCCCTTCAGGATTTTAGGACCTTTCCCTTTACAGTCAGCTGATTCCAAGGATGAGCTGGTTTGGAGCCAATTCACGAGATGGGAAAATACTCAGTCAAATCTGGTTATTACCAATCTTTCTAACAGTAACCAATCTTGACTTTAACGAACAAGGATCTGGATGCCTGAGTTACCACCAAATAAAAAAATTTTCTTTGGATGGCCATCAGAGGTGTAGAATCTCACAACTGAAAATTTGATGAGAAGAGGTGGATTCATAATTCCTAATTGTGCCACCTTTGTAGAAATGACATGAAGACACTAGTCACTGTTCATAAAATTGTGCTTAGTTGCCATAGAATTTGAGCTTTGTTCTTTCTAAATTTGAGCTCTTTGGGGTTGCGAAGAAACCTTAATCAGCTATTGGAATCAATGGAACCCACCATTCAGACATTGTGCTAATCAAAGGAATCTGGAATTAGCAATCCCACACTTAATCTGGAGGATTTTGAAGGAAAGAAATAATATTCATCTTCAGAAATAAATGAAGCAGAATTATAAAATCAGTATTGGCAAAATTCTCAAGGTATCAAAGAGACATGGCCAGGATTTAAACCTCCCAGACAAGGTTATCCTGAGAATGAAGAGCACGATTTTATCTAATTGGCACATTGGAAATTGGAGCAACCTGGAATAGTGTTGATCTAGATTCTTTGATTAATGGCATCCTCCTGACTCTAATTGGTAACACAAGCTAAACTTTGAATGGCGCCTCTAATGGGAAACCCTGGGACAGAAGCCTGGAGGAGGAGCAATACGAACCACAAAGGTAATTTGATTGCATGCTTATGCTAGGAAAAATGGGAATTCAAACCAATCATTTTGACCGAAGCATTATCTGCTCTCTGGGGCTGAGAGTTGCACGGGCTCAAAATATCAGAACCTTATTGTTGAAGGGGACTCCTTAATATCATTAAGCTTCTTAATCAGTGCCTCATCTCCCAGTTGGGAGATTAAAAGATTTATTCTCTGAATCCATAAGCATTTGCCACACCTTCAATAGTATCAGAATCATTAATACTTACAGGGAGGGCAACAATCTGGCGATGCACTGGCCAAATTATGGCATAAATATAAATTTTAAACTGTCTGGGATAAATGAATAGTATCCCTAATCAGCTTCACAAAGCATCCATGCGGATCTTCACAAGTAAGCAATCTCTAGAGATAAGCCTAATCTTTGGAGGAAAATCAAAATCACAAAATTCTTTCACAAGTGCTGCTTTATTCTTATATGGCGAGGCAAATAATATCTTTTTGTTTCAAATATAGCAAGATATCTATTTAAGAAACTTCAAGTGGATTCATCCTAATTTGAAAATCACGCACGGCGGAGTACAACAGGCCGTTGATATCTGGATGCCAAATCTCCACGAAAGATCGATGATAAATACAATAGTGATTGTTGATCAGGGAAAGGGTTTTCAACACGCGACTTCCCAACGGGCTCAGTTTCAGCAATTACGTAGACCGTTCGTGAGAAGACACACGGCTTACAATTCCCAGTCTTATGCCGATCCTTCAACAGTTAAGAAACGAACTGTTCTTTTCAACGCTCACAGCCAATTCTGGAATTTTGTTGTAACCTGCACACCACTGAGAAGATGGGAGGACCCCCTTCAAATTGTTGAGTCGTGCGCGGACCCTAATTGGAAGGAAAACACCGAGCTTTAGAACATCCTCAGCATAGGCGGCTTCACCAGCTTTGTTGAAAGAGTGCAAGGGCATGATCAAAGTATTTCAGTACGCTTTGCTAAGGAGTGGAAAGAGAGGACTGTCGACTATGGGGGACAGAAAATTCTTGTCAATGAAGAGCTCATTGCTGAAGCAACCGGTCTCAGCCTGGATGGGTACCGCTTCTTCAACAAAAGGGTTATCAAAGAAACTGAAGAAAGAAGATTTGTGCATGAAGATGAGAAGCTTATTTTCAGCACAGCGGGTTTTGCTTGTAAGCTCAATTCCATCACCATTTGATGAAGTCACTCGCATGATGATTTGTTTCATATCCTTGGAAGGTAGGTTTGTTACTGTCCTAGCTAAGCATCTCATCTTTTTAAATCACTTCCGTAGGAATAGGTTGGTTTGCTTCCCTCATTATCTTTTAAAACTCTCTTGAGCGCTCCATTTTGGAGTTCCAGAAGCATACCTGAGCGGTTCCCTTGCATCAAGGGCTTATTTTGCTTATCCACAAACTCTCCCTTCTCACGTACCCCGGTCTTCCCTCCTCTCCTAGCCCGGCTCCGATGGGCTCTGCTGCTGCCAGTCCTGCTTCCCCTGCTGCCCTTTGCTGCCCCTGCCACCGGTGCTGCTACCCCCATGCCAGTTGCACATGTTTCTCTCTTCTATTCCTCCTTCTGCTCCTCCTGACACTCACCTCACCTCTTCCTCTAAACGACCTCTCACCAGGGCTTCTAGGAGACTAAACCTTGAGACTCTTGCAGCAGGGAAAGAGCCTCTTGATCTTGACATTGCACGTGACCTGCTGAACATAAGTAGTGCCAGTCCCCAGGAAGTACAGATGGATAACCCTTCTAAGAGACTGGAGGCCTTAGATGCTGAGATAAAAATGCTGAAGGATGAGGTCAAAAATCTAGCTAAGCAAAAAGGTAAGAAAAGCATGGAGGGGGAAGGGAGCATTGACAATAGTCAGGTTGAAGGCATATACAAAAAGCTGACCTCCTTGGACTCCCCGCCTTGGGAAGGCTAAGACTAGGCATGATTACAACATTGCCGCCTTTAGGGCCATTGAGGAGTTCATTGTGGGGCATGCCAAAAGTGTTGCCAACCTCAGCGGTATACCGGCTGCACTTTGGGGCAATGAAAAAGAGAGCAAAAGAACCATCGAGGAGCTCGATAAGACGGATGCTGCCCACATGATCGCTTTGGGTATGTTTCATGCTTGGAAAAAAGTCAAGATCAGTGTTGATCAAGCAGCCAAAAAGTAGTCCTGCATGCTTCTACTGCTCGCTTTTGTTATTCTTACTGTTTCTTGGCTGTCGGGTTACTATTTTTTTGTTGTTGTTTTTGCTGTTAAGCCTCACTTGTGTAGCTGCTTCTGGGCTACGTTGATTTTCATTGTTCCTCTTGGACTTGGTTAGTCCTGCTATGTTTCTCACTCTTATTCAGGCTTAAAGGCCTTTTTTTGTATTCAAGGGTATAG
The DNA here is from genome assembly GCA_019776745.2 of Taxus chinensis. Lineage (NCBI taxonomy): Eukaryota > Viridiplantae > Streptophyta > Pinopsida > Cupressales > Taxaceae > Taxus > Taxus chinensis. The sequence goes on along the minus strand of JAHRHJ020000024.1, from coordinate 105,821 downwards.
TCCCTTTCAAAAAACTATTTGCCATTATTAAAAAAAAAAAAACATCAAGATATACTCATCTTATATTCAATATTAATATCAACATGTAAGCATAATTAACACGATGTTATAGTTAGGTTTCCAAAGTTAGGCTAACATCATGTTATAGTCAGGATAATGTTGACCTAGTGTTTTGATGTAAGGTTGATGTTAGGATCACTATAACCTAAAATTAACACTTGGATATAACATGACATTAGAGTGGCACTATATTAATATCTCATTATTAACATATATAGTGGTGCAAAAGAGACATAAAGTGCAACTAATTTATATTGTAGATAATTTTTTTCTTTAAAAATATTACATTTTCTAACCTTTTTCTTATATTATAGGTGCCTTTAAGCACATCAAATATTGTTGTAGTGTTTTGATAAAAAAATAACATAGAGAGAAATATGTAAACTTCCCACCCATATTTCAAAAATAACATCCAATATAACTTATTTTATTAAATTTTATATTATTTAGAAAATTATTTCAATCACAACAATATATTATGAAAACACTTTTTATCCATGACTAAACATCCAAATTTACAATATATTACAAAACAAATGAATACGCAATGCCCAAGATAAGTGAGAATATAATTTTCAAATGGAATTTAATTACAAAATAACGACAATAATATTATCTCATTTGAAAACTAACTTAATTTATCATTTTGGATCACTTTGATATTTTAAAATTTATAATCACATTTCCAATCACCTTTTTTTCTTCCAAGCTCTTTACCGATTCTCAACCATACCAAAAATGAAATATTATGATGACATGTACCTCTTAGATTTACAATGAGAGGATGATTTCATCCTTGTTATCCCACTAAAATATCCAACTAAAAATGGTCTCTAAAAGCAAACAAACAATCGATGACAATGGGGGAATACATACACAAGAAAATCACACACATTGCACAATCATGCAACCAACACAAAATTATTTTCTTTAGAGCATATATGGGAGTATACATCACTAAAAAAGGAAAGTAATAAATAAAACCATGCCAATTGATATGGCTTGAAAAGGAAAATTTTACTATATGCAACTCAATTTTCTTCTTCTATCAAGGAAGGCTAACATTTGTTTCTCCACAAGAACACATAAAACCCACCTATTCAAATTATAATTTTCTCTGGACTAATACTATTAAAATTTCCTTTAATTTCTCAAAGTAACAATACTTAACCTTTTCCATCCCTTATACTCCCACTAAAACTATGAAATAATCTTATCCTTCAAGCACAATAACTTTTTAATACCCAAAAAAGGGTACAAATGATTTTTTTTACAATAGTCATTTATTCAAGAATATTTCCAATGGAGAACAAAAACCATAGTAGAATATTAATTTATGAAAAAGAGGGAATGCTGGTTATTTCAAATAGAAAGTAAAGAGGATCAAGGCCTACACATTACTCATCTTTTCCAAGTATTTCTGTCAAGTCAACACAATCATACTTCTAAGAAAGATATTCCCAAGAAGAAATTTTAGGGGAAAAAATGCATTAGTCATGTTACATAACAACCCAAGTCTCCAAAATCCTTGCACTAAATTAGAAAAAATCAATTATAATAATCTATTGGGATTTTTCCCAGTGGTAATATCAAACTTCAATATCTACTAAAACCCAAAAATATTATTTAAGACTCATATAAACCCACATGGCCACCAATAACTTTTTTATCAATATCATCAAATTAAATTTACTTTTTTGACATGCATATGACATAAAATATATTTAAAAACAGTAAATCATCAAAATTCAAGTTTATAAATTCAAAATAATCAATTTGAATGATGTCATCAAACAACAACTCAACTTGTTTCACAAACTTAATTCTCTTATATACACTTTCCTACAAGTCAACCAAATTATTTACATAAATTTAGGACATTGTTGTTGGGAATAATTTTCAAGGTCAATAATGAGGTCATTTTTGAAACTCATGTCCAATATGACCAAAAACATTCTCCTACCCTATGAATATGTGTAAAAAACAAGTTTTATGAGTGTAGGAAAAGGGTTACTTGTCCCACAAACATTTTAAAAATAGTTCATAAGGTGAAATTATATTTTCTATAAAAGGAAAGTGATAAATAAGAGAAGAAACTTCTAAACCAAAACTAAAAAGAAAAAAAAAGTTATTTATGTGTTTAAATTACTTAAAAATAAATTTACTACATTATTTATGGAAAAATAAGGGTATAATAAGAATAGGGAGAATCTAAAAAACATGGAAAGATTAAAATAAATAAAACAACATCTTATCACATGGTCATATACCAATCATAAATATTAAACATGTTCTTTGCATGGCTTATCATCACCAATCTGGTACTATGATAATTCTCCACCGGGAACTCCTTATGCTATGATTATTTAGTAATGCACAACCTTTAGTTTGGTGGGTGTAATATGGAAACACAACAACAAACATAACACAAGAATACCATAGACTATGATATGAAGGAATGATGACAAATATAAAAATATAGGTGTAAATTATAATATCAACATGAAATTGTTACAATCTCACCCATGAGGTACTTCAAGTGTTATTGAATTCACTTGCCTTTCAACAATAACTGTGGGAGAAACTTTACAATTACACCTCTTGATGGCTTCTTCAACACACCTTCTAACTGATGGCTTCCTTTGCACACTTACTCATACAATATTTCTCACTACTTCTTTCTATGCTAAATGAGGGAAGGTGGCCTCTCTATTTATAGGAACTTCTAGGCTTATCCATCTTATCTCTAAGATAGGATAAGAAATCTCACTCTGACGAATCATATTCCATACCTTAACTCTTATCTATACATGTAAGCTTATCTTCTAAGATAAGATAAACCTTATCATTTTACATGGGTTCCACATTTTTAGACTTTTCCACAAATAAAATACACAAAATATTTATGACCTCACTCCTTGTCCTTATTACCAATATAATATTTCTAATTCCTAATCATGTAGACCCTACTTCTCTAATTACCCAAACTTTGACATTTTAACATTGCCGGACCACTTACGACAAATATTTACTTTTTACCACAACATTCCTATTGTACTTTGATTATTACTCGTACTCCACATTATTGGCAGCACCGTACTGACGGCGCCGTTATCTTCTATCAGACGCCACTACTAATTATACTTAACAACATCCTATTCCTAATACATACATTAATGAAATAGAAATTATGGAGGAAAATTTTAGTGTTGACATCTTCCCCCTTCCTAGCTTCTACTCCGTCCTCGGAGTAGACTATTTTGGTGCTTGGAAAATCTTCAACTTGTCGTGGTTGACCCATTTCGTAATGGGAGTGCCATCCAATTCCTCCAGTCGGTACGTACCATTTTCATGCACAGCTGCTATTTTGTAGGGCCCCATCCATTTTGGAAGAAATTTTCTCTGTCTTCTTTTTTTGTATCTGGAATCATATACTGGAACCAAGTCATTCACATGAAATGGAGACCACCGGATCTTTTGATCAAAGTATTCCTTCTGCTTCATTTTCTTCTTATGGCTTGTATCCTTTGCTATTTCCCTCATTTCCTCTAGCAAATGAAGATGTACCAACCTTTCTTTTACTGAATCACTTTCATCCATCCTTTCATTTTTCATAACTCTCACAGTGGGAATATCAAACTCAATAGGAAGAACTGGATCAATGCCATAGGCCAACTGAAATGGGGAGTATCCTGTTGCTGACTTTGATGTTGCCCTATATGCCCACAATGCTGCATGAATCCTTTTATCCCATTTATGTACCTAGAAGGCTGCATCTTTTGCTAGAATTTGACACAACACAAAATTTGTTCGTTCCACCTGTCCATTTGTGCTTGGCTTGTATGTTGTTGCCTTCCTGTGCTTAATAGAAAACTTATTGACTAGGGCTTCTACCACCTCATTAATGAAGTGGCTTCCTTGATCTGTTACAATTTCTAATGGGCAACCAAATCTGGTGACAATGCGTTCATACATGAACCTTGCCACTTCATCCATGGAAGCTGTTTTCAATGGCCTAGCTTCAACCCACTTGGTTAAATAATCTGTGGCAACTACAATATACTTATTTTGGCGTGATGTAGTTGGAAGTGGACCTACAATGTCTATTCCCCACTTTTCAAAGGGACCAAGGGGAAGAATAGGACATAATGGAGCTGATGAAGTCTTACGGTTACCATGTGTTTGACAAATATCACATGTCTTACAATAATTATAACAATCTTTAAAAAGAGTGGGCCAGTGATAACCTGCATCCAAGATCCTTCTTGTTGTAAGTTGTCCAGAGAAGTGCCCTCCACATGTACCATTGTGGAATTCTTCTAGCAGCTCCTTTCCTTGATCACGTCCAACTGCCCTCTTGTACTGTCCATCAGGTCCTATTCGAAATAATGCTCCATGCAGAATAGAATATGGATGACTGGCTTGAGTAATCTTTCTCTTAGTCTTTGCATTGGCACCATCAAGGAAACTTGAATTCATTCAGATAATTCCAAATATCTATGTATTCACTAGGGATTGTGTCAAGGGAGAACAATGTTGCATCGGGGAAAATCATCATCATCACAAGATGATCCTAAACCATCATAGGCTCGAGAGAGTGCATCTGCATTGACATGCTTCTTTCCTGGCCTATCTATAATATCAAATTCAAATTCTTGTAGAAAAATTATCCATCTTGCTATCCTCCCTGATGGGTTAGGCTTATTGACAATATATTTTAGAGCCTGATGATCTGTTACAACTATAAATTTTCTGCCCTAGCAAGTAATTTCTAAACTTCTTTACAGCAAAAATGATAGCCAGAGCCTCTTTTTCAGTTACAGTATAGTTTACCTCAGCACTGCTCATTTGTCTGCTCCCAAAGTAAATTGGATGTTCATTCCCATTTTCATCCTTTTGGCTCAAAGTACTTCCTAGTGCTGCATCTGAGGCATCAGTGTACACAATGAATGGCTTGCTCCAATCTGGATTCTTCAAAACAGGTGAAGACACCAGGGCTTCCTTCAGTTGTCCAAAAGCTTCATGTGCCTTATTTCCTGGTTCATAAGTAACATCCTTCTTCAAGAACTGGGTTAGTGGCTGTGCAATCTTTGAGAAATTCTTGATGAACCTTCTATAGTAACCCACATGGCCTAAAAATGATCTCAACTTACTTCTATTAATAGGAAATGGTAAATCTTTGATTTTTGAAACTTTATCAGGATCAGTACCAATACCATCTCTGGATACAACATGCCCTAACAAAACGCCTTTAGAACATCCAAAGACACACTTTGTAGGGTTTAGTGAGGCTTTTGCTTCATCTAACCTTTGAAATGCTGTCTCCATCTGGTGCAGGTGGTCCAACTTGCTCCCATAGATGCAAAAATCATCCAGAAATACTCTGATGAAGGTCCCAATGTAGGGTTCGAACACCCTATTCATCAAACGCTGGAATGTTGCTGGAGCATTACACAACCCAAAAGGCATAACTCTATAAGCAAACGTTCCCCAAGGAGTGGTGAACGTGGTCTTCAGCTGATCTTTCTCTGCTATACGAACTTGGTTGTAGCCGCTATATCCATCAGCAAAACTATAGCACTCCTGGCCAGCTACTTCGTCCAAGATCTGATCTGAAAATGGAAGAGGGTAATGATCCTTCTTTGTTGCCTTATTGAGCTTCCTGTAATCAACACAAATGCGTAGCTTCCCATTCTTTTTTATTGAGATCACAATGGGAGAAACCCATTCTGAATTCTCCACAGCAAATATGAATCCTGCATCAAGCAACTTATCTATTTCTTCTTTTACAGTCTTGGAAAAATTAGGATTCATTCTATATGGCATTTGCTTTATGGGTTTAGCACCATCTACCAGCTCAATACAATGTTCTACCCAACTTACTTGATGGAGTTCCTTGTAATCAACAGTGAATAGGTGTATGTACCTTCGAAAGAGCTGGAGTTAGGATTCCTTCTCACTCTCCATCACAGCATCACCAATCTTTATTTGTTGGAGACGATCATCAACTTCTTCTTCAGATAATTTTATGGGGTCATGGGTTGGTGTGACTGGAAGAATATCCATGACTGAAACATCAACCTCACTTTCTTCATCTTCAGTGTCCACTTCACTGGTACTAGAGTAATCAGAGGATGTCCAATCATCAGTTTCATCACTTGAATCCACAGGTTCTGCTTTATGATGTCGAGGGATCACATTTATCTTCACCCTCTCTCTACCACGTCCAAGTGTCATGAAACCTTCATTCCAGTAGTTTCTTGCATGAACTCTCCTTAGCCATGGTCTTCCCAGCAGCATTGGGTACGCAACAGTACCATTTTTCATCACCTGAAAGTCTACCACACATACAACACCCATAACAGATATTACCACATTTGAAACTACACCTTCTGGTTTAGTTTTTCCTTTATTTAATGACCTTAACATAAGTGTTGAAGGGCGATCAATTTTTAAACCCAACATATTCATTACAGACTCGGTCATTACATTAACTGCAGCACCTCCATCAACTAAGACATCATGAATTGAAATACCATTACATAATACCTCAGCTTGTGGAGCATAGGGATCTGCCTCTACCTCCAAAACAGGGACCTCAACCTCCTTCCTTCTTTGAGCATTGAGTCCACCTCGCAACTCCCGCCTCTTCTCAGAAGACATAGCCAAGAGTTGACCATATGTAATATTTGCAGGCCTTTTGGACAGATCTTCCAAGATGGAGTATGGTCCTTGCCCCTGTGAAATCAGAAAATCCTGCACACCCAACTTTCTTCTCCTATGTTTCTTACTAGTTTCTCCTTTCATCTTCTTAGGATCATTTCCATCTTGATTATCTTTTTCTTTCTTTCTTTTTGTTACAAACACATCTACTTCATTATTTATACTCTTATCTACTACATCAAAAGAATTCACAGGTGCTTTTCCTTTATCATTATCTCTTGTACTAGATGTAGAAGCTCTATCTGGACAATTATACTTATAATGACCCTTTTTATAACAACCATAACAAACAAATTCAAAAATATTTCTTTTTGGACCTCTATCTCCTCCCTGAGAACTAAATTCCTTTCCTTGAAGAAGATTAATAGTTAACTAACCCATCTTCTTAAGCAGATCTTCATACTCAGTAGATGTACTAGGAGAAATATTTGTGCTCACCGAGAGTGGTTGTGGATTCTGGACCAAAGGTGTTGGTGTAGGCTCTACTTTAGTAACAATTTCTTTGGCCTCCTCTTCCATGCTTTCTTCTTGCCTTCTTGCAATCTCCTTTGCTTGTTCAATGGTAGCTGGGCGGTCATACTTCACTCGTTGTCTGATCTCTGGCTTCATCCCAAGAATGAAGTGCTTACAGAGGAGATTATCCACCCCATTCATCAACCCATCCGCTAATCCTTCCTTCCGGATCTGGGCATCGAGCTTCCTCCTTAGCTCTAGAACACGAGCATGATAATCCCTTATCTTCTCCTTCTCTCCTTGGGATAGCTTTGTGATCTCGATCATGAGATCTACATATTTCTGTTGTTCACCAAATTCTTCAAGAAAACTTTCAGTTAATAAATCCCATGAATTTTTCACATTATCACCTAGTGTTTCAAACCACCTAAGTGCTGAACCATCCAAAAAGGTAGGAAAAAATTCAGTCCATTGTTCCCTTCTTATGAGGCCATTACAAATACAAGATTGTTTAAACTCTTGAATGAAAGAAGAAGCATCTTCATTAGATTGAGCTGAAAAAATAGGAATCTTTCCCATTTTCAAAAGTAACCACCGTGAAATACCAACCCACAAGTACAATCAACAAGACTTATGTGCACAAATAATTGGAATCACTACAATAGAAAGTGACTTTACACCTTTCTACATTAAAATAGGAATGACCACGGTAAAACTTGAATTACTACGGTAAAAAACTGACTTTACTGTGGTAAACACTATTCACGGTAAAAAGTGAAGTTACTGTGGTAAATACTATTCACGGTAAAAAGTGAAAGTTACTATGGTAAATACTATTCATGGTAAAAATGACTTTACCATGGTAACTACTATTCACGGTAAAAATGACTTTACCATGGTAACTACTATGCACAGTAAAAACAAGGTTACCCTCCAATTGATTTTTGCCTAATGTGGGAATATCTCTCTACCAACGAGGAATGGTCCCAGAAACGGATGTCATCACCAATCCAGCACTATGATAATTCTTCACCGAGATGGCTATGATTATTTACCACAGCTTTTTAGTCTTTTCCACAAATATCGACTAATACACAAATGACATTCAAAATATGGGACATCACTCTTTGTTATTGAATTTATTTCACAAATATAAGAAACTTTATTTCTAATGGCCTAATCATGTACAACAAATTTCTCACTACTTCTCTACTTACCCCAACTTTGACATTCCAGGCTTAACATATGATAAGACCACTGACGACAAATATTTACTTTTTACCATAACATTCATAATATGTAACTTTGATTGTTACAATGTCACCCATGAGATATACTTGGCAACAATACTATGGTGCCGAAATCTTCTATCAGATTACCACCTACTAATGGCATACTTCAACAACATTTAACTATTCCTAATACACACTTCCTACAATATAAATTACGGACTACTTCTTTTAATGCTAAATGAGGGGGGTATGCTTGGTATTTATAGAACTCCATTTGTGCTATGAATCGTTATCTCTAATCTAGGATACCTATCCTTTACTCAATGCACAAATCATATTCCATACCTTAACTCTGTATCCAAACATGTAAACAATTAATCTTTAAGATACATAAACATTATCACTATACATGGGTTCCATCATTCATCCTAGACTTACAAATAAAAATTTAAACTCCTTTTCCTTATTATATTTTTCTATCACATTACTTTCTAAACCCATCATCAATAGGAAAATTTTAATCCTCCAATATTAAAACTTTGTGTGTGTGTGTGTGTGTGTGTATGTACCAAACTGGTAAATCCTTACGTATACAAATATTTTACACCTTATGCCACATTTACATATAATACTTTGACTGTCACCATAAATGTTTGAATCCAATGCATTAGTTCTATCCGTACGCATACTACTAATATAACATTAACAACATCCTAAATTTATATTGAGATCACATGGTCTAATGATATTATAGACAATGTCAAAGAGGAGGTGCATTATAATTTTAGTGATTAACAAGAGCTCCATACTCAACCTAAAGATCCCACATATATCAGCTAATAGACTTTGACCTTCTTCTTTGACTAAAATTTCAACTATTCTTTTGACAAAGAAAGAATATGATTTTTCAAAGTAGAATCAAAAGTTCTTCCTTCACAATCCCCCAAATGCAATTAAATGCTAGGAATACATAGACCAGATCAAGAGACCAGTGAGATTAGGATTGTTGCTTACATTATTCCTCCAAATAATTTCAAGTGGTGAAAAAGGGAATATAACAACTTTGCAAAATAAAGACTTGTAAAACCCTGAAAAACCTATATAATCAAAACGTATCATATAATTATAATAAATGCATTTATTAAAAAATATTCACTGATTTCAAGTAACCATCAAATTCAAGCATAGAATGAAACATATAACAAATCTAAACCATTAATTGAACATAATACTGACCCATATAATCTCTTTTTTGCAGCCACGTCAAGCTAAAGGAAAAAGTATTGAAAATTAGGAGGGAAATTAATATTCTACAACGGTTCCACCCAACTTGAGAAAATGTTGTCGATATGTGGATAGAGTTTAAAATCAACTTTAAGACTGCATATCTACAATGTGCCTTCAATACCAATAGATACCTAGGGACAACAAAAGGAAATGTCGGAGGTGGCATGGCTGTTTTTACCATACTCGAGTATGAAGTTTCCATGCCAGATCAAACATTTTAATTTATGTTTTGAATTACATATTGCAAATACCTTAGGATATAATTTTGCAATGGCCATCCAGTTCCAGAAAAATTATAAACAATATGGTGAAATAATTATAACCAAACCTAAGCTTAACATGTTTATTGATTTTGATAAACATGACAAAAAATAACTCAAAACTATAACCAGCCCAAATAGATACAATGTTCTATGTGAACAACATTAATCCTTAAATGATTATCTAGAAATTCTATAGAATTTTTGTTGTAGAGTTACAACGATGTCAAACCCTAATATACGTTTTGTTAGTACCCCTTTTGAACTAATTTGAGCTCCCTTGGAATGATGGAACCTGAAGCATCACAAATTCAATAAGGTAGTCAGAGATAGATGAATCATAAGTTGTTTTGTAGCCAAGGAAGGGATTTAGCTGGATCTTTTTCACTCGGGCGGTGGAGAAATGGATAACACTATTTGAAAGGACTTTATCTATCGTCAATACTTTGGGTGTGTGCCTTTGGACCAAGGTGAGAGGAAACCCATTTTGTAAAAACTACCATTCTCGGTTTGGTGAAGGAGAATGAAGATATCCTTCTAGGTTTGTGAACACCTTTGAAAGGAAACCTTGAGAAAATATGATTAATGCACCATAATCTAACCCTCACGAGTTGTCACTTCTAAGGAATGGTGATATTTTAATAAACAAGGTTGAAGGTTACTGAAGAAGATGTAAAATCCTGATTGCTTATACATATTTTGGCTACGGTAGAATTTATTCATTTTCTCCGATACATGGCAAACAAAGGGTTAGTTTAGGTATGATTCATTGTTTTCACAGACATAATGTCATGGTGGGAGATTAAGCAGGATAAACTTGATCTTGCCAGCATATCTTTGAGAACATTCACAACAATTAGAAAACTAACTGACATAAGTGCTTCAAAATAGGCTAAAATATTCCTTCAACAAGAAGGTGTGCATCAATGGAGGCCCTAGATCATAGCATGGTTTCACATAATATTCAAGAATTTAACACAAAGGCTTGAATTGCCAAAGGACTCAAACTAAACGCTATACTTCCCTTAAATCATGCCTAAGATACACTCATAGTAAGTTACAGAAAATCTTTATCAATCTCCTTAAAATGACAGTACTCAATTGATTTTAAATTTTTTTATCTCATTACAAGATGAAGGCTCTTCTCGATGTCCTGAAATTAAAAGGATAGCCATCTAAACTATCATAGGGACGAGATCCTGTGTGATTTCAGGAGGTTCCTTTTTACACAAGATTGCAATAGGAACAAGAAAGAACTATTTGTAAACATTCTGAAATAAAGTAGACACTAATTGCTTCCCAATGATCAACACAGATTAAATCAAATTTGATTAAATCATCAAATAGGGGAAATGTTTTCCCTTTGAATAGTCTCAGAGCTTGTCAATGGTTGTACACTTACAACCAACTTGACATGATCAAATCTAAAACATAACAGAGATTAATAGGTTTCTTAGATGGTCTCTCAGGAAGATGTTGATTTGTCTTAGAAAATCATTCTGACTCATAAGAATTCAACCCCGGACCATCCTAACATGACTAAAGCATGCTCATTAGCATAACATTTCAATTTACAACCCAAGGCTTTCCCCCCAAAAAGAGAATATTGAGTGAATCCTTTGTTTGTTACGCCATTTCATGATCTCAGAAATGATTTCAACAGAATCTTATCAGTGAATTATTGTCAGTCCTGACGAAAAGGTGAATCATTAGCAATCACATTTCCAACATTCAACTCATGGGGGATGCACCTATCCTCTACTCAGATAGTTGTTCTACCTCATATTTCTATTCTTTGCGTATTGTAAAGAAAGACTATCATTTGCCCAGATCATTTTCCTCTTAATGGCTTTCCCCTAGAAGGGTTCATGATCCAATTCTCAGATAATCAATTTTTGCACTCCCTCGAGGAATTCTACTACCTTGAAAATGATGCAACCTTACAATATTCACTCCCAAATTAAGCTCTAAACCATTCAATGAGATTTTGAGTGACAAATGGATAAACCTTATTTTTCATCAGATGCACAATCCTGATGCATGCATTTTCCATGTTGACCATGAGTTGGGAGCATCCAAGACTGGCAATGGGTTCAGATTCAATGTAATCTTTTAACAATTTTCAGGCCCTTGGCAAAATTTAGAAATTCATCATATTTATCCCCATGTCGGATGAAAATCCTGACACATTCAAAGGTGGGTCACCAGGAACCTGTGGTTAGCCTTTATTATTTTTTTTTTGGAGAAAACTGATGCATTTTTCAATTTTAGATCCCATAGCCTCCACCTTTGAAAACATGGGCTCTGACATGTGGCTTAATCACTGGGTCCTTTAAGGAGTCACCATCTGCATTTTGTTGCAATTTGAGATCTAGAGTATTAACAAAAAGGCCAAAAACTTCCAATTTTCCTTTGGCACACTGGGTTTGGATCAACTCACCTGGTGAATTTCATATACCCTGAGAAAGATCAGGATCACCACATGTCAGCAATTTGGACCAATTTGTTAAAAAGTATAGAGGTACTAGTTTCCAAACAGGCCTAACGTGCCTTCCAGGTTCCCTGGGAAAGTTTCTTACGGTTAGCCTCTGAAAAAGTCATCAGTATGGGAATCGAGCCTAGCAGAAACCTCCACGTGTCCCTTCGGAACGCTTTTGTTCTGGTACCTGAAAAGGGGTGGGTTCCTAAACATGTTTGGGGCCCTCACATATTATCTTGACATCTCCACAAGAAAGAAGGTTCTTGAAATTTCCTTAACCATGAGAGGACCAATGGAAGGTTCCACATGTATCCTTGGCATTATCTGTTGGTATGGTGCCCAAAACCTAGAAGGCAAATTTCAAAGGTGTCGAGCCCTTACATCGGCCAAGATTTGACTTGAAGTATGGGAAGCACCTTACATTAGAAACCATGCAACCAGTAACCCACCTTGCTTCTTAAAAATATAAAGTACACCATTAGGATCCCAACACTTCCTTCTGGCAGACTTGTCTCCTCTTGTGACAGAATTTTGTCCATGTTGCTTCCCAATTTTCAGTAGAATATTTGTGCGAATAGAGACCTCCATCGGTCTCCTTAGCACAATTTACTAATCTTGTTTACAAATGGAAAATTCGAAACTTGCTTCAATCTTCCCATGTCGACAAGGAGTTGAAGTCTGGCCGCAACTAATCCATTGACAAGGACCATCCATATTCTGCAGAAAAGTTTTAGGATAGCAATTTTCCATAGGGAAAACACGCCCATTGTCAAACCGTAAAATGGTAAGGAAGAACTTCACCATTTAAAGCACCCAAAATTGTGCATTTTTCTTTAAGGAAAAGGAATTTGGAAATGATACAAGAGCCTAAATGTGATCCCTGACCATGGAGAATGATCTTTAACAACATATAAATTAAGAAAAACATTTCACAAATCCATTCAGGGATCAATAGAAAATACGACAGCTTGACCGCAGATTGAAGAATTTCGAGTCGCAAACATAGGGTTTGATCTCATCAAATGAAGCACCAACATCGGCTCTGACTCAGGGATGGGCAATCCCAATGAGTGCCATAAGAAGAAATAGTAGACCAAGTGCTAAAAATAAACCATTTGGCCATGGATTCACAAGCCAACCCTCTAGGAACTAAACAGAGAAACCAACAAAAATGACAATCGCCAAGGACCCAGGACGAACAAAAACCGAAAAAACGTAAAAACATGAAAGTAGAAAGAAACCAAAAGAATTTACACTATGCAATGGTGCATACCTCGATTCTTAGAAATCAATCAAGGAAATGTTTCAAATTCCTGCCATTAATAGGAAATTCAAGAAATTCCCTATCTAGATATTTTAATAAGAAGGTATGTTCACCAATTTGAATGTCAATTGAATAATGGTCCCATCAACAATGCATCAAACTTTCCATGTTTTCCCTTATCCTTGTGCCTGCTATCCCACAATAGCACAAGATATCCCACACTCAAAGCTCTTTGTATTCAACTTCTTATTAAACAATATTCTTCAATTTCTCTTTGAATTTTACATGCCTCTGATGGGACTGCTCTTCTCTTCTTCATCCAAGTCTGTAATTTGATTTATACAAGCATCATATGGATTGACCTCCTGGTCCTACATAGTTATTGGATAAATTAGTAATGACGATAATTTCATATGCAGGGGTAGCAATAGATTTTGAATTCCATATAACAATTCAAATGGGATCTTTCTAATAGCTCTTTTAAAAGTGATTCTGATCAGCCCAAACAGACAAATTTCAACTACTCACCCCCACTTTTGTTTTTTTCATTTCTAAGGTTCTTATGATCATCTTTCAATAAATTTTTAGTTGCTCGATTCTACCTGTCCATTACCTTGGGGATTATAATTTGATGAATATGTTAGATTGATCCCTTATTCTTGACACATAGCCACCAAAGGTTTATCTCAGAAGATCTCATGGCATTATCAGCAACTATTTTGGCAGGTACTCGAAATCTACAAATGATATAATTCATAACAAAATCCATGACTAATTTGGTGGGTTTCCTTCTTGGTGGGGATTGCCTCGACCCACTTGGGGAATTAATCATATGGCCACTAATATCGGCATTAATGGACCTGCACTTGAAGGATCATGAAATTTCACCCAATGAAGTCTATTCCTGCACTACTTAAAAGGGTCTTCAGTTTATATAAGCTGCAACGGGAGGGATCTTGAAGCTTTTAATCTCCTTGAAAATCATGCTGACAAATTTCATACTTTCTTAACTAAAAAATTTGTATCTTTGAAAATAGTTTACCACCAATAACCAACCCTTAAGATCTTATGGGTTATTACTCTCCCTAGCAAAATTCCCCCCACAAACTCCTCGATAGAGATCAGACAATTATTTTAGTGGCTTCATCTTAAGTAATGTATCTTAAGAGAACTCCCTCAGGGTTCTTCTAAGCTAACCCAATATTAGTAATGACATATTATTTGGGAAGCTAACTTAAGTGCTCTTATCTGATTCTTACTCGAATGTTCATGGTACTCATAGATGTTTGAGATAAAAAATGATGTCCTTGTACCATTTAATAATTTATTATTTTTTAAAGGACATTTAACCTTTCTTCTTCAACTTCATTTCCCTCAATGTATATGTAGATTGATCTCTCTGCCATATGGTTATTCTAGGCCCAAACCTTTGACCAATTTTTTTGTTTGGATGTTAATATCATACTATTGCAGATTTGTTTACCCATCAGACATATCTTTCTTGAAACCTCCATTTTTGATAGGATATCTTTCACCATGGTGTGGGGAACATAATAAATGATTTTGGAACTCAGAATATATGGATTGAAGACATCTATTGATTTTACTAAAGCAAAGGCCTACTTCTCCATGATAATATACTTTAGCTTAGATCTCATTGTAATGCCTTGCTAAAAAAGGAAATTCGTCTTTTAGCTCCCTCATCATCCTTTTACAATAACATAGATGTAATAGTGCTTTCTGAAGAAAAATAAAACATTTGGAAATTCTTCTTATAATCTAGAGCTTACTAAAATAGGGGCATTCTTTAATGATTCTTTGATCCTAGCAGAAGATTGAATAGTTACTTCTTCCCGTTTGATACTTTGATCTTTCTTCAACATGCTAGTGATTATGATAGTTAGTTCAGAAAAGTTGGAGATAAATCTCCTGATAAAATTAATCTTCCCAAAAAAGGATTGAATTCCCTTCTTGGTTCTTGGAATAGGGACTTTGCTTATGGCTTCTACCCTTTCAGGATCAATCATGACCACCTTCCTTTGAAACAATGTATCCAAGAAGATTTACTTTCTGAACCCCAAAATGGCACTTCTTGGGATTTAGTGAAATACCATACTCCCTGCATCTTAACAACATTTTTTCTAGGTGTTTTAGGTTGTGACTTCTTTTTTCTGGAGAAAACAGTTACATTATCTTGATATACAACAATGAAATCATTAATATAGCCTATAGAAAGCTACATCCATTACTCTTTGGAAAGTGGCTCTAGCATTCATTAGAACAAAAGGCATTCTGAAATATACATATGTTCCCCGAGGAGTGGTAAAGGCATTCTTGATTCACTTTGCTTCCTTCACAACTACCTGGTTATATCCAGAAAAATTAGCCAAGGTGGATAACAATTTTGAACCAGTAACCAATGGTAACATATTTTCCATATTTGGTAGAGGGTAGTTATCCTTCATTGATGCTCTATTCAAGTTTCTAAAGTCCACACACAACCTTATATATTCATTCTTCTTTCTGATAGGTACCAAGTTTGCAAGCCGTGATGAGTACCTTGTGGGTTGTATGATTCCTCCATCTCTCAAATTTTTAAATTCTTGTTACATCTTTAGGGAAAGGAGTGGATTGATCAGCCTCTGTTTCTGCCAAAACGGCTTGGCAGAAGCTTCCAAGGGAATTTCATGCTAGAAAAGATCCTTTTTGTATGCTTTTACTTTACAATAAGACCATGTTAAGCAGTTCTAGTATTTCTTCAAAAAAATGACATACGACTGCTTTTATTCCATGCTCAGATTGCTACCTAGCAAGAACTTATGTGGTTTATCCTTCATGCCCAGGTCATTCTCTTCAACATCCTTCGAGGATGACATGTGTTTGTTGACAATGCAATCAAAATTATCAAAGTTTGATTCAAGTGCTACCAAAGCTCTGGGAATAGTATTAGTCTTCAAATAAATGACGCCTTTTCCAAATAAAGTATCCTTCCCTTTAGCCATACAAACCATTGGCTCCCAATCTATACATTTATCGGTAAATTCTCCTTGGTTCTACAAAAACCTTTTCACCTGGGCATCATCTTCGAACACTTTCTAGTGTTTAACATTGTCACAAACAGATGGCCTAGTTATTATCTCAATATTATACTCACAATAGGGGGATACACTAAAATTTTAAAATCTAGACCCCAATATGACCAATTTTTTTGCTAAAGTGTTGTACTTCCTATCGTGATGTATTATGTTGAAGGATTAAAACATCTCATTGAAATCCCTGATTACATGCTTATACTGCTTCATTCACTGATTTTTATTTTCATACAGTTTTCTTACCTACTTGACAATTAGCTTTGAATCTCCTTTAACAATATGTCTCTTAAACCATATTTCCATGCACTCCTTAGACCCAATAATAGTGCTTCATATTCTACAATATTGTTAGTGCACTCAAAGTTGAGTTTAAAAGAGAAAACAAACTCTTCCTAGCCTGGAGATATGTAAACAATACCAGCACTATTTCCAAATTTAGAGAAAGCCCCATAAAACAACAAAGTCCAAGGAGAACCTACTTGATTAAGATACTTGCATTGATAAATTTTGTGCTCTTTACCATTAACAAATCCAATAAAGTTATCGGCATCAATGTCAGTGTATAATACTTCATAGGAAGCATTATTGGGATCGTCAATGAGATGTAGCATCTTATTTTCACCATACAACTTTACAAGGCTGCCTTCAATAGGTATAGTGGCAAAAGACATATCATTTTACACAATCCCACCCACAGTAGCAACCCATTTTCTTTATAACCAAATTCTACATTTGGTAGGGAAATCAACAATAACAACATCTAGTTTTAAGTTCTTACCTAGGTAAGCTATAAGTTACACTTCCAAACCCTTCACACATACAACCTGGCACCTCTCTGGAATTCATGGTAGTGTACTTCCCATAAGATGATGTCACTTTGATATCTAATTCATTCATGACCTCAAGAGGCATAACATTGCATGATGCTCCAGAATTAAACATGTATACAGTTGTGTAACAGCTTGCCCTGATAATCAGAGTAGTGAGAAATGGATCTACGAAAAGTTAGATTTTGTATTGTCTCACCATTTGATCCTAGAAAACAACACACATATCCTTCTCCTTAAACCTATAGTATTTTTACTAGATAATTTATTTGAACCTTAATTTTGGGGAATAAATTTCTTCTTGATAGTTTGGAAAAGGTATTTTATAGGCCTCTAGTCAGAGATTGATAAGGTCAAAACTGGACCAATTACGACTAGTGGCACAATAAAACCTATCGCCCTTCTCAATCCATTCGATTGTGATGAATTATATATATATAGGGAAACTTGTAGGAAATTTCTCGTTACACGTTTTTCCATCGAACATCATTTTTTGACATGGTTATCTAAGCCATGAAGCTAATTTTTGATCATTTGTAATTAGGCCAATTATGACCAATGGCTTTGGAAATCGAGCCTCAAGTCGTAAATCATTCATCAGCTCTGAATTCCATTAATTATTTTGAATTCTTGGTGTACAGGAGGACGCATAGAAACTAAACCGTGGTGTGTTTTAAATAGGTCAAAATTGACCAATTACAATCAGTTGCTCCAGAAAAAACTTGTCATCATTTGAAAATAATTTTCTAGTTCTCAGTCTCATTGATTTTGGTGAAATCACCATATATAGGAAAACTTGTAAGAAGTTTCTTGTTACATGTTCATCCATCAAACATTATTTTTGACTTTCTTTTCTGATCCCCTGAGCTAAATATTTTAACATTTGAAACTAGACCAATTACAACCAATGGCCTCAAAAAACTAGCCACCAATCATAAATCATTCTCCAGCTTCTAATTCTGTCAGTTCCTATGAATTCTTGGTGTATAGGAAGACATGTAGAAAATGAATTGTGTTGTGTTTTCTCTTTGAAAGATAGTGATTGAAAGTGGTTTTCTTAGCGTTTGAGCGTAAAATGAGAATTTTTGACAATTAGCAGGAAAATATAAACAAAAGGAAGTTGTAAGACCCCCTTCGGGTTACCTAACCACCATAGAAAATTATTGACACATGTAAATAACTGTTTGGAACTCTAACTTGTGGCTTATTGTGTGAAATTTGACTATTGGGAAAATAGTGTTTCTCTCTCCTTCCTTTATATTTCTCTCTCCTTAGTTACAAAATGAAATGAATACATGTCTCAAACGTAAATTATAATTATTATTATATATAAATGGGAAACTAAAAATATTACGTATACTAGATCTAGGTGGATTCCTTGCAAGCGATTTATTGTTGATTTCATGCTCATGTGATAATGAAGGATGGAAGTAAAGATGGTGAAAAGTTTTTGTGTAATTAATTGTTTATTATTATAATCTATATATGTCATTATAAAATGTATATATGTATAATGTATTTCCATGTTACAAAAATTTTATATTTGAAATTTGGTAATATGTATGCGATGCTATTTTTAGGGATGCCTTGGAAAATGCACACTTAATCATGGGCACCATTTCGATTTAGATATTCATATGGTAAAAACATTGGATATATATATGTTAAATGAATTTGAATATAATATATTGTAGTGCATTTCCAATGTCCAATAGACAATTAATTAGTTAGTGCATTTCCAATGTGCAATAGACAATTAATTGATTTACCTAGAAAATGCAAACAAAATTTATAAACGAAATAGTCAATCCTAGTACCAAATTCATTCATAACTAACCATCATGTGTTATTATTTATAACAGAGAAATATGTGACCTTCGAATAAACTTAATCTTGTATACTCTATGTCAACTTCTATCTTAACTAAATAAGATCACTAGTTTGAGTCATGGCCATAGCATGTATGTATAGTGACATCATTGTAAACTTGACGGATAGGAATGCCATGGTCAAACTTTATCTAGAGTAGAAGACCTACAAATTCCTTAGTAATCCTATTGGATTACTAAGTCTTACAAAGTTAGATCTATAAATAAACTTAATCATCAAATGATTTCCTTATGAGATCCAAATTACACATATGGAGCTAGTGAAATAGTTTTACTATGACTTGATACTCTTGTTAAAGATCTCTTTAGTTCCTCATAGCTGAATGTGTTACCTTGGCTAGTGAAAATATAGTGCCTTGGTCTTTTATGGAGGGTTTATGGGGTAAATATATTTTCACACCTTAATCTGATGTATAATAGGCATAAAGCCCTGATTGCATATTGGAATTAAAGTAAACCTCAATTGATTAGGAAGTTAACTTGTGTGTAGAACAATTGTAAGTAAATCCTTGCAAACATAAATTGTTTTGAAATTGGTTGACTATTATCATAATGGCTAGGAAATTTGGCCATATAAAACAATATTTGACCCTATTAATGCAAATGTGATGCACATGGTTTATGGTCTTTGAGAATTTCCACTCACTTTCATCTGGTTTCGCGAAATGTGAATACATTGGGATCTTACCTTGAACACAAATCACTTGTGGTTCATGAAAATTTATAATGCTTCAATTCATGTACATAAACATGAGGAATGTTAATCAGAGCCAATACTTTTTAACTGCTTCATTTTTATCAAGTGCCTTCATGCCTTTGACAACATCATAATAAACACTGTCAAAAGATGAAAAACAAGAGTATATGTGATATGGTTTAGGAAAAAAAAATTCATAAGTCCTTATGGTTGAGCTGCATTGCAATAAAACTAAGAAAATGCAAAAATTGAACTCTAGGAATTTGAGCCAATAAATCCACTTAAAATAATAAAATTGGCATATGAATGCAAAATTGACTCAAACTATTAATTTGGAACTTGTACAACTACAATACATCACTTTTGCATTGATATATTTAATGTAAGTACGAGTTTATTTTTAAACTCATAGTTTATTAACTTCTTGAATTTGAATTAGAACCGTGTTGGTGTTCAAATCTACAACAAAATAGGAAGGAAAACTAATAAGAAAGGTGCATCCATAAACTTTGGGGAACTCAAGATTTCCCTGAGAGAAGGCCCAAAAGAGTTGGTGACCATTATATATATAATGGGTAAAAAATAGTTAACTACCTTACCCGAATAATTTTCTTATTAATGGTATTATCTTCATGGCAGGCTTTTTAAAACCTAAATGTAACGTTAAGATGTAAACATATGTATAAAGTATGCCTACCGGATTTACGATTATACTTTTTTCCGGTTACATGTCACTTTCCAAGTTTGATTTTGATGG
Source organism: Taxus chinensis (assembly GCA_019776745.2). Lineage (NCBI taxonomy): Eukaryota > Viridiplantae > Streptophyta > Pinopsida > Cupressales > Taxaceae > Taxus > Taxus chinensis. Next base: position 84,801 of record JAHRHJ020000024.1, on the reverse strand, counting down.
ATACCCTATTACACTCACTTTCTAAGCAGTATTTTAATGTATTATGAGAACTTTCCCATGCGTTGTTGAGTTTTATCTACTTGTGAACATGTATGAATATAGTGTGTGAGCATATTTAAAATAAAGAAAATTATCATAGTTATGCTAAGTAGGTGTTCTACAATTCTTGCAGTAGCAATGTTGTAATGGAGTGTGCTATCAGAGTTTGACATTCATGCTTCGAGCGTCTATGCGACAGACTGGATTCATGAATTTGCATGGTGGTGGTGGATTTGAAAGAGTCACTGTGATATAATTTTATTGAAAAAGTTTTTCGTGGAGAAATCAATCAAACACACATGTAATATCTGTATGTCACTGTAGTAATGTTTGGGTCTTTTTTTCTTGAATAGATACTTTTGAGACCGACACAATCACATAGCTAAATGATTCCTTTGTCATGAATTCAATGAGGAAATAGATAGTATGAATGCGCTAACAATGTTTGTGTGACTTAAGAGTTGTTGTAAAATATGAAACTTAAGAAGCTTGAAGCATTCATATCTATTGATACATTTCATATAGGTACATTTGATTATATTGCATGACATAATTTTTGTAATTGTTACTTTGGATTTATTGATGTATCCACTTATATGTACACTTGCATTGTGTTGGATCACCATGTTGCATCGAGATTGACTATATGTTGTAATGTTAGACATTTTGTTTTCATATGTATAATTCGTGTAATATGTGATGGTTCATGTCATGATTTAGGGGCATATGGTGAGTTATTATCCCTATTTTATAGAAATTTTACTTTGGGTGTAGTATATGGTAATGTTATGTATCGTAACCCATGAAGTAATGATTGTTTATACCCTATATATACCATGCGTAAGATAAGATATGGTTAATCTATGTGAATCACCATTGTGTTAGTGATGTAGTTATGTGTTATGTTGTGAAACACCAACCAACCCTAAGGGAAATCGGTAAAAGGTGTATGTTTGGAGTGAGGTCAATGGTGTACCATTAATCAGTCACTCGAGCCGAGTACTAAATAGGAAGTGGAGTCTTATATAGGAAATGAAAACCCACTTTTGTTCATTTGGTATGTATGGCAAATTACTCAACGGATGTCATGCAACACACCTTAGTCTCAATAGATGGTGACTTGTAATATTTTCTCTCTCCCAATATGGTTATTGTATGGATTCAACCTAAGTGTAGTTACAACTATGTTGAGCCTTGTATAAGCTATGAAGGAATGATTTCAGTGTCACCAAGATGATGACAAATGTATTAGGTTGATATGTTATTTTATGAGCTGAGGCTCGATAACTAAGTGTCCTAAGAAGGGTCATTGAGTACCTTTTTGGTGGCCAATAAGGCCACATAATTATTAGAAATGTGTTATTCACGGTATATGTATGTATTTTATTTGTAAATTGAAGGTTGTCGTCCCCTATCCAAGAACCAACAGTTTTTTTGATTCATGTGTTCCCTATGGCCCCTTTCATTTGGTTGTTGTACTAACATGGCCTTGTTTTTACATTAACTACAGCTATTTGTTCATTTGATTTACTTAGTTTTAAATTTTCTTTTCAGGATGTTTAAACTCTTTTATTGCCTAGCCCAATCTTGGTATTTTTTCCACTTGGAAAAAACTGATTTTTTATGTTGGTTCTAATGTCGCTAATGTGTTACCAATAGGTTCATGGGATTAACCATGGATTGGTTGAACCTATAGACCTCTCCTTCTATTGTATTGGGGTAGATGTTCCAAATATTACAAATAACTAGCGAGTTTTTGAACCATGACTTATTATGTCACTTAACAATTAGGTGTGCCTGGGTCTCTATGCACTAGGGCCCATAGGGTGACATTGACCTCCTTGGAGGGAGAAAATTTACCTACATCTAGAGGTTTTTTTGAGGGAAGCATAAAATACTTGATGGAGAATAAGAGACTTGTGTGATTTTTGAAGTGAACTTGCAGGATTGTTTGGTCTAAGTAATTTTGGGAGGTATATGAAACAATGTTCCCTATTGATAATGATTGTGGAGGTATATGGAGTTGTTTGTGATTAATTGGGAGGTATTACACCTCCAATTTTTTTGTGGTGCTCTGGGAGGTATATGGAGAATTGTTTCGTGATCTTTATGCTCGAGGTGTATGGAGTCTGGTGTTATGAATATGTGTACTCTTGTGAGTCTGGTTTATGTTTGGTGATGGTGTTTCCATTATTGACCCTATATAGCTACAGTTATGGTTTTGAGTTACAATGAAACCAGTATATGTGAAAATGTTGGGACTTCTATGGTGTTGATAGAATGCCTATGTTATGAATGCATTGTGTAGTAGGAGCATGTGTGACAAGTACTATGTTGTCGCGGCACTAACTGTATGTGTTTATCCATGAGCTTTGGATTTAGTTCTTGTGATGGGTACATATAGTTGTGAGAGGTACATATCATGATGTGTTGTGGGTTGTGTTTTGTGTTGAGACATTTGTGTGTATACTGTGATGTCATTTATCCTGGCTTGGGCACCCACAAAAATAAAACAAACTAACTATATTATAAACAATGAAATATTAAGAGATTACAGACATAAGAAGTATTGTAAAGGGAAAAGATTAACTATCCCAATGGGTAATGATGTAAACTAGAACTACCAATCTTCTCAGAACATTAAGAACTTATGAAACCTTATTTCATTTTCATAAGATTCCGTGAGGTTGCACTTTTATCTTAAAAAGAATCTTTTTTAGCTGGTTGGAATGAATCTTGTCACTCATTATCCATGTCAAATGCATTCCATGTGTAAGTTCTTCTAACCTTGGCATTGTGTCACATCGAGGAAAATGCTCTTATAAGGGGATGGAAATGTAGTTCCCGCATACGTATTTAAATGGAAATGAAACTTTTCAAAAACTTAGGACACTGGATATTTGAGCTAATTATAAGAGAGTTTGGATTCCAAATGCGAAGTAATTACCAAGAAAAGTGGTTTATTGGATTGCGATTGTTCAGTGAGGCATGGTTAAGTAGTTAAGAATTTGCAAGGGTATTGGAATTCCCAAGTTTTCCCTTCAGACTTGTCATCATTCGATAAAGCATAAATAAGGAGAAACACATTAATTGTGAATCTAGATCTGCTTTAACCATCTTATTGAACCATTTATTCAACATTGTACAATTTAGAAGTGAATTTTTTCGTTGCAAGCAAGATTGATTCTCTATTGAATATGGTTTTGAAGTTCCAAATTCAAATGTGTTTACCTTACTAAAAAGAGAGTATGTCAATAGTTTCACCTAGATTAACAGGTTAGGGAATCATGTACTATTACAATTTACTCAAGTGTTTTTATTTATTCAGTGACAAGTATAAATCTATGAAAATTATTACCAAGAACAAATGTACTAAGTCTCCATGGAATAAATATAGTTCAATATTTACATCTAAACGTACACCCAGCCTATGTCGACACCTATGAGATTTCTTTCATGGTTAAGTTGCGTTAGGACATGGAATTATTATCAATTTTGGATTGTGTTAGTATCCAAATTGATTCTTGTGCGTTGGATGTTTTGATGTAAATGTCACAAATTTAGCAAGGATACTTAGAGATAAACGAAAATCATGGTATGAGTCCTTTTGTAGCCAGCGGAGGAGGTTCAACTGACTCTTTGTCACTCAAGGCATTGGAGAAGTGGATAGACACCTCCATTAATGGAATTGCCATCTACCCTCACTACTTAAGGTCATGCCTTTCAACTAGGGTGAGAGGACCCATTTCTGTAACCATGTTGGTGAAGGACATGAAGAGATCCCTTCTTTGCACAATTTTTAGGAGAACTTGAGTGAAATATGATCAATACAACACAATTTAACTCTCACGAGTTGTCACTTCTAAGAATGGAGATGTTTCCTATGAAAGGTTTGGGTTACTAAAGACAATAAATGGATCTTGATTGTCCCTACATATTTTGGCAATAGAATTTGTTCATTTATGGGTATGTACATACAAACATAGGGGTGGTTCATGTAGGATTCATCTGTTTGAAATTTATTGGTGGGAATTAAGTAAGATAGAAGTTGATTTCAAAGATCTTTGAGAGCCTTTACAGAAATTGGAAAACTACAGACAAAATGCTTCAAAATAGCAAAATATTCCTTCAACCAGAAGGTGTGCATCAATGGAGGCCCAGAGATGCACGATTTCACACAATCTTTGAGAATTCAACATGAAGGCTTGTCAGCTAAAGACTCAATTAAATGCATTGAAATCCTTGGTTCATCATGCCTAAGATACACTCATAGGCTTACAAAATAATATTTATCAACATATTGAAATAAAGTGATTTTAAATTGTTTATTTCATTACCAGATGAAGGAGCCTCTTCTCATAATGAAATTTGTCAAATGCCATAATACTAACACATGGATGAGATCTTGTGTGATTTAGAGAAATTTTAACATAAGATTGTAATAGGAACAAGAAAAACTATTTGAAAGACATTCTGAAATAAAAGCAGACACAATACATGCACATGATCAACACAGAGTAATTCAAGATTCTTCAGATTCATCAGGAGGGGAAAGTTTCTTAAACAATCTCAGATCTTGTCAATGGTTGTACACTTGCAACCATCTTGACATGATTGAAATCCAAAGACACAAGAAATTGAACTAGACTTTCTCAGGAAATGGGATTCTCTCAACTTTCTCAGAAAAATTAAACCTCCGACCATTTCCAAGAGTATTCTCATTGCATTTATACAATTTACTCACTCAATCATCCCAAATTTTCCCCCAAAAAATAAGAATACTCTAGGAATCCTTTGCTTGTTACAAATTGTTTCCCAGAAAGTGATGTTTAACAAATTTACACCCAAAGTTTCTAGGTGGATAAATCATGAACTGATCACGTTTCTCAGAACCCTCAACTATGACTGGGATGTCATATCATAATTCTTTGATAATTCTTCCAAATCATTCTTTTACTTATTTGCAAGAAATCCCCTTTTTAATCATTTTCAGGTGGCTCCATATTTGGCTGGATTTGACAAGAAATCCTTTTCACCCTCAAGAATACATCTTGAGAAATGAGTTCCCTCGCATGAGATACCTGCATTCATGCGCTAAGAGTCTGAGTCGCACAAGTGAGAGTTTGAGTCAGCCAGTGCAGAGGAAACAGAAACCTCCACATGTTTCCTTGAATAATAACAAAGGTGAAGTCCATCGGAAGGTTCCAAATGAGTGTGGGCCCATCCACATGTTTCAGAACTCCTAGAGATTGTGAACCGATTGCTGAAAAATTAGAGTATAGGAAGGTCCAGCAAAAGTTTCCATGTGTCTGTTTGGCACAACTTCAAAGATGAATGTTTAAAGGATGTCAAATGAGTCATTATCTCTTATACGTGCCATGGGCCCAAGAAAATTTTTTTGGCCTTTGAAAACTCATTATTAGTAAAAGTGAGCGAGCCAAAGCCTCCTACGATGTGTCTCTTTGCGCACTTTCTGATATGGTGCCCAAAAGTGGAGACCCAAACAAGCAGTGAGGCTTTACCACGTGTCTCATCCCGATTTTTAAAGTTGTTGAAAGAGTTTAAATTGACCAGCGGAAGGTGCCACATGCCTAGGGTCTATAAAGTTTCCTCGGCTTGAAAAGTCTAAGTATGGGCAGGGCTATCTAAACCTCCATGTGTCTCATCGATGCTTTTTCGGTATAAAGCTACTAAAGAAGGATTCTCAAAACAAGTGCAGGCCTCCACATGTCCTATGATAAAGTTACATCGAATCACTTGAAAAATTCTACGTATGAGAAGATCCAGTGGAAACCTCCACATGTCCCTTGGAGCTCTTTCAAAAGTAAAGTTCAGGGGTAGGTCCGCCTAATAGGCGTGGGCCCTCCATGTGTCCCAAGCCTTAGAAAGTTTATTGAAGAAGTCAAAGTATAAGAAAAGCACATCCCTCCCTATCACGTGTCTCCTTGGTGCGACAACTAGTAAAGGTAAACCCAGATTTTCCTCAAATGAGCAAATGACCTCCACATGTCCATGCGTTTGACAAAGCTAGCACCCTTAAAGAAAAGGCGGAGTATGGGTAGGGCCAGCAGAATTCTTTCCATGTGTCTCTGTGGCGCAACTCCAAAGGTCAAACTGGAGGTGAAAATTCAGGTATGAGCTGCAAGCCCTCCATGTGGAAAATAATTTGAGTTGAAGTGGTCCAAAAAACTTCAAAATGCTTCAAGTGAAATTTCTCTCTGCTTCCAACAAATTTTGATAGTGGGCCCCAATTTTTCAGAGTTGCAACTCAAATTTATATTTTTACATCATTTGAAAATAGAGCTTAAAATGAATGAAAGTCCATGTTTTAATGGCCTTCCCCAGATTTGAAAAACATAGCCGACTCAAACATGTGACATTCAATATGTCCACCAGGTTGTGGATCAATTTATAACTTTTCTTCTTTTCACAAAAAGGCAAAAATCTTTCAAAATGTTCCAACTGATCCACCGCTCTGATCCATTTGTCTTAAAAAATGGCCATGTGTCCATCATTTGGGGTCAAAGTAAAATTTTTTCCCTGCCACTTCATCTTTGTTGAATAACCTAATGGCAGTATGGCGTGAGGGGCTAATTTGCATTTTTTACAAATGTGACAAAAGTGACAAGTTTCACCAAAAAGAACCAACCCACATCCAATCAGAAAGAACCATTTCAAGACTGTTGGGATAAAATTTGAGTTGGAAAACATGACTGTGGAAAAATAGAAGGAAGGGGAAAATTCAAATTCACGCCCATGATTACAAATTCTTTCTCATGGATGAGCATAGACAACGACACGTGGCGGCGATCCGACGGCGAATGAGTGCTCTAGGTGACCAAAGGAAATCCCCATAGTGGTTGGGAACCTATTTTCATGTTTTAATGACATCAGAGACATGAGGGACATCAGTTTCCATGGTGGTTTTAGAGTTGACACGTGTCGCTTGATCACAAGGGAGATTAGATGCTCCAAAAATGCACCTGGGGGCTGAAGGCATGAAAATCCTGTCGGTCACGTGGGGAGGATGTCAAAAGGACTACCCATAGGGTCTGGGCACATTTTTCCATGTTTAATGTCCCTCACTTAGGTACATGAGGGATTTCATCAGTTTCCATGGTGGTCCTGGAGCTGACACGTAGGCGCTTGAACATCCAATACAGGGAATGGATGTTGTTGCTACAATGACCTGGGGGCTTCTCAAACAACCATCAAAAGTCTGGAGGTCACATCCTGAGGGTCAACCAAAGGTCACATTGGGGATGCGAGGTCTTCAAGGGGTATGGGGTCAGTTTTCCACCTTAATGTGTGACCTTGAGGGACGTCAGGGACACAAAGATCCCGCCAGGTTCATAGAGCTGAAAGTGTCCTCCCAAAATTTGGCTAAGTCATGAACTTGTGAAATGATAACTTGAGCTTCCAATGGGCGTTTTAAGGAAAATTTTCATATGATCCTAACTGGAAATGGTATTTAAAATCCAATGGAGAGATAATCATGTATTTATTAATCCATTTTATCCCTAAAAAATCCCATTTGAGACTCCACTTGGGCTCAACTGATAAAAACTATGGTATGCACCAAGGATTTATGAAAACTATGATTTCAACATAATGTAGGTATTGAAATCCTATTTGTCATGGAAATGTGAGGAAGTTTTACTTTTAACTCCTTATTTTGGTCAGAGCTCTTAAATTTGAATCTTCTTTTGAAGCCCAACATATGTTTTAGGCTTGTTTCTGCCTAGGCTTATGAACCCCGTTTTCACTCAAATGTAAGTATTTCAAGATAAAATTCCCAAACCTTCCAAAATTGAGATTTCCTGAAGATGTTCTAAGGTATTAAATTCACTCCATGTTTAAATTTTCCCTTTCTTTAAGATATCATAATGTCCAGGGGTGTTGATCCAATCCTAGGAATTTGGTCAGTTGACAGCCCTTCACATCAACTGCCTATAGATAACATCTTTTCATGAACTCCCTAAAATCACCTATGGGACAAATTTAAGAATAGGGGGGTGACCAGACTGATGAATATGACTTGGGGTGTTTTGGGAATGAGAAAACATGAAAGATTTTGGCACAGGGGTATAATTGTCAATTTCCCTAACATTTGCATACTTTTGATAAGAATGGGTGTCTCACTACACAACAAAGTGCAACGAGTTATTGGGAGACTCATAGTTTCTTAAAATTACTTTAATTAATAGGCATGGTTCTTTCTATGGATATCTTTCATGGGATTCTTATAAAGGAATCAATTGCATCCTCCTTTAAAGACTAAATTTTCCCTGCAAAGAAAAGGAATTATCAAGATTGTAAATTAGGAATCGTTTTGAAACCTTATGTGTTATAATTATCTTACAATCTAATATAAGTTCATACAATGGACTTAACCTAACTTGTAATGAATATGTACATCCCATACCAAAGGTCATGATCGTGGAGTATGCCTACCCGGTGTTTCTTGATTGTAAGTTGGGTCAATTAAGTCATGGTTTACTGCTCGTTTGATTAAAATATTGATTTTCACCCTATGTTATCCTATTAACTATGAGAAAGGTTCATGTTTAAGTTTCTTATGTGTTTTTGAGTTTCATCTAGGAGCCACTTGTGGTGTTGTGTTGTGAGCAATGTAAATAAAAAAAAATCTGATAATTTGATGCCATTACTAGTTGTTACACCATTCGTGTGTGTAAAATGTGGGTGTTGACACTCTTCTTTAATCTAAGGCCTCCCTTTTAATCCTAGTTTGTCCTAAGGTAATCAATCCACTTAAGAAACCTCTAGGGTATTTTTACTAGATAAGTCCTTGGAAATTCAGTTTGATTATAACAGTCTTTTGTAGTTGTGGAATAAATCATGTTTATAAGGCCTCCACGTAAAAGTAATAAGGTCAAAAACTACCATATTCCTTTGGCACAAAAGACTTGTCGCGATGTTGTAGTCCCTTCGAGCTTGACAATGATAGCATCTATAGCCCTTGTAGGAAATTTATTTATCCAAGTTCAGTCCATCGTACTTTCATCCTTGTTCATTATTTGTAAGGATTTTGAGCCATATCCTTTCATTGAACAATTGCAACCTACGTAACTCGTAGAGATGGCTTTCAAAGTTAAGCTTGAAGATGTCTCTGAATTTAAACAATTCCTTGTAAACAACTTGGTTGAAGGAGCACATTAAAATACTAAACAAATACACTAATACTCATGGAAAAACGTCTGAAAGTGGATTCTTCATCCTTACCTCAATAGAATTTTTTATGTCTACACTAATGGAAAACATAAAAAAGGTTTGTTGTAGGTTTTTCGTTAAGAAACCACTAAAAAACTTGTTTAAGAATTGTCAATCCAACCAAGCTTAAAAATTCATGTTGGGTGTGTGAAATTGAACTTTTGACAAAATAGTGGTTGTCTCTCTCCCTAGCTGAAATAAATATGTCTTTAACCCTCTCTTTTTGAATGCAAATTATTATTATTATGTAAATGGAAACTAAAAAATGTTAATTATGCTTAGATCTAGGTGGATGCCATGTCAACGATTTATCATTGATTTCATGCTCACGTGGTTTTTGTAGGATGCAAGTAAAGATGGCGAAACAACGTGTGGTGTGATTCATTGTATATTATTAAAATTTATGTATGTTAATGGAAGGAATTTTTATATGTATAATGTATTTTCATGTTACAAAACTTTAATATTTGAAATTTGGTAATATGTATGAGATGCTAGTTTTAGGAATGCCTTGGGAAATGTGCATTTAATCATAGGTGTCATTTTGATTTTGATTTTCATATGGTAATAATTTTTTTGGATATGTATGTTAAATGAATTTGAATTTAATATCTTATAGTGCATTGTCCAGTTGTGAAATTTATGATAATAGAAATTAATTAGTTAGCATGTTGTGTTCTTTACTTAGAAACTGCAATAAAAAATTATAACAAATGAAACAATTGTCAACCCTTCTCGCATATCTTTCTAACATAAGGAACATGCATAACTAACCTTCACTCGATGTTATTCTTTATAACATAAGAAATATGTGACCTAGCCTGAATGAGCGATTAAGTGAACCTATATAAACGATGTCACCTTCTATATTCATTAAATAAGTATCCCTAGTTTTAGTTATCTCCATAGCCTGTATGTGATAGCAACATTGTCGTAAAGTCATTGACGATAGGAATGACATCGTAGAAACCTTACCATATCTAGAGTAAGAAGAACTAACACTTCCTTAGTATCCTAGTGGACTACCAAGTCTTACAAAGTTAGATCTAGAAATTAACTTAATCATCGAATGAATTCCTTGTGATATCCCAATGACACATATAGAGCTAGTGAAATATTTGTACTATGACTTAGACTCTTGTTAATGATCTCTTTAGTCCCTCAAATTTAAATGTGTTACCTTGGCTAGTGACAATATAGTTCCATGGTATTTTACGGAGGATTTATAAGGTAAATATGTCTTCACACCTTAGTTTGATAAATATTAGGGCGTAAATCCCTTAGTGCATATTGGAATTAAACAAAACCTCAGTTGCTTAGGAGGTTAACTTGTGGGTAGAAAATAGTAAGTAACTCCTTGCAAAAATGAAATTATTTGAAAGATGTTGACTTAAGAGAAACCAGGAAACGGAAAACTTGGTCCCATAATCCCTTGTTATACCTTTGATGACATTAAGAATAAAACAAATTTCACATGCAGAATCGTGAAATGTAGAATTATGGGATATTACCTTGAACACAAATCACTTGTTGTTCATGTGTAGTTTATAATGATTCCAATCATGTACTTCTTCAAGATGTTAGACAAGTACTTTCGTAACTCTATTTTTTATAAAGTGGTGCCAATGAGAGACCTAAGAAACAACGTAAATGAGCTTAAAAAAATAAGTGCATATGTGATAATTTTAGGAACAAAATTTATCTTGAAGTCCTTATGGTTGATTTAAGCATTGAATTTTTATTTGTGAAGAAAGGGTACAAATTGTTCCTAGTGGGACTAGGCATTTTAGCCAATATAGAGTCCACTAAAAATAAAAATTATGCATGTGCAAATGCTAAATTGACTCAAACTAAATTTGGAACTAAAACAACCATAACCCTAGAAACAAACCTTTAACGTAAGAAAAAGTTATTGAGACTCATAGTTGCTTAAAATTGAATTTAACTAACAAATGATCTATCAATAATTAATGGGATTCGATAAAGGAATCAATCGTGCATTTTCCTTTAAAGAGTATTTCCCTACAAACTAATGTAATTGAAGATTGTAAAGTAGAAAATTTTAAACCTTATGTATTTAATTCTCTAGAAAAATATAAAGTCATCTAGCAATTTAACATACATTTAATGAAGATGTAAACCATAAAAAGGCCATGTCGTGTAGAATGCCTACTCGGAAGTTCTTACTCTAATTGGTTCATTATCTTAGTTTATGCCATTTGAGTATGAAATTGATGGGTACTCTATGTTACCTTATTGTATGAGTGGGTTCATGTTTATGGAAGCGTATTATGCATTGTAGAATTTCTCTAATTGGAGCCCTTGTGGTGCTGTATGGTGAGCAATGTTTGTCAAATTTTCTATTATAATTTTTGTCTTTGTAATGTTGTATTTTTGTGTGTAGAATGTGTTCGTTAGAGTATTGATATGCATTTATGGCCTCCCTACTAAACTATGGTGTGAATGAACATTTGAGCAAGTGAGAAACACGCAGGGGGAATTTATTTATAATGTAAAACCAATGGAAACTAGGGTCCTTGCAGTGTATGTTAGGATCTGTGTTAATATGGATATAATAAAACCTCTTTCTAGTTGTATTTTTCTTCAACCAGAAACAAAATAATGGAAGCCAAATATAGACTATGAAAATACACATTCTATTGTAGAAAATGTCACGAGAATAGTCACTTTGCATGAAAATTCAAATAAATGAAGAAAAAAAAGATGTGAGAAGTTAATGGCTTCTCAAGCCCAAAAAGAAGAAAAAGAAGAAGAATGCTAAAAATAAATGTAACAAGGTGGAAAATCCTTACTTGATTGGAACCATTGCAGTCCCCATCCAAAACAAGTTCAATGCCTTGAATATGATTGAGGACTTCTCTCCTAGTAATGAATCTAGATCTTTCAAGCAGTTGACCTACATGGGGTTGGTGCTGAAGATAACACATATTTCACTAAATTTGGACATTTTCAAGTAACTATGGACTCCAATATTTCAATTATTCAAAAAAATTCATATCCTTTTTTGCGTATATTGGATTCCATTTTTTTCTATATTGGATTCCATTATTACTATTATTGGAATCCATTCGTAGTAATATTGGATTCTAATATTATCATTGTTCGAATTATTCTAGTTCCAATTTCACTATTATTGGATTCCAATATAGCTATTATTGTATTCTAATATCACTATTATTGTATTCTAATTTGGCTATTATTGGATTCCAATTTCATCATTTTTTATATTTTTATTGTTGAGAGTATGTAACACCAACAACTGATAACTATTATAAGACATGAGCCCGTTATATTAATAAAAAAAAATTAACAATAAATTCCTACAAATGGCAGTTCAATGTCATCAAGTGTCGATAACTATTATTTGATGAGCCCCTTATATTAAGGTGAAAAATCACTAACTATTATAAGTCATGATCCTTGATGTAAGGTGAGTGCTCACTAACTATTACAAGTCATGAGCCACGATCTAAGGTGATCAGTCATTAACTATTTTAAGTCATGAGCCTCGATCTAAGGTGAGTGGTTGCTAACTATTATAAGTCATGAACCTTGATCTAAGGTGAGTGGTCACTTCCTATTATAAGTCACGAGCCCATTATATTAAATAAAAGTGAAAAATCCTCGATGCAAGGTTAGCTATCATTAACTATTATAATTCATGATCCCATTTTATTTCTGTGTGAGTCCCGCACTCTGAAAGTGTGGGGCTCAAAATTTAAAAGTCTGAAAGCCTCACAGTTTTGAAGTACGAGCCCTAAAGTATTGAAATTCAGAGAGCCCTACACTTTGTATGTGTAAGCCCTACACTATGAAAATTCTAAACCTCACACTTTCTAAGTGATATCTCCGCACTTTGAAAAATCCAAGTTTCATAGTCTAAAAGTGTAAGCCTTGCACTTTTAGAGTGTGAAATAATAATTTATATTTTTAAAAAATAAAGTCAAAATATAGTTAACATTTACTCAAGTTATAGTTAGGTGTTCTAATCAAATAATATTTATAAATAAAGTCACGTTAGTTTCAACTAATAGTCATCATATAGTCATATGAAAAATAAAATAAAATTCATACAACATTTAGGAGTAATGTCAGACTATACTAGAGATTAAGTTTTTAATATACTTATGATCAAAGCCATCTTATAGTTAAGTTATATTAAGGAGCAACCTTAGTCTATATTCAGGATTAAATTAATGTTATAGTCATTATTAACATCAAGATATACTCAACTTATATTCAATATTAACATTGACATGTAAGCATAATTAACATGATGTTATGGTTAGGTTTATAAAGTTAGGCTAACATCATGATATAGTCAGGATAATGTCGACCTAGTGTTGTGATATTAGGTTTATGTTAAGATCGCTATAACCTAAAATTGACACTTGACTATAACGTGAAGTTACAGTGGCTCTATATTAATATCTCATTATTAACATAAATAGTGGTGCACAAGATACATCTACTGCCACTAATTTATATTGTAGATAATATTTTGCTTTAAAATTATTACATTTTCTAACTTTTTTCTTATACTATGTGTGCCTCTAAACACATCAAATATTGTTGTAGTGTTTTGATAAAAAATAGCGTAGAGAGAAATTTGTAAACTTCCAACCCATATTTTGAAAAGAACATTAAGTATAAATTATTTTATTAAAATTTATTTTCTTTAGAAAATTATTTCAATCACAACAATATATTATGAAAACATTTTTTTATCCATGATTAAACATCCAAATTTACAAGATATAAAAAAACCAATGAGTACACAATGCCCAATATAAGTGAGAATATAATTTTCAAATGGAATTTAATTAGAAAATAAGCACAATAATATTCTCTTGATTGAAAACTAACTTAATTTATAATTTTGGATCACTTTGATAGTCTAAAATTTATAATCACATTTCCAATCACCTTTTTTTTCTTCCAATCTCTTTACTGATTCTTAACTATACCAAAAAAGGAAAGATTTTGATGACATATACCTTCTAGATTTACATTGAGAGGATAATTTCATCATCATTATCCCACTAAACTCTCCAACTAAAATTGGTCTCTAAAAGAAAAAAAAACAAATCATGAAAATGGGGGAATACATACACAAGATAATCACACACATCACACATTCATGTAACTAAAACACAACTATTTTCTTTAGAGGATATATGGAAGTATTCATCACTAAAAAAGGAAAGTAATACACAAAACCAAGCCAATAGATAAATCCTGAAAAGGAAAGAAATTTTATTATATTCAACCCCATTTTCTTCTATGAAGGAAGGATAACATTTTTTTCTCCACAAGAACACATAAAACCCACCCATTTTCCATCTTTTCAAATTATCCTTTTTTCTCCACTAATACTATAAAAAAATTCCTTTACTTTCACAACGTAACAACACTAACCATTTTCCATCCCATCTACCCCTACTAACACTATGAAATAATCTTATCCTCTAAGCACAATCAATTTTAAATACCCAAAGAAAGGGTACGAATGATTTTTTTTACAATAGTCATTTAATCAAGCACATGGCTAATGGAGAACAAAAACCATAGTAGAATATCAATTTCTGAAAGAGATTGAATCCTAGTTATTTCAAATAGAAATTAAATAGGAGCAATGACTGCACATTACTCATCTTTTCCAAGTATTTTAGTTAAGTCCACACAATAAAACCTTTAAGAAAGATATTCTCAACAAGAAATGCTAGGGAAAAATCTCCATTATTCAAGTTACATAACAACCCAAGTCTCCAAAAAGCTTACATTGAATTAAATAATCAATTATAATCACCTATTAGGATTTTTCCAAGTGGTAATATCAAACTTCAATATCTGTTAAATCCCAAAAATATTATTTAAGACTCATTCAAACCCACATGGCCACCAATAAATTCTTTATCAATCTCATCAAATTAAATTTTCTTTTTTGAAATGAATATGACATAACATATATTTAAAAACAATAAATCCTCAAAAGTCAAGTTTTTAAATTCAAAACAAATAATTTGAATGATATCATCAAAACTACAACTAAACTTGTTTCACGCACTTAATTCTATTATTTACACTTTCCTGCAAGCCAACAAAATTATTTACATAAATTTAGATATACTAGATGAAGTTGGATGTGCATTGACCAGTATACGAGGAAATAACGACCATGAAGTAGATGGGGGTACATTTTCAATAGAGACAACGTGATTATCATTAATGAATTTCAGTCACAAATGATTCATAGAGATGATGGACTTAGACCTACAAATCCATTTGAGATCTAGAAGCATGTCATAATCATGGACTATTTATCCAAGAAGAAAAGGTATAAGCATAATAAGAGGTCCTACCTTAATGTGAATTTTGACAACACCATATGAATTTTTTATTAGATATGAGATGTGTGAATCCAAATAACTGATAACATCAAGAAGTGGCATAGAAAATGCATTGATAGGGCATGATGGATCAACGTTAGTATTATTAATTGGAATTTATCCAATAGCAAAATTAATATGTAAGTGATTAGAAGTAAAATTTACATGATATTCATGGTCAGAGAAAGAAATAATTAGTGGAAAAACTTCGGTGTTAGAAACTAATAAATAAAGGGCACCCAATTTATGTTGAGGCACTCTGTGATAAGTATGATTAGCTGATGAATCATTGGTTTTATTGTTATGTTGTGGAGGTTGGTTATTAAATATTTTGAGATTACAATTTTCATTAATATGTGTGGATTCTGTAGCCTCTTGAAATTCATAGAGATGATGGAATTCGACCTAAAAATCTAGTTAAGACCCTAGAAGCATGTCATAATCATCGATTGTTTGTCTAAGAAGAAAAGGTGCAAGCATAGTAAGAGGTCCTACCTTAACGAAAAGTTTGAAAACACCATATGATTTTTTCATTGGATATGAGATGTGTGAACGCAGATAACCAATAACATCAATAAGTGGCATAGAACATGCACTGATAGGCCATGATGGATCAACCATCGTATTATTAATGGGGATTTCTCCAATACTAGCATTAATATGTAAGTGACTAGAAGTAAAATTTACATGATAATCATGGTCAGAGAAATAAATAATGAGTGGAGAAACTTCGGTGTTAAAAACTAAGAAATCAAGGGCCACTTATTTAGGTGGAGGTCCTATGTGATAGGTATGATTAGTTGATGAATCAAAGGTTTTATTTTCATGTTGTCGAGGTTGGTTAAATATTTTGAGCTTGTAATTTTAATTAATTGCTTGTGGATTTTGTATCCTTTTGAAATTAAAGCTTGTTTTTATTGATAAGATCTTGGATTATGGTGTGGAGTTTGAAACAACAATTGGTAGAGTGCCCCACATAACGGTGATAATCACATCTAAATGTTTCATATTAATTTCTTCCTCTTCATCATCATGAATCCAATTCAAGTGGTGTAGGAAGCCTGATAAGATTGCTTTCAAGATATGAGTTATGTAACAATAATAAATATGGTGAATATAAGCTCAGGTGGTTGCGACTGAACTTATTTAGAAGTAGATATCACATTGAAATTTATTTTGGTGTCAGTATGTTTTTGGCAAAAGGTTTAAATGTAGGATACGTCTGATCCTAATACTAATAATGAATATTACTGATAGACAAAACCTTATTTTCACGAAGCTTGAACGTATGGCAGAGTTGATCAAATGAAGGATATGTCTCAAAGAGTACACTTTCTTGGAGGGACGATAATAAAATCAGGATGAATAAATCATGAATCTCAAAGTCCACAAGAACATTCAAAATCTTAGCTAAGTTGGTTTTTGTAATGCAATACATAATCCGCTAAGTGTTCATTAGATCCATGTTTAAGTTGAGCAAGCCAGGCATATGAGATATTAGAGCTGGTGTTTATAGAGAAATCAATGAGAAAATCATCGGAAAAATCCATGAAAGAGACTACCAAATGGACATGTAGGTCTTAAAACCAACACATTACATAATCATGAAGGCTATGAGGAAATATCTTAGGTAGGAGAATTTGATTGTCCATAACATCTAGACAATCCACATGGAATCTTTGATGGTGATTTTATGGGTTACCTCAGCCATTGAAAATGGGTATTTTAGGGGTAACGAAATTTTGTTGAAGTGGATAAGTGGATATAGTGGGAGCGAATGGATTATGTAATAATAGAGTAAAATCCAAAGATGGAGACACATGAGAAGTATTCTCTCGTAATTGATGAATTTACACTTGAATGTCTTGATAAAGGGAGGCTAGATCTTGAGAGTTAGTTGAATCGGGGCTTCCATGTATGAGAAACAAGAGGTGGGGTATAGTTATTAGTAGGAGTGAGGACGGAAAAATTAATGGTAGATATGGGTGGAGGACTAGAAGAAATTGGTTGGGTAGCAACTGTGGTGGGAATAGTGGTAAACACATTAAGCTCCACAAGGTTTTTAGATTCCTCACGAGATTCATATAAAATAAAGTTTAGATCTTGAGGATGCTCAATGATATGATCATTAATGGATTTAATATGATATTTAGTAAAATATTTAGAGTATTGAGCTAGAGTAAAGAATAAAAAGATATCCCTATGTTGAAGATGGTGTTAAATGTCAGGTTCACCAAAATGATTAAATAAAATAATATTATTCTAGTG
The DNA here is from genome assembly GCA_019776745.2 of Taxus chinensis. NCBI lineage: Eukaryota > Viridiplantae > Streptophyta > Pinopsida > Cupressales > Taxaceae > Taxus > Taxus chinensis. Next base: position 66,853 of record JAHRHJ020000024.1, on the reverse strand, counting down.
TAATCTAAATTATCTAGGAGAAGTAAAAAAAATTAAATAAATGACCAATAAAATATAAAAAATATACCCAAGAAATCTAAGAAATAAAATATGAAACCCTAATGTGAAAGAAGGGTTAAGAAAATCCTTAGCTGGTTCGTAGATGTCATAGGACTAAGTCACGGTGTAGACTAGGTAAACAGGAGGACGAAACAACTTTACATAAGCCTAAGAAAACACATATCTGAGCAATTTGACTAGATTGGGGTGTTTGGAAATCGATAGGGTTTCCCGTGGGTGCCTTGGTATAATATATTAATGCCCAGATATGTGAAAATTTCAAGGAAACCTCCTCTAGAGTCTCATTATGTTGACTTGTGTTCTTTACATGTCACGCGAATGTTATTCTATGATCGCTAATGTCGTTGTAAAACTTACAATATAGTATCACTTAAGAAACACATACAAAACATTGAAACCTTAAAAAATAAATGTGCATATGAAGGGGTTGGAATGTCCTCAACTGCCAAATTGATAGACTTATCACTAAGTGTTTATACTATATCTCAGACACAATGTAGATCTAAGTGTTTTTGTACAATCGATCCCTAGGTTTCTCTAGTTCCAGTTACACTTTGTTAAGTAGTGAGAAAATAACTAAATGTATAATGTAGCTAATGTGTGCATGGAAACAATAGAATTCCCTTCCATGAAGTGTAATGCAAATGAACGAGCCTTGTGTACCTTTTAATGGATCTGGATGAATGCAGCTGTAGCTTTATATGCCTTTGATGGATGTAACTCTAGATGGTGGTAGTATATGTTTATTTTTTGGTCCATCATTATGGTCACATAACTTTATATTTGTATGGTTCTCTTATTATAATTTTGTATTTAACCCCAAAAAGGATGACCACAAAAAATATAGAAAGCTCAAACGGCTAGAAAGTGCCCAAAATGTGAGAGTAAAATTTAAAGATGATTTGGGTGCCCTAATCCTGGCTCAGTGCCCCATTCAGAAATAGGATAATGCGTGATTATTATATAGACTGGGTAAGTGCAGGTGTAAGATCAAAAATATGACAACAAGAAATGTAAAAGTGGCTAAATCTATGGGTTAATTGTTACTCTTTTCACTCAAGAACCATATGAATAGTAGTATGAGACCATGACTAAATAATGACTCAAAGTGCATGAGTTTATGTCTACAATAAGGAAGAGCTAAGATGGTTGCATTGTACATCCATTGATAGCTTTTGAAGGCATTTTCTGTGTCCCCTAGAAAAAACTTACGTAAATAAGATTCTAACTTTTTTTGAAAAAGTTATACTTTTCCATTTCTCTTATTTTTAATGAAAGAATGAGGTAATATAGCTTTGTTATTATCTTGCATTAACTTTAATTTGTTAAGTATGAAAGGGTATTTCTTAGTTGATGTATTGTTTTGCTTAGTGTGAGCATTGAACAATAGTGTATATTTTGCAGTGGTCCAGCTTTGTTATAAATCCTAAAGGCAACATATATTTTGAATAGATTTTTTAATCCCTTAACGGTTTTTTGGGTGTACAAGAAAAAAATATAAATTTATTTATCGCAGGTCTAACTCCATGATTTATAGTTAGGATTGTGAAGAATGTATATGACATTTATGAAAATTGACTATTAATGAATGCAAATGTTATTTCATAGAATTTTTTAAATTGATTATTATTTTCAGGCATTATAGTCAAGGATGATTCATTCCATGGGAACATTGATGTACCAAGATCATAAAAATTAACTACCTTTTCCCCTCCAAATCCGATTTAAAATAAACCAAGTTGTCCTCAAACCTATTAACCATATCATACATAAAAAAAAACATGCATATGCTTATTCCATAGAGCTGAGATTAAAAATTTTCCATTACTAGAAATATTTTCCAAAAATCCCGCCAAGTATATGATCCAATATCATTCAAAACATCCTTGGTCGAAAAGCTTATGCAAATGCAATATCTGAACATTTTTCATTATATTCCTTTTTCATCTGTATTTGGCTATAAAGTTCTTAAAATATATCGATTGACAACCCTTTTTTTTAAAGTATTATATATGTGGTTGTAATTGCTTCAAATTAAGTTACACAAACCATAAAGGAAACCAAACCATCAACTATTTTCCTTTATTCAGATCCAAAAACTATGTCGTCTCACCTTGGTCCAGGTATATCCAGTAGTAACAATGTAAAGCCATTCCCTTTGTCAAGGTGCCTCCTGAACATTTATTTGATTTGAGTCATTGACTTGAGTGTTGAACAAATCCCCGACTATCAATGACAAAGATATTTTCATTTTTCTTAGATCTCTCAAAGCTATCCCACTTAGGATAGTTTCTCATCTCCAAGGTGTGCTGTTTCTGGAACCAACATGACTAAGCAATGCACTAAATCTTAGACTGAGTGTAGTATTATGTGTGTGTGTGTGTGCGTGCGCGATTTTTCCCTAGGTGTCTCTTGTGTGTTTCACACTTGATAGCGAGAAATTAAGATAGATGTAAAGAAATGTAATAAATGTGTCCATGGTATAGAATGAACTTCCCTCCTATGAAGTGTATGCAGAATGACCAGACCTTGTGTCTCTTGTATGGCTTATATGGATTCAATGAATCTCTTAAATGTTTGATGGATGTAACATTAGGTGGCGATAGCTAAAGCTTAGTTCTTGGTCCTTTATTATGATCATATAACTTTATATTTATATTATAACCTTGCTTGACTTTCATAATTCACACCAAAAATTCTAACTACCAACAAGGTAAGATGCTCAAACAGCTAGAAAGGACTCATAAATTGTGAACAAAGTATACTCAGGTCAGGGAAGCCTAGACAAGACGAGGTCGCCTAGCATTACAGTCCTGGCTAGACGTTGGTGTTATGGATTACAAATGCCGAGGCGTAAAAATTTAGACTAAGTGAGTAAGGGTATAAAACAAAAAGTGGCAATATAAAGAAAAGAAATGTGGCCATGGGTTAATCAATATTTGTTTTAATTAGGAATCATGTGAATAGTATTGTGTGATCAAGACTAAATAAATACCCAAATTGTGTGATTTTGTGTCTGCAATATGGAGGGGAATGCCCCATGTGTAACTATTGATAATTGTGAAGGGATATAAGATAATTATAAAGGAATATAAGGTGAGGAAATTTGCATGCAAAAATTCATATCCATAAGTGATTTTATAATAGTTTTATTTTAAACTTTATCTAGTGGTGGATAGATTTTTTAATGAAAGATAAAATATTGAATCCAGTACATTTTAATTGAATGGGATTTTCTTTACTGATAATATTGGATGCAATTTGTATTTTTCCCTTTTTTATGCGTGTGTTTTGTCAAGGAATAATTATGTTGGGGTATATTGTCTCTCACTACACAAAAGTGTTTTGTGTTGTGTCCTTATTTAACATGCATAGTCTGACCAAGTTCTTTATTGGATTCGATAATAAATACTACATCATTCAAATTAAAGTATTGAAACAAGTTGTGTCATGCAAGTGAATTGTAGAGCTATATTTTATGTATTTGTGTGGATAAAATTACATAAATATGTTTAATAAAAAAGAAATTGATGTGAATGATATAAAATATATTATCAAGAACTTATGTAATATGCCTCTTATGTAGTTTACTATTATAATCATAACACATAACAATGCCATTTTTTCTTAACCATGGCTTTATTTCAAATATATTCATTTCTAGCCTAAAAGTTTAAGATATATGTCAAGTATGTGTTTATTTAGTTTATTTTTTAATTGATTTTTCATGAAGCCTTCCTAAAATGTTAGGGAGGGTTATAATGGAGTGAGCTATTCACTTTTATTCTTGACATTAAATTTAACATCCATTTTAAGCCGTGACGTGAAAATTCATCCAAAACTTTGACTTATAACAGACTACCACTTAAATAGTTTTTTTTCTATTGTCTTAGAGATTTCAATTAAAAAATAGTAATATCTTCCCTATGAAGCAATGTTTTGGTGATTTTTTTATGAATAGATATTTTTGAGACCGTCACACTCGAGTAGTTAAATTATTCCATTTTGTTCAAATCAATGTGAAATTGAAAGAAAATTTAAAGAAGTTATTGATTGAAGAGGTATGTAAAAAATGTAACCTAAAAATATTTAAATTGATATTTATTGGTGTATTTAATATAAATACTTTTATTAGAATATATTTACATTGAAGGCATTTACACAACTACAAACATTGTTTTCCTTTGAAAATTGTATGAACTTGCATTGATCATGGACATCTACTGCATAACATGTATCAATGTTCTCAATTTTATTAGGGTTTTCCACGTGTAGAGCGTGAATGTTATATGATATTTGTGTTCCCTTGATCATAACTACGAATAGTAGTAGAAATTGGTTTAAAAAATGTTAGAGTGAGCCTACACTTTGTATGCCCATCTCATGCTTAATTATACTCCTTTGAAAAGAAACTAACGTTCAGAATAAATAAAAAATTTAAATTAAGCTCTTTGTAAAATAGGATTTTAATATATAGTTTATAGTATATATATAGTTTCATAATATATTTTAATATATAGTTTAATCTCCTTTTAAGGGAAAATTACGCTCGAAAAATACAAGTGAGATCAAGTCCATAAATTGGACCATAAATAGTGGATATTACTTGGGTGTTATTAAGCCATGGAAAAGGTGGGGAACATGCATGTATTTAATTTTCACTTTTCGGTTGGCTCTCAAACATGGAACATTTTTGGGTTTTCCCAATTTTCTAGTTTGCCCCCTTTAAATGTAATTCACACTCATGTGAATTATGTGCTCAAGATTTAGAAAATATAGTGGAATATGTTTCCCTTCCCCTCCCTCAAACCCATTTTCAACAACCCCTTAGAATCCACCTCATTTTCACTTCGTCAATTTTAATTCTTCACTCCATCCCCTTCGGCATGCCTATCATACTCTCGGTTGTACAAGGGTTTGTAGTTCCCACTTCCCTTTGACACCTTTTTAATACTAATCACGATACTATTGACTATATTATGGACATGATTATGGACTTTATTAAAGTACTAATGTTAGATGTTAGACCATGGATTATTGTTGACTTGATTCAGTTATGATGCATGATGATTATTAGAGACATTTTGGATATGTTGATGATTATATATTGTTTTACATGGTTATATTATGGATGTTGTACGCAACTGTGATATTTGGATATTGTGAGTACACCTAGAAATGGAAGTTATTGGATGATGATATAGTTGTTGAGTAAACTTGTAAATGATATTGCTTAGATTGCTTTGATGTTGTTGTGATTCATATATCTAGATGATTTTGGGAATTATATTAATATTATTTTGGATTTTTTGATATGGCAACGAGGCTAAAGGAAGTATTTGTGTTTTACAAGTTCAAATATCACAACACACATCAGGGGGTTGGAGACCAAACACATAGAAAATATACATGAATTCAACAAGGTCACCATGGCAACTAGTATTTTTTTGTGCGTGTTTGTGGGTGCTACGGATTCCCATGGGGGGGATCCATCTTTCAATGTGAGCAAGGGGTTATGTGTATTTATTTATTGGAATCCTTTGTTTTATGTTTACATGTGTTTATTTTTTGATGCATTGACCCTTTGCATTAACTCATTAAATGGTGTGTAAATATTAGTGTGTAATCAGTGTTGTTAAGTTAAATTAATTAAAATAAGTCATAAGAAAGTAATTAATGCAGAGTTGTTGGCCATAATTGAAAGTAATAAAAGTGTGTGTAAGAGATATGTAACTGATGTGTAAGTTAACTTTTGAGTGTGAAACACTCCAACTTCTTGGAAATTCGAAATTGTCCTTGGAGGCTGATTTTAGAGGCTTTTGGGACAACTTAAACTTGTCCCATACCTCATAAAATTTAGTTACCAACCATACCTACAGTTTGGAGAGTTGAAATTATACTTTTATAATGATTTTTCAGAAGATAAGATTGTAGGTTTTAATTACACTTTTCTTACATGGTTTAATTGTCAGTCCTTTGGGGTGTGGGTTGGATTTGAGTATGTAAGTAAACTGTCATTTTATTCACCCACCTATTTATTATGCATTGGAGAATGAATTTGAATTTTGGGTTAGGGTTGAGGATGTGTGATGTGGCATCCTACATGGACCCACCTCATCCTCTTTCCTTCCCTCTTCTATAAAATTCGAACTCCTTGCCTTGTTTTGGGGTTGCTTCACTTTGGAGGACTTTATTCTTGGGTAAATTCCTTTGCTGTTCTTGGGAGATCTTGACTTTTGGACAAGTTTGAAGATTTTTTCATGCTTGTTGTTTGGTGGATTTTTGGATTGTTTTTCTTGGAAACAACTGATGTTTGGAACTTGGGAACAACTCCATCATGGAAAGGTAAGAGCTTGGCTCTTGAAATGCTTCAGTTCTTGTTATAAATGTAAATGTTAATGTGTGAATGTTTTGGCATGTTTGTGGGCTGTTGGGTAGATGGCCTAGGAATGGTGTAGGAGAAGACTATGGGGTTATTTTGTGGGAGGCACAAGTGTGTTTTAGGGAGGTATAAGATGTGGAGGGAGTTGGGATTTGGGTTCCACCTTGCAAAGAAATAGCTTGCATTTCTGTACTCATTATGGGGTGCCATAAGAGGTTGGTGAGTTGGGAATAAGAGGCATAAGGAAATTTGAGGAATAAGGGGTACTTGGGGGAGGCATAAGGGCATGTCGGGCATTTGAAATGATATATTGATATACTATATATATATATATATATATACATACATATTTCGGAGGTTTGAAATCAGGTGGTGATACCCATTTCCCCTTTGGGGAGGAATAAGTAGCATCCCCCATAGTATCTTGCTCCTTTGGCTTGCTTGATGAATCCTCAATGTAATGTTTGTCATTGCTTTGATGTAGTTGTAATACTACATTCTATTTTGGATTGTGTTTTAAATGTGAGAAAGTGTTGCTTGTGTGTTGTGCAGAAGCCTGTTGTTGCCATGAGTTGAATCACATCTTTTATTACATTTATGGTTGGGGCTCGGGGGCCAATGAAGAAGGATGGATTCTCCTCTGTCATTAGATGTCTTGGTTGGGTTTAGAGTGTTACCTTTCCCCTAGTCTTGTTTTGATCTGAATTGGGAAGAATGATAAATCTACATGTATACTCTATTATGGAGTAAGGAGAAAAAAAAAAGAAAACAGTTTAACAGTCCCTTGAGAAATGAAATCTTATTGTAGCACCATTCCCACTTGAAGTGGATGATCTATGTATTAATTTTAATGGAAAGATACTTTGTATTGAAAATGAAAGTTGAAATTTGAAATGTGAGAGAGTTATACTCTGTATTCTGTTTTGGAAAGAATGAAATGTATTTTGTATGTTGTATTTTGAAATCGAACGGAAAGGAGCTTGTAGGAGTTTCATTGAATTAATGGAAGTGTTTGCCTTGTTCGCAAGATATTATTTCCATTGGAAATATGTGTTTAACATGAACTATGAAATCCATGTTTGGAAAGTGGAAAAGTGAAACATGTGAAAAGAAAATGTATTATTCTGTCATGTATATATATGTTTTTTGGAAAGAATAAAAGAAGGATGTTACAAAGTTGTCTTTTGGAATAAATAAATGATGTATCACCTTTCTCAAATTACATAGTGGTATTGAATCTGATCTTTTAAATGTAATTGAAATATTTGTTTGAAAGAAAGAAATGGGTCTAAAGGAAATGTAGTACTCTATCCTTTGAAATATGTAAAAATTGGAAATCAGAGATGTATTATAGTTTTTGAATAAGTTGAATTGAATAAACTAAATGCATTAGATTAGGTTTAGAGCACATTATAATACTTGGGAGAAGACAATGGAAAATAGACCTTTTTTAAAAACAAAAAATTGAACTTTGTCTTGTATCTGCTATTGACAATTATTTAATCCCAAATGCTCAAACTAAATCTGCAACAAAGTAATAAAAAATAAAACATTAATTTGAGCATAATAAGATCTAATCGAATTCATCTAGATACTAACACTTAAGGAAATTCTTATAAAAACTTAGCAAAATCGGGCTCAACCCATTTTGCAGTCGTGTTGCTATCCAGAACTGTAAATGTTCAAATTGTAAACCAATCAAACAATTTGAATCTTGAAATCCTTCTTAAATACACCTAAGAATAATTTTGCCATGTCTATTTAACATGTTGAGAGAGGGACAAGAAAAAATTGAACAAATTTAGCAAATTAAAATTTACCAGTTTGAACTGTAAAAGCCTGTAGGTCGTTTTCTTGAAATTGACCCCATAAACTTTAGCAAAATCTAAAATTAATTATTCCTGTCTAAAGAGGATGTCAAGAGTTTTCCAGAAAGTCCCTCTTTGACCAAACCCTGAGCCATCTATCAATAGTTATGGTCTTCTGAAGTTCTTCCTTCACTTGGCATAAAAAAAAATTAGGGAAAATTTCCCTGGTGGGCCCGCGGGCCTGATTGTTTTCCTTAGAACTTAAAAAAAATTTAGGAAAATTTTCAAAATTTTCCCAAACAACTTGCAGCAAATCAAAGGGTGCCATGTGGCACCATGAGGTTTCAGTGGAGGGGCGGACCCCTTAGTTAAGCTTAACGCTCCCGAATTTAATTTGGGAAACATTTTCTATAGTCTCCTCCACCACCCTGTCGGCCCGCAACCAATCATGTGTTGCCACATGGCGTCACAAGGCGTTGGTGGAGGAGCGGATCTCATTTTTTAGCTTTGTATGCTCTTTAAGAATTTTTTTAGGAAAATTCCCTAAATATCTCCCCTAGCAGCCCACCGATCCGCATCCAATGGATGGTAGTCACCACGTCTTCATCGACGACGTCCAAGTGGAAGCATACGTGAATGCCTTCCCTCGTAAGTCCTTAAACCTTTTTCTCGTAAAGGTCAAATTTTGGTAAATTGCTCGGGACGAACCGATCGGGCTCACAACCAATCATTGATTGACATGTGGCATCGTTAAGGGAAGTCAGAGGCACTGGCTATTTTAATCCTTTGCACTACTTAACCCTAGCAATTATGAAATATCTAAGTTTCCCTGCAAGTTTATTTCTCCCATAACCAATCAGTGCTTGACACGATGGCTCCTTGGGTGTCGGCAAAGGCATGGATCATTCAGATTCCATAGTGCTTTTTGGCCAAAAAGGATCATTTACTTAAAATCCTCAAACAAACCCGATTTTCCAACAGAGTTTAGAAATGATGACACGTGTCCTCTTTGGGCTTGATGGGCATGTAGAGGTAGATCACACTTCTTTTCCAAATGCAGGGAAAATGTGCTAAAACTCTCCCTGCTCCACCGGCTCATGCATGGGAAACTTTATTCCCCAAGCCCGTAGACTTGCTCTTGGGAAAAAGTTTCACTCGCAAGGTTTGTCGGCCCATATCTTGAGAAATATGAGGAGTTAGGAGGAATTCTTTATATCAACATAAAGGTGAGGAAACTTTCTTGATCTAATGGGAATTTTTTTCGGAAGTTTTGAGTGCGTTAATTTTTAGAAAAATCAAGTTGAATCTTTTAAGCCTATTAGAGAGTGTTTATAGTGAGAAATTAACCTTCTTAACCTAATTGAATCTAATCTAACCCTAAAGTTAGGACCTTATGATCGCTCTAATAATTGTTGTATAATAATAAAAATATAAGCTATTTAATGAATTAGAATTGGCTTCTGAAAATTACTTGTCTAGTGATTGTTGTTCTTTGTAGTCCTGGTTCTAGAATCTTTTAAAACCAAACAAAATTATTCCATAATTTTCCTAACTGAATCCTAGGTTGTTCTTGGGTCTCAAGTGGGTTATTTTAGCGGGCGTTACACTTTGTATCAGAGCAGTGGTTCAAAATCTTGGGCCATTGGGCACACTACAAAACTTGACACATGAACATTTTAAACCTAGCACACTTTTAAATCTAGAGAATAACCTTGGTTTCAAAGTTGCATACTTTTAGTAAACATGGGGAAAAAATGAATAAAAACATAGAAAGAAGAACTAACTCTCACCTTGGTCTATACAGAGGAGGCGTAGACGGGATGAGGGTTATTTTCACATGGACTTAGGCTTGCCACCACTGGATCATGCTGTAGCAACCATCCTACCACATATTTTACTAGACACTCCAAGACTGTTAATTCCACCATATGCGGAGGATCAGTCCATTGGGAGCACGTGCAACTAGACATGATAGAGTAGCCATCAGATGAAGGTTCAGGAACCTTTCTTGACACAGTGAATAAAATGGAGGTGAGACCTCCCATGCAGAGTTAGCCAGAGTTGATTCACCACAGAGGGAATAGGGTGATTGAGTTTCAGGACAGACAAAGATCAGTCTCGAATCCCTAGGGTTAGGGAAGAGCATGCGGAGAGAGCCTAGGGGTCGCATCAGACCACCACTGTAGATCACATATCAGGGAGACCCTGAAGCTTTGAGCCAGCTCATTATTCTGGTGATATAGGTGGGATTTCATGCAGAGTCCTGGTTGGTGAGCTTGAGGTGGGTTCTTCAAGCTCTGTCCCTTACTCTAACATCACATGAAATCTCTTGTTGCTAATCCATCTTCTAAGGGATGGAGAAGGCATATGGCGGCAGGAAAGAGTAGCAAAAAGCTTTATGTTGATTCTGAGACAGTTAACTGGGATCTCTTTGAGGAGCGATTCAAGAAGAAAAAATTTGTCATAGAGGTTCATACATCAGTGGATAGATGAGTTTCATGATCATCTGAGCAGGCATCTCTTATAGTAACAAAGTATGAGAGTAGATTTTCTGGATCTACTCTAGTATATTGATTACATGCAGGATGAGTAGGTGTGGATCCACAAGTTCATCTGAGGACTTAAATCTAGACCATTAGAGGTGTAGTACGAGATCCATTGTCCATAGACATTAGGTGAGGCCCATTCAAGAAGGGCCTATATAGCAGAGGAGGACTCAGGGAAACACTTAGCAGGTTAGAGACCGATGTCTGAGAGCTGCATACATTAGATGCAGGACAACAGATTGAGAGGGTTAGTACCTCTTCCTCGAGGTGGAAAAGGTTCAAGACAATCATATTTTAGACCATAGCAGCAGTAGCAACAGTCTCATTCACCTTATAGACCTCCACAGAGGTTTGATGCACACAGATATTTCAGCAGTATGGGGCCTCCTTTTAGGGGTCTCTTCAGGACACATGGTGCCCAAAGAACTCACTTAGCAGGATCTTGCTATCAGAGACCTTAACTGACTACACAGCCATATCATCAAGATCCACACCATAAACCTCCAGAGTACCGTCCGAACTTGCTACACAGGGTAGAGGATCAAGCGGTTGTTTTGGTTGTGGTGTTACTGAGACATTTTTTGAGAGACTTCCCATAGAACCCTAATAATAGGAGCAAGGAACAGATCTCAGAGCCTATTGTTGGTGATATGGGGCGGCAATCATAGGATGTATGCAAGTGGTCGAGAACTGCCAGGATAGAGCATCAGACTATAGTTATTGAGACTGCATAGGTAACATTGGTGGTATTCCTACCTCCATTTTGTTTGATTCTGGTTCTTCTGATTCTTTTATTGCACCATCTTTAGTAGAGTGATGCAAGATAGTGGCAGTTAGGTAGGGTCATAGTTGGGATGTTGAGATGGCTTTTCTGGAGCCAAGATCTCTATAGACTCCCTAGTTAAGGAGTGTGTGGGTAGATTTGGGAAATTTCACCACTACCTCAGATCTTTGTATCCTTACTTTTATGGAGTCATCTTGGGTATGGATTGGTTGTCTACACACATGGCCAGGATGGATTGTTACCACAAGATCATATCTTATGCAGATGATTTGGGAGTTGAGTCGGTGATTTCAGGGGTCAGGAGACCCGTTTCTATTCGCACCATCTCTATTATGCAGCTTAAGCGGTGTGTGCAACGCGGTTGTCAGATGTATGTTGTTACAGTCAGTGCCACTAGATCAGAGGATGGATCTAGTGGACCATTACTAGATGATCACCCCATTTTGAGAGAGTTTGTCTGATGTCTTTCCAGTGGTAGCTACTGGGGTTACCACCCCCACGTGAGATTGATTTTCACATAGATCTGGTTCCTGGAGAAGAGCCTATCTCATGAGCACCTTATCGGATGACCACCCCATAATCTATGCGAGCTCAAGTTGCAGCTTGAGGGCCTTCTGGAGAAAGGCCTAATTCATCCTAGTGTATCCCCTTGGGATGTACTGGTGATCTTTATAAAGAGGAAGGATAGACCCTTGTGGTTGTGTATTGATTACCGCTAGCTCATGAATAAGGTAACGATCAAGAATCGTTATCCCCTTCTGCGCATTGATGATTTGTTTGATCAGATGAAGGGAGCCAAAACTTTCTCTAAGATAGACCTTAAGTCAGGTTACCATCAGCTGAGGATTTTGGAGGTAGACATTCATAAGACTGCCTTCCGTACGAGATATGGCCACTATGAGTTCACAGTGGTACCTTTTGGTTTGACGAATGCCCCCGTAGTGTTTATGAGTTTGATGAATGGGGTAGTTAGGACCTTCTTAGATTATTTCATGCTCATCTTCCTTAATGACAATTTGATTTATTCATGTACATATTAGGAGCATGAGGGGCACCTTTTCCATGCTCTTCAGTGTCTTCGAGAGAAGTAGCTTTACGGGAACTTGGAGAAGTGTGCATTATTTCAAATGGAGGTTCAGTATTTGGGTCATTTCATTTCTGGGGAAGGTATCACCATCGATCCTTTTAAGATTAGAGCTATTATGGATTGGATAGAACCCACTACAGTGACTGAGGTGTGCAGCTTCATGGGATTAGTAGGTTACTACCATGAGATTTGTTCAAGAATTCTCTCGGATTGCTCATCCCATCACTTCCCTTCAGAGGAAAGGGAAGAAATTTGTTTGGTCAGATAGGTGCAAGTAGGCCTTCAGTACACTAAAGGAATGTTCCCACTACAACACCTATTCTTATAGTGTTGAATCCACAGTGGTGATTTTTTCATTTGCACGGATGCTTCCTTAGCAGTGCTTGGAGGTGTGTTGATGCAGGAGGGAAGAGTAGTGGATTTTGAGTCTTACAAACTCAATGATTATGAGATTAATTATCTGACTCATGATCTTTAGTTTGCGGAAGTTGTGCATGTTTTGGTTCGATGGAGGCACATTTCCAGTCTTGGTCAGAGATTCACACTTAGGACAGATCACTTGAGTCTTTGCCACCTCTTCACACAACCTAATCTCAACGCTCGTCAACGGCGTTGGATGGAGTTGCTTTGTGAGTATGATATGGAGATAAAGCATGTGAAGGGGAAGGAGAATGTGGTAGTAGACACTCTCAGTAGATGGAGACATGTGGTTATGGATACTTCAGTGGGTAAAGATTTACTAAGTAGGATCCTTCAACAAATTCCTCTTGAGATATTCTACATTGTTGTTCGAGTAGAGATCAAGTCTCAGAGACCCCTCAAGGGGAAGTTTGATGGTTCTTATTAAGAGGTAGATGGTCTTCTTAAGCACAAAGTCTAGATTTATGTTCCTATATATGGAGGCTTGAGACACGCCACATCGTGTACCCTATTTAGCCCATCTCGAGGAGAAGAAGATGCACACCACTGTGAGATAGTTGTATCACTGGAGAGGACTTCATAGAGATGTGGCCCAATTTGTGTCATGATATTTGGAGTGTTAGAAAGTGAATGCTGAGCGTCAACATCCAGCTAGCCTTCTCTTTCCTCATGCTATACTAGAATGGGACTGGGACACCATTTCCATGGACTTCATTTTTGGGCTACGGATGTGGATATATCACCACCATGCCATCATGGTCACAGTTGACAATTTGACAAAAGTGGCTCAATTTTCTCTAGTGAAGATCACTTATACATCTAGTATAGTGGCACGGGTGTATCTTGATGAGATTTTCAAGTTACATGAGATTCCACAGAAGATCTTCAATGACTGCGATCCTTTGTATACATCACATTTCTAGACCACCATGTAGCATGCCCTCAGAAAAAAGATAAATTTCAGCACAACATATCACCCTGAGATAAATGGATAAACTTAGCGAGTGAATAATATTTTAGAGGACATGCTCATGATGTATGTGATGGATCAGTAGTCTAGATGGGAGGATTAACTATACTTGGTGGAGTTTTCCTACAATAATAGTTTTCAGAGTTCTATAGGTATGGCTCCTTTTCAGACTTTGTATGGCAGAGAGTGCAGGACACCTCTTAGTTGGGATAAGTTAGAGGATAGGGCTTCAGTTGGACCAGCTTTGTTGCAGAACATGGAGTAGCAGGTGGTTTTGATCAGACAAAGAATAAAGGAGGCACATGACATGCGGAAGAAATATGCAGATTAACATAGGGTTGACCGTAGTTTTGATGTAGGCATGAAGAGGTTCATTCGTGTCAGGCCTCATAAGATCCCTATCCATTATGGAAAAGGTTCTAAGTTAGCTCCTAGATTCGTGGGTCCTTTTGAGATCTTGGAGGATATCGGCCCTTTGGCCTACCGTCTTGCATTCCCACCGATCTTGTCTTGCATACATGATGTGTTTCATGTTTCAGTTCTTAGGAGATATGTTGGAGATCCTTCTCATGCGTTAGATTTGACATCATTGTAGGTACAATATTAGGGGTAGGTGATGGTGAAACCCCTTTGCATCCTAGATCACAGGACCCTAGGCCTTCGAGGTAGGGAGAGGTTGATCAGGTCAGGGTCTAGTGGGATAGATATAATGAGATTGTAGCTACGTGGGAGGATGCTACTTTACTAGGAGTTCAGTTTCCACATTAGTTCCAGTGAATTCCCAGATGAAGTTAAGTCTAAGGGGAGGGGTATGCAGTACCCACTTCCCTTTGAAACCTTTTGATACTAATCATGATACTGTAGATTATATTATAGACATGAGTATGGACCTTATTATAGTATGATGATAAATGTATATCATGGATTATTGTTGGCTTGATTCAGTTATGATCCATGATGATTATTAGAGGCATTTTGGATATCGATGATGGTATACTATTTGACATGGTTATATTATGGATGTTGTACAGACTTCTGATATTTGGATATTGTGAGTAGACCTAGAAATAGAAATTATTGGATGATGATATAATTATCAAGTAAAATTGCAAATGATATTACTAGATTGCTTTTATGTTCTTGTGATTCATAGTTCTAGATGATTTTGGTAATTTTATTTGAATTATTTTTGATGTTATGATATGTCCATGAGGCTGAAGGAGGTTATTTTGTTTTGTAGGTTAAAATATCACAACAAACATCGGGAGATTAGAGACCAACCACATTGGAATTCTAGATGAATTCAACACGGTCACCATGGCAACTTGTTTTGTTTGTTTGTGGTTATTTTGTTAGGGGTGCCCATGGGTGGGAACCACATTTAAATGTGACCTAAGGGGTTATGTGTATTTATTTATTTGACTCTTTTGTTTTATGTTGCATGTGTTTATTTTGTGATGCTTTTTACCCCTTGCATTAATTATTAAATGTTGTGTAACTTTGTGAGTAATAATATTGTTAAAATAAATAAATAAAATATGTCATAAGAAGGTAATTAATGAGAGTTGTTGGGCATGATTTAAAGTGATATAAGTATGTGTAAAAGATATGTAAGTGATGTGTAAGTTAATTGTTGAGTGAGAAACACTCCACCTTCTTGGAAATTCGAAATTATCCTTGGAGGCTGATTTTGGAGGCTTGTGGGACAAGTTAAACTTGTCCCATACCTCTTAAATTTAATTACCAACCATACCTATGGTTGGGGAGTTGAGAATAGACTTTTTTTATGTATTTTGTGAAGGCAGATTATAGGAATTAATTACACTTTTCTTACATGATTTATTCTCAGTCCTTTGTGGTGTGGGTTGGATTTGAGTGTGTAGGTAAACTATCATATTATTCACCCACCTATTTATTATGCATTGGAAAATGAATTTGACCTTGTGTTAGGGTTGAGGTCGTGTGATGTGGCATCCTACATGGATCCACCTCATCCTCTTCCCTTCCCTCTTCTATAAAATTGGATTTTCTTTCCTTATTTGGGGTTGCTTCATTTTTGGAGACTTGATTCTTGGGAAAATTATTTTGCTATTCTTGAGAGCTCTTGCTTTTGGAGTAGTTGGAAGATTGTGGAATACTTGTGCTTGGTTGTTTTTTGGATTGTTTACTTTGCTTGGAAAAAACTGTTATTTAGAACTTGGAACAACTCCATCGTGGAGAGGTAAGAGTTTGGCTCTTGAAATGCTTCCCTTTTTGTTTATAAAATTTTATTGTGTGAATGTCTTGGCACATTTGTGGGTTGTTGGGTAGATGGCCTAGAAATGGTGTAGGAAAAGACTATGGGTTATTTTATGGGAAGCACAAGTGTGTTTTAGGGAGGTATAAGAGTGGAGGGAGTTGGGATTTGGATTCCACCTTATAAATAAATAACTTGCATATCTTTACACATTATGGGGTGGCATAAGAGGTTGGGGAGGCATAAGGAAATAAGAGGAATAAGGGTTACTTGGGGGAGGCATAAGGGCATGTCAGAGATTTGAAATGATATATATATACATATTTTGATGGTTTGTTCTCAGGTGGTGATACCCATTTCCCCCTTTTGGGAGGCATAAGCAGGATCCCCCATATTTTATTTGTCCTTTGGCTTGCTTGATGAAGCCTCAGTAATGTTTTCATGTTTCAATGTAGTTGTAAACTATATTTTATTTTGGACTATGTTTTTATTGAGAAAGTGTTGTTTGTCTGTTTGTGGAAGCATGTTGTTGCCATGAGTTTGATCACATCTTTTATTGCATTGTGGTTGGGGCTCATGGGGCCAATGAAGAAGGATGGATTCTTCTCTTCATTAGATGTCTTGGTTGGGTGGAGAGCGTTGTCCTTTCCCCTACTTTTGTTGTGATCCAATTAGGAAGAATGAAAAATATGCATGTTGTTGTTCTGGAGCAAGGAAAAAGATAGTTTGATAGTCCCTTGTGAAATGAAATCTTATTGTAGCCCCTTTCCCACTTGAAGTGGATGATCTGTGTATTAATTGTAATGGAAAGATACTTTGTATTGACAATGAAAGTTGAAATTTGAAATGTAAGAGAGTTATACTCTGTATTCTGTTTTGGAAAGAATGAAATGTATTTTGTATGTTGTATTTTGAAATCAAATGGAAAGGAGGTTGTAAGAGTTTCATTTGAATTAATGGAAGTGTTTGCCTTGTTCGCATGATATTATTTCCATTGGAAATATGTGTTGAATATGAACTATGAAATCCCTGTTTGGAAAGTGGAAAAGTGAAACACGTGAGAAGAAAATGTATTATTCTTCCCTATATATAATTTATGATTTTGGAAAGAATAAAAGAAGGACATGTTACAAAGTTGTCTTTTGGAATCAATAAATGATGTATCACCTTTCTCAAATTACATAGTGGCATTGAATCTATTCTTTTAAATGTAATTGAAATCTCTGTTTGAAAGAAAGAAATGCATATAAAGGAAATAAAATACTCTGTCCTTTGAAATATGTAAAAATTGGAAATCAGAGATGTATTATAGTTTTTGAATAAGTAAAATTGAATCAACTAAATGCATTAAATTATGTTTGGAACACATTATAATACCTAGAAGAAGAAAATGGCAAATAGACCTTTTAAAAAAAAAATTGAGCTTTGTCTTGTATTTCTTATTGACAATTATTTAATACCAAATGCTCAGACCGAATCTACAACAAAGGAATAACAAATGAAACATTAATTTGGGCATAATAAGATCTAATCGAATTCATCTAGCTATTAACACTTAAGGAAATTCTTATAAAAAACTTAGCAAAATCGGGCTCAAACCGTTTTCTAGTCGTGTTGTTGTCCAGAAATGTAAATGTTCAAATTGCAAATCAATCAGACAAATTGAATCTTGAAATCCTCTCTTAAATACACCTAATGAACAATTTTCCATGTCTATTTGACATGTTGAGAGAGGGACAAGAACAAATTTAACAAATTTAACAAGTTAAAATTTACCAATTTGCACTGTAAAATCCTGCAGGTCGTTTTCTTGAAATTGACCCCTTAAACTTTATCAAAATTTAAAATTAATGATCCTTGAGTAAAGAGGACATTGAGAGCTTTCCAAAAAGTCCTTTTTTTCCCGAAATCGAGCCCTCTATCAAAATTTATGGCCTTTTGAAGTTTTTCCTTCACTTGGCGTAAAATAAAAAATTCAGGAAAAATTTCCTTGGTGAGCCCACAGGCCCCAATTTTTTCCTTTGAACTTTAGAAAAAATTTGGTAAAATTTTCCTAGTTTTCCTAGTTGACTCACAGCCAATCATAGGATGCCACGTGGCACCACAAGGTGTCGGTCGAGGGGTGGACCCCTTTTTAAGCTTAATGCTCCCAGAAATTTTTTGGCAAAATTTCCATATTTTCCCCGCCGCCCCACCGGGCCGCAACCAATCAAATGATTCCATGTGGCATTACGAGGCATCTCCGGTGAAATAGGTCCCTTTGGGAATTTTTACACTTTCAGAAAAATTTCCAAATTTTTCCCCCCGCCCGCCGCCCGCATCTAATCAAGAGTTATCACGTGGCATCGTGAGGTGTTGATGGAGGCATGAGTGAATTTTACCCTCTTACCCCTTTCGAGAATTAAACTAATTTTCTCCCTGCCACCCAGCCTTCCATCCATTGACTTAGGAGACGTCACATGTCCCTTGCAGACTTGCGGGAGTGTGGGCGCAAAGTTGGCTTTCTCCCCGCGCTGAAAGATTTTTCAAAATGTCTTCTGCCGCCCCCACTCTCCCCACACTAACTTGGGAGGTGCCACATGTCCCTAGTGGACTTACAGACCCACGGGTGTGTGGGCAAAAAGTTTTTTTCCTTGTCCCACATGAAATTTTTTTTAAAATTCTCCCCGTGGCCCGCCAACCTGCTCTTGGGGAAGAATTTCAGCCCAAGGCCCACCAGTCCTTAAGTCAAAAAATATGAGGAGTTAGGAGGACTTCTTTATATCAATGGAAAGGTGAAGAAATTTCCTATCCAATGAGAATGATTTAGGGAAATTTTGAATGCGTTAAGTTTGAGAAAAATCAAGTTGAACCTTTAATCCTATTAGAGAGTGGGTATGGTGAGGAATTACCCTCTGAACCTAATTGAATCTTCTAACCTTAAATTTTAGACCTTATGACCTCTAATAATTGTTAATAAAAGAAAATTATGTTCTAGTGGATTAGAATTGTTTTGGAACTTGTTAGTGACAGATGTTGCCTTGTAATCCTGTTGTAGACTCTTTTAAAACCAAAAAAAAAAATTATTCCATAATTTTCCTAATTAATCCTAGGTTATTCTTTGGTCTCAAGTGGGTTTTTTTTAGTGGGCATCACACAATTCATTGTTGTAAACTTTGTTAAAGCTGCATTCGACACTAGTGTAAGTATATTGGATAAAATTCTAATAATTCTAACACTACCTATGATCAATGGTATTTGTTTGTTTATTGTGTTGTAGTATATTCATTCATGGTTGAATCATTGTGTTTTCCATTGTTTACCATCCTATTTCATGACCACATATTTTTTGTGTCTTCTCTCCGTGTGGCCATATTTAGAGTAAACACACCAACGTTTAAATTTGAGAAGTAAAATAATATCTTATAGATCTAGAAATCACACGTAAAGTTTTCAATTTTTATTGGTAAACACATAATCCTATGACGAAACATTAGAGCAAAGTTTTCCTCAAAACCTCTTGCCTTTGATCACTTCCCATTTCTCCAACCACCATACCCTAAAAAACCCATCTCCCATCTCCCTTCTTTCTCACTTTTGCATTCCCTCCTTCCCTTAAAATCTAACAAAATAATAATTAGCATAAAAACTGAGATGTTTCCTTATTGGTTTATTTAATTTGACATATATCTATAAATTCCATTCAATTTTAAAATTCAGTTGTTTATCAAAGTATTACCATCGAATATTTCAGAATTCTTGACAACTACCTCATTGTTAGGCATTGAGAATTGAACAAATGGGTTTTAAATTTTGATTCAAAGTTATTTTATGTTATTGCATTTTTTTACTAAGGGTAAATGGTTTTTTTATGGAGGGGACCATACCCTGGGTTACAAGGAAAGTAAAAATCCAGATGTAGTGAGAAAATTACAACCAATAAAAAGGCCTAGATTCCAACATGAAAGTTGAAGCACAAAAATAGTGGATCAGCTGCCGCAAGAAACCTAAAAACTATTTTCTACCCCCTATTACAGGTCATGGTGGGATGAACTGTACTTGTATCATTTTTATTAACTTTTGTCCTTCCATCCTCACCTTCACTCCAGAAAATGATGTCCACTTTCCCCAAAGACTCATAATATACGATCTGAACATTCTTCAGGGGGCGGGCGGGGAGTCACCATATTGGAAGAAACATTCAAATTTGAAGTGGTACCCACAAGTGATGATGATTATTTTTAATTCATCATGCTTCCGTTCCAAGTCATGAAAGAGGGAATCAATGATTAAGGTTTCATAGTTTGTAACTTCCCCAAAACTATGACTTTTCTCAGGGGACCTTTCAACTTTACCATGTGTCAACTTCAACTCAACACTAACTTTCCCGCCCGTGTTCAGGTCGACGATCAAGGAAATGTGGGCTTGGTCCTCTGTTACAGCTAGTGAAGCCTCGTCACCAGCCACGTATCTTATAGTAGGAATCAAACTTGTCCCCTTCTCTTGCTTGCAGTTGTTCCATCGACTGTTCACTGTTGTTCCATAAACTATTCACTATTGTTCCATCGACTTGTGAGGGGACTATTCAGCTTCACCATGTGTCAACTCTAGCTCAACACCAACTTTCCTACCCATGTTCAGGTCTACGATCAGGGAAACATGGGCTTGGTCCTCTGCCACAGCCGGTGAAGCCACGTCACTAGCCACATCTATTATGGTAGGAATAAAATTTGTCCCCTTTTCTTGCTTGCAGTTGTTGCATCGACTGTTCACTGTTGTGAATCCATAATTAAAATTTTTGTTTTGTATGCTTATTCCATTGTTTTCGTCTGTGATTACCATGTCTAACCAACCTGCACTTGTTGCATAACACAGGAGAGTCCTCGAATGTGAGATTTTGTTTCCAATACCCATCCTGTAATACCAGGTTAACGAGCTTAGGGTGAGTTGTACCAACAATTATATTGATGCACATTCTATCTGTTATGAGTCTGGTTCATGCAGCTATATGTGGATCGATAACAATCAAATCACCCATTGTTTCCGGTACCCCAACTAACACATTTGTTTCCCAAAAATCCAAGGGTAGCCTAGGGAGATTAACCCACAGACTGGGCACGTTGATGGAGTGTGGGTGATGGCTCTCGTTTTCCATCGGATTAAGGATAGGGTGGTTCGGCCATAGAACCAACGCCCTTCTTGCATAACTCAATTCATATCTTCTTCCAGCGAAAAGGTGAAGAGGAAGCTTCTTTCTGAAAGGGAAAATATGGAGATTTGTCTAAGACACTTCCATTTCTTCCTGGCACAGTCCCTTACCTTGTCAATATGTGCCCTTAGCCCAATAACATATCCACAAGTATTTAATTCCCAATTATTTACATTTTTACCGTGTCAAGCTGCAAGTATTTAAATTCCAACTTTTTATTTCTAGATATCGCATCTATTTGCCTTATCTAAGAAATAAGATATTTTCCAATCAAAAACTTTGATGTTGTAAAGCTTGATTGAAATAAAATTTACTTGTCACTCATATGAAAAACTGATGTAGGATCTGAATTAGTAATGATTATTTTTGCATCAAATGTTTCTTGCAATTATTCAAGTGTACAATATAAAATAGGGCTACAAATTGCTACAAGAAGTAAGCATTGTAGATTAGTTTTGAAATTAGAACATATTGGAATTAACCCATTAATAATGAATTGATTTTGTATGAATAATGTGGTCAAGATCAACCTTGTAAAGTGGAGCACATATACAAGATACTATTTGGGAAGGAAAAATATGAGCCATGAAATAGGTTGGGAGCATGCAACTATTTATTTACCACATTTTTATTTCGAACAAATTCAATCCATGTCTCGCACCAAAATTACCAACACAAGAACAACACAGTGAAATACAGGATAACTTTTTTTTTTTGACTTGCTTTGACTCAACACGACACAACATGTCGTCACAAGGTTACAATCAACACTTGGAATCATTTGTTACGGGGAAGACCACAAGGTCAGCACGGAAACGTTCACACTTATCAAAGACAATTTATTTTTCTTTTGACAAGACAACATGAAAGTCCAATCCACATGACACACTCACGGCTAGGGCAAGCCACAGTAAGAAATGGTTAGGGTTTATTTATTTTGGTAAGACACCCTTTAGCTCATGACTTAAGTTTTCAGAAGGAAATCAATATATGGTTTGCACAAATTCATCTCACCAACTGAGTTAATTTCTTATACACTGAAGAGTAGTTCACTTAAAGTCTTCTCCTACTTACTAAATCTTAATATCTTCCAGAAACTAACCATTGTTTTCCTTTAAGCTTGTTTAAGAGTTCACCCCAAAGGGATAGTGTTCGCTAGTTTAGCTAGGGGTATCGATTAATAAATGTTTACCTCACAAAGGATGTTTTCATTTTGATCACTCATGGAATTATTTGATTTCAAATAGATCACCTTTACATTTATTTGTTGAATATAAAATCATTATTTTTGTTTAGCTTCTTTAAGGGTTAACCGACTCATTTTTCTTTACTTATAAAATATTGTCGCTAAGTCTTAGAAAGATTTAACTTAATAATTTATTCTCAAGATCAAAGTTTTACAATACTCATATCAATGTAAAGATTGAATGCCATTTCTCACAAGGATAATTTCAAGCTTAACTACACAAGCACAAGACACTTTATTTCACCATTACCAAACAATACAAGGCAAGAGGTCATATCAACTCTCTTTACAAGCAATGTTACACAATTTACAACACATTGGACATTTTTTTTTTTTTTTTTACAAGGAACTTCATAATGGTACAGATGAAACTTTTACACTCTTTTCTTCTAGTCTACTCGCATAATCCATCTGCACAAATATTAACTAAAGTCAGTTCGCAAGAACTGAGCATGTTAAGGCTACACAATGCAATAGTAAGCTAACAATTAACAATATCAAGAAAGGAATATTCTAAATTCAGAAATGGATTAAAACACAACTCACAACTCCAATATTAATCTCATGAGAGAGAAAACTAAAATTATCCAACAAGGAGAAAGTCCAAATACTAGTAAGAACAAAATTACATAAATCAAGGCAAGACCTTATGGGTTGGAAACAAGAAAGTCAAGAGTGTTGATATCTCCTTCATGTAATGCTATGGGTTACGTGATAGGAATCCAAAATTTACTTCATCCAACTAAGGGGTCCAAGAGAAGACAAAGCGTACTAATTATGATCGTAGGCGCGAAGCAAAAAAAATGACGTTATCCAATTCTTCCAGGGGGGCTTCAAAGTAATATGGGTTCGACGCCCTTAAAAGAACACAACTATAGTTTTGGTTTTAACCAAGGAGTTTACCACTACCTCCTTATCGGATTTCTTAAAACGAAGTACAAGTTAACCAAAACAAAATCCACTCTTCCAAAAGCGTACGAAAGAGACACAGAAAGGGCCATTATTCTACCAACAAACCCTATCCTAATCGTCAACTTATCTACATAATATAAGGGAAGACTAAACCCAAAAGTCGTTAATAATTTTTATATAATTCAGACAATGTCAAAAAACATTAAAATAAAAATTGATTTCCCTAACAAGGCCACAAAATGGGACCTTTTAGTAACCAAGTTTGAAGTATAAGGTATTCGAGTTCGAAAATAAAGGGATTCGATACGCAGAGGGAAAAACACCAACGATGCCCCAGACTCAAAAGACCTTACCACGAGTACAAGCACAAACCAAGAACCAACGCACATAGCTATCAGGAAGGTTACGCAGTGCGGTCAGGGCTAGAAGTTCTATGAACTCCTTGCCAAAGGTATATAAGATGGAAAATTTTACCCGATCCATGTGGGCTTATCGAGGAAAAGTCTTAGCAAATATCAAACAGATAAATATAACAGCCACCTATGATATTATCACTGAAATCAGCTGTCATCTAACAGGAAACGAGTTCACGAGTCCAGTACCATGGATTCACCTACAACTTTTGTTTCAGTCTAGCTAGTAATAGGTTGCTTGCGACCCTTAATAAAAATTGTAGAAATTTCATTCAGTTAAACTTACAATGTTTCCCCTTGCTTTAATCAAACAAGAGTTTACATCAAGAAATAGGTATAGTAATACTCTCAACACGTGGAGGCCAAAATAGATGCCAGGTTATCCCTCATCTAGACTAGGTACAACAGTCAACCATGTACAGTTCTAAAACAAACCCCAAATGCCATTTTCTAATCAAACATAAAGTAAGGAATGCCCATAGGCTTAAACAAGTTTCAGACACAACGTCACTATTAATGTACCTTTTAGCAAAACAAGAGAGCCCTAAACAGGAAATGCGTATTTATTCAACCAAAAGAGGTATGTAGGCTTAACCTTCTATTTAGTAACCTTCAATTATAATTACCATCACAGAATTCTTTTTAAAAGAAAGTCATATAAGCAAACAAAACTCAATAATGTTTCCTTCCCTACGAACTAGACTGCATCACTCAAAATTGCAGTAACCCATTTAGACAAATATGAAATAGAGTAAGCTATAAGAGAGGAAGGAACATTCCAAGCAAAATCAGCGAAATTGGAATAAGATTTAAAGGAACAACCACACAATCAGGCAGTGATATAAACAACCACGAAAACATCTAGTCTAGGCGCCATTCAAGAGGAAAGAAAATTCATTTCAAGATACTGAAAGAAGGTAGAAAACTATTACAAGGAGTAGATTTAACATGCCTGGTTTAAAACGCCATCTCCATATGCATATGATTGTTTCAATGACGTTGCTTGCCTTTAACCCAAAGTGCTTTGCGAGCTCGAGCTAGCGCCACAATCACGCAGTGAAAAACAGCTACAAACCAACCCCATGATTTGAAGCTCGGACACGAGACATAATGATTACACCACGCTCCTGGCTCGGGTAGGCATCTACCGTGATGATACACAACCTTTTCCTTCATCAGACTCTCCAAAATCTTTGCAAACATCTGCCAGCTGTCTTCTTGCTAGATCTTTTCTCCATAAATTCATACCATACACTGCAGATGTCATATATGTGAGAACTAGTCCAGTCCTTTCACATATGTACAGGAATCTTCAAACTCAACAGAATAACCCACATCATGACCTAGTTTAAACCCATGATTCCTGTCAACTCACTGCCACACTCATTGATGCACCTTATGTAGTGCAAATGTGCACCCATCTTCCCTAGTTTGCTTAAACCCTAGCAGCACCAAAAATCTCCAGGTAAGAACATGTGTCATTGTCTAAGATCTGAGAGAGTCCAGTGCATTTCCCAACACAACAATTTCTCTATGATCAATATAACTTGGAATAAACTTGGTTGCATAATGTGTGGCATCTTCAACATCTGTTAGACATTGCTTTTTTGGCTTAGTATTATATCCAATGAGTGGTCCATCCACCATGACAACAAATGCCTTCAGAGTACTGATGCCATCATAAACTGAACTTCATCTTCGTCCAATGTTTATTCAATTCAACACTTTTCTTCATAGGCCTTACCATGAAATTGCTAATACAAAAATATCTACTTAAAACAAACCTAGAGTTTTTTGCCTAAATGGAAATACCTGTCCACCTGCTTCAGCATCAATGCCCTCTTGACACAACCTGAGCCTTCACAGTCCTGAACAGTTTACTTAAGGTTCCTGAAACTCTGAAGTTGTCCCAGTGAAAGGCTTAAAATCTCCAAAAGAACATCTCTTTTTCTTCCTGCCAACCATGGTGACTCGAAGAACACATAGAATTTCCTGCCTGCTCCACTCAGATGATTCTGAATATAACATAAAACTGCCTGCTAGCTTCTCTTCCAATGAGTTACTCCAACATTGCAATCTCCCAATGCAATCTGTAATCTCTTACATCACGTCACCTGAGATAATAGCATCAGCACATATTTTTGACAGCAAAACCAGGCCTTAAATCTTCGAAAGAAGCCTTGATTTTTACTGCAAATCAAAATGTGCTTGATCAAATGTGTATGATACAGATCCACAAAATCCACTCAATGCATCCACAATGTTGTGGTAAAAACAAGCATAAGACAAGTAAGTGTCGTTCAAAACAAAAGATGATGTAAAAACTTCATCGGGTCTCCTGGAGGCAACATTTCAATGTTCCTTTGCTCTGTATCTTCACAACAAACCCCCATATCAACCCATGGGCTAGGCGCTGGGATAACTTCTAACTAACGGAACAGTAGTTGAATGCCTCTCAGCCTGGAAGCTTGCAAAATTGCCTCAAGATTTGATTGAGCTTCCTCCATGATAAATTCATCACCTGGACTGAAACTTTCCAAAATGAAGAGGCGAGACAGCTCAACCAAAAAGTTTAACACCCAACTTCTACTAGCTTGTAGATTTTGCAAAAACCGATCAGTGGACTGTGGTCGCAGTGAAACAACCTAGAACAGACAGGAAAACACCAAAAATCAGCCTAACCCGCCAAACACGCCTGCAAGGTTTGCAACACCTTCACTGTCACATCCTTAGATTGAGCCATAACCTGGACAGAAACCCGAGTTTGAGGAAAATGAAAAGTCGAACTGAACAGCGCAACAAAATTTGGACCTCACATCCACTAGCGCTCAAGACAGCTACAACTGAACATTGAGGTTGCGTGCATCTAGAACATCAGGATCAACACCGGCGGTGCCTTGGGATCGCCCTGCAGCTCCCACCTCAACTCTCACTGGAAACCACGGATTTTCTGAGATAAGTTTTGACTTCTCTGCCCTGTAGCGGCTGCATAAAGACAGACACTTCCACACGGCACCCTCACTGGAAGATTTCAGTTCTGCACGCTCCGAGGTACAGGCATAGGCAGAGGCTGCTGGTCTAGCATTGCATGGTTTAATTCAGGTGATCCACTGACAGCCACTGAAGCGCCCCATCCATTTGGTCAAGAAATAAAATGCCAGGAAAGGAGAAATACACTCCTCAGGAAGAACAGACGCACCCCCCACTTGCCAGGAAACAATCAAAAAATCAAAGAAAAACGCCTTCAACCCCACACCAACCAAAGGAGATTACAGACATTTAAGGAGTGACATGATATGTCACCCATCCGCCAGCTCAGCAAGTCCTAAATTGCAACGAGGCACTACATTCTCCTCCCCTTAAGAAAGCATCGTCCTCGATGCGACATAACACAGAGGAAAAGGAAAAGGCACGTTACCAACAACATGCAAGGGAGAAGTACACTTTATGGTTTAAATTTTAGTTAGTTAAAGCAGGGTCACAAGGTAGCCTTAGGAACATTTGGTAGAATTGTTAACTTTCAATGTTCTGTGAAGATGGGCAGTTCTTTCTTGTTCATCATTTCATTAGTCTCTTTCCATTATCCTTATTTCTTAGTTTTAGTTTCTTTTAAAAAAAAATATCATCATGGAAGAGTTTTGATTTATTCTTTATTGTGGGTGCCCAAAATGAACTGCTAACACAACACCCTATCAGGTTCACAAGACCCTATAGATTCACAAGTTCACAAGTAAATACTTCAAGATTGTATTACACCACATAAAGGTTACACAAATACGGAATAGAATAGGCACACTTCCCATAACATAGGTACTCATCACACATTAATGACTGACATACCAAATACTCAACCAAAAGAGTACTACAATCCACCAGACATTTCCTCAATTTGCATCAATGAAAGACTCACATAACAACAAACCATGCTACAGGTACATAGTGTCCACAAGGGAATCAATGACATGTCCACAACATCACAACACATAACCATCTGACATGAGTAACACATACATCAAAAGACCACTACCAAACATCACAATAACTCAACATATATCCTGAAACATCAACCATACAGACAAATATCATAAGCCTCCCTCAAACTCTTATGCCTCTCTTATGCCTCCCTCAAGTCTCTTATGCCTCCCTCAAACTCTTATGCCTCCCTCAAGTCTCTTATGCCTCCCTCAAACTCTTATGCCTCCCTCAAACTCTTATGCCTCCCTCAAACTCTTTTGCCTCCCTCAAGGAGGCCGGTTGTCCCCATGGTCAAAGACACACAGAGTTTGGACACTCCTAACCCAAGTGACATAATGACCCGTAGTTCTCCATAACCCGCTAGTCATATGTACCCCTTGGGGCGTACCCCCATACAACGAAGCGGGTCCATAGGTCCAACCAATCCATGGTGCATCCCATGACCCTATTCCACACATCACGACATTAGAACCAGCACAACAATCCAGTCAAAGTGCCAAGTGGCAAAGTACAAGCCTTGGGCAAGGCGGTAAAAATTCCAAATTTAAAAGAAGACCCCAAATCAAGCTAAAATAAATGACCAAATGGCCAAAGTTAGTATCAAATCCCCATGTTAGTGCCACAAACCAAGGAAATGCCCAAAATTGTAAAGCATTGCAATCAAGAAAAGATGCTGGTCCTTGCAAAATAAAGTAAAAGCTCAATTTACGAATAAAATCAACTTATAATAATGTCACATTACGATAACTGTGTGGCCTTATCTGGCCACCAAAGGGGTACTCAACGAGTTGCTGGCACTCGGAACATCGAGCCTCAGCTCGTAAAATATATATATCAATCCCGCCACCCTTCGACAAGGCTAAACATAGTCATAGATACACTAGGGTTGCATACATACAACCACATAGGGAGAGAGGAAAGAGTCACATGTAATCTACTAAACCGAGTTTTGACTCGAGTTATTGACCCATGGTACACCATTCCTCACTCTCAACATACACTTCTACCGATCTCCCTCAGGGTCGGTTAGTGTAAGGCTCACAACATAACATGTAACTACATCACTAACACCATGGTGGTACACACATAGCTACCATAACGTCTCACGTATGGTAGGTATACGGGGTAGATCACAATTATACATTCACAGGGCACAATACATCACTTTACTACATTCTGCACCCAAGGTGCAATCACAATACGATAGGGTTCATACACTCACCGTATGACCCTAATTCACGACATGAGGCATTACATATTACACAACTCATATATACGATGAACATAATAACATCACAACATAACAATAATTGCTTCATAACAAGGTAGTACACACATTTCTTCAGAACATGGTAAAAACATCATGATACAACTCGTTTCTTTTAACATCAACTAGTCATACAACACATTGATACACCCACATATCACAATATGCCACAATGCTCCAACACTACGTCATCCACATTAGAATTCTTTTCACACATCACAAACAATAATTTACACGTGAATTCTTCCTAGAATCCACAAGAAGGAGAGAGAATACTCTCATCCCCAACACATCAACATGATGACAAATACGCACTGAGTGACATACACATCACGTGCGTTCACAATATCACAATTACGACAATAATCACATCACGCTTAAAGCACATTACTCTTCCAATATAAATCATCATCATGCAACATCATCATCATCATGCAGTATCATCATGTAACACCACCACCACCATGCAACATCACCATACAACACCAATCCGGCCCATAGGTTCGAGAGCATGAACCTACGCTCTGATACCAAAGTGTAACGCACCAAAATTACCAACACAAGAACAACACAGTGAAATACAGGATAACTTTTTTTTTTTGACTTGCTTTGACTCAACACGACACAACATGTCGTCACAAGGTTACAATCAACACTTGGAATCATTTGTTACGGGGAAGACCACAAGGTCAGCACGGAAACGTTCACACTTATCAAAGACAATTTATTTTTCTTTTGACAAGACAACATGAAAGTCCAATCCACATGACACACTCACGGCTAGGGCAAGCCACAGTAAGAAATGGTTAGGGTTTATTTATTTTGGTAAGACGCCCTTTAGCTCATGACTTAAGTTTTCAGAAGGAAATCAATATATGGTTTGCACAAATTCATCTCACCAACTGAGTTAATTTCTTATACACTGAAGAGTAGTTCACTTAAAGTCTTCTCCTACTTACTAAATCTTAATATCTTCCAGAAACTAACCATTGTTTTCCTTTAAGCTTGTTTAAGAGTTCACCCCAAAGGGATAGTGTTCGCTAGTTTAGCTAGGGGTATCGATTAATAAATGTTTACCTCACAAAGGATGTTTTCATTTTGATCACTCATGGAATTATTTGATTTCAAATAGATCACCTTTACATTTATTTGTTGAATATAAAATCATTATTTTTGTTTAGCTTCTTTAAGGGTTAACCGACTCATTTTTCTTTACTTATAAAATATTGTCGCTAAGTCTTAGAAAGATTTAACTTAATAATTTATTCTCAAGATCAAAGTTTTACAATACTCATATCAATGTAAAGATTGAATGCCATTTCTCACAAGGATAATTTCAAGCTTAACTACACAAGCACAAGACACTTTATTTCACCATTACCAAACAATACAAGGCAAGAGGTCATATCAACTCTCTTTACAAGCAATGTTACACAATCTACAACACATTGGACATTTTTTTTTTTTTACAAGGAACTTCATAATGGTACAGATAAAAATTTTACACTCTTTTCTTCTAGTCTACTCGCATAATCCATCTGCACAAATATTAACTAAAGTCAGTTCGCAAGAACTGAGCATGTTAAGGCTACACAATGCAATAGTAAGCTAACAATTAACAATATCAAGAAAGGAATATTCTAAATTCAGAAATGGATTAAAACACAACTCACAACTCCAATATTAATCTCATGAGAGAGAAAACTAAAATTATCCAACAAGGAGAAAGTCCAAATACTAGTAAGAACAAAATTACATAAATCAAGGCAAGACCTTATGGGTTGGAAACAAGAAAGTCAAGAGTGTTGATATCTCCTTCATGTAATGCTATGGGTTACGTGATAGGAATCCAAAATTTACTTCATCCAACTAAGGGGTCCAAGAGAAGACAAAGCGTACTAATTATGATCGTAGGCGCGAAGCAAAAAAATGACGTTATCCAATTTTTCCAGGGGGGCTTCAAAGTAATATGGGTTCGACGCCCTTAAAAGAACACAACTATAGTTTTGGTTTTAACCAAGGAGTTTACCACTACCTCCTTATCGGATTTCTTAAAACGAAGTACAAGTTAACCAAAACAAAATCCACTCTTCCAAAAGCGTACGAAAGAGACACAGAAAGGGCCATTATTCTACCAACAAACCCTATCCTAATCGTCAACTTATCTACATAATATAAGGGAAGACTAAACCCAAAAGTCGTTAATAATTTTTATATAATTCAGACAATGTCAAAAAACATTAAAATAAAAATTGATTTCCCTAACAAGGCCACAAAATGGGACCTTTTAGTAACCAAGTTTGAAGTATAAGGTATTCGAGTTCGAAAATAAAGGGATTCGATACGCAGAGGGCAAAACACCAACGATGCCCCAGACTCAAAAGACCTTACCACGAGTACAAGCACAAACCAAGAACCAACGCACATAGCTATCAGGAAGGTTACGCAGTGCGGTCAGGCCTAGAAGTTCTATGGACTCCTTGCCAAAGGTATAGAAGATGGAAAATTTTACCCGATCCATGTGGGCTTATCGAGGAAAAGTCTTAGCAAATATCAAACAGATAAATATAACAGCCACCTATGATATTATCACTGAAATCAGCTGTCATCTAACAGGAAACGAGTTCACGAGTCCAATACCATGGATTCACCTACAACTTTTGTTTCAGTCTAGCTAGTAATAGGTTGCTTGCGACCCTTAATAAAAATTGTAGAAATTTCATTCAGTTAAACTTACAATGTTTCCCCTTGCTTTAATCAAACAAGAGTTTACATCAAGAAATAGGTATAGTAATACTCTCAACACGTGGAGGCCAAAATAGATGCCAGGTTATCCCTCATCTAGACTAGGTACAACAGTCAACCATGTACAGTTCTAAAACAAACCCCAAATGCCATTTTCTAATCAAACATAAAGTAAGGAATGCCCATAGGCTTAAACAAGTTTCAGACACAACGTCACTATTAATGTACCTTTTAGCAAAACAAGAGAGCCCTAAACAGGAAATGCGTATTTATTCAACCAAAAGAGGTATGTAGGCTTAACCTTCTATTTAGTAACCTTCAATTATAACTACCATCACAGAATTCTTTTAAAAGAAAGTCATATAAGCAAACAAAACTCAATAATGTTTCCTTCCCTACGAACTAGACTGCATCACTCAAAATTGCAGTAACCCATTTAGACAAATATGAAATAGAGTAAGCTATAAGAGAGGAAGGAACATTCCAAGCAAAATCAGCGAAATTGGAATAAGATTTAAAGGAACAACCACACAATCAGGCAGTGATATAAACAACCATGAAAACATCTAGTCTAGGCGCCATTCAAGAGGAAAGAAAATTCATTTCAAGATACTGAAAGAAGGTAGAAAACTATTACAAGGAGTAGATTTAACATGCCTGGTTTAAAACGCCATCTCCATATGCATATGATTGTTTCAATGACGTTGCTTGCCTTTAACCCAAAGTGCTTTGCGAGCTCGAGCTAGCGCCACAATCACGCAGTAAAAAACAGCTACAAACCAACCCCATGATTTGAAGCTCGGACACGAGACATATTGATTACACCACGCTCCTGGCTCGGGTAGGCATCTACCGTGATGAAACACAACCTTTTCCTTCAAGCAGATTTGGGGATAGCGTCAAAATCTCGGTGCAAACATTGCAGCTGTAGCTTGCTAGATCTGGTTCCTCCATAAATTCCCTCAGACACACTGCATCTGTCATATATGTGAAACTGTTTTATGATATGTACAGTCTTCAAACTCAGAAAGAATAACCCACATCATGACCTAGTTTAACACCCATTTCCTGTGCAACTCGAGAAGCCACACTCATTGCTGCGACTCCATGTGGCTGTGTGCACCCAATCTTCCCTATGTATACCCTGCTTCATAGTAAATACTGCAGGTATCTGTGTCGTCTTCTCTGATCCAGTCTCCCCCACAACAACAACAATCTCCATCATTTATGAACATGAATCAACTCTTCTTCAAGCATGATGGGAAGCATCTTCCTTTCTTGCTGGAGAGACATTGTTTTTAGCTTAGTATTATCATCATGGTCATCCTCATCCTTATCTCCTTCAAGTACTGATGCCATGATAAACTGAACTTCATCTTCGTCCTCATGTTTATTCAATTCTGACACTTTTCTTATCGGCCTCAGCCATGATCTTGCTAATAAAAAAGAACATTGCTACTTAAAACAAACACTAGAGTGAAATCCTAAATGAAAATACCTTCCACCTGCTTCAGTATCATCAATGCCCTTTGACAAGAATCTGAGCCTTCACGTCCTGATATAGTTTACTGTTTCCTTAAAAAGAAATCCCTGTGAAAGAAATCTCTAAAAATACATCTCTTTTGCCATCTTCCCCCCCAGCGAAGAACACAAGAATTTTCCTGCCTGCTCACTCAGATGAATCTGGCATACCATAGCAACTGCAGCTTTCTTCACAATGTGTGCTACTCTCAAATCAAATGCAACTGTCATCTCTTACACACGCACGGAGATATATATATATCATCAGCACATATTTTAACAGCAAAACCAGCCGTGGCCTTAAATAGCTTCTCAAAGAAGCCTTGATTTTTACTTACATCATATAAGGAGGGATCAAATGTGTAGAACAGGCCACAAAATCCACTCAATGCATCCACAATGTTGTGGTAAAAACAAGGAGATAATGCAAGGAAGTGTCGTTCTAAACAAAAGATGATGTAAAAAAAAAAAAGTGGAGGCAAGCTGCATTTCAATGTTCCTTTGCTCTGTATCTTCACAGCAAACCCCCATTCAACCCATGGGCTAGGCTTCTGGAATAACTTCCAGCCAAGCTAGGAACAGTATTGAATGAAATCTCAGCCTCACTTGCAAAACTTGCCTCAAGATTTGATTGAGCTTCTTCCATGATAGAATTCATCACCTGGACAGACTTTCAAAAATGCAGAGGTAGACAGCTCAACCAAAAACTTTATCCCGTTCTTCTACCACAGCGGCGAGATTTTGCAACAGCCGATCATGGCTGTGGTCGCGTGCAACCCGAACAGACTGGACAGAACACCAAAAATGGTTAACCCGCCAACACGCTGCCCTTGCAACACCTTCACTGTCACTTCGTCGATTGAGAACATAACCAGAAGGGGAGAAACCCCAAGTTTGAGGATGCAGTCGAACTGAACAGATAACAACATAGTGGACGACCTGCACGTTGGAAGCGCTCAAGACAACATCTGCATTGAGGTTGCGTGCATCTAGAACATCAGGATCAACACTGGCGGTGCCTTGGGATCGCCCTGCAGCTGTCGCACCTCACTCTCTCTGGAGGCCACTTATTTTCTGAGATAAGTTTACTTCTCTGCTCTGTAGCTGCTGCATATAGCCAGACACCTCCACACGGCACTCTCCGAGGAGAAT
The DNA here is from genome assembly GCA_019776745.2 of Taxus chinensis. Taxonomy (NCBI): domain Eukaryota; kingdom Viridiplantae; phylum Streptophyta; class Pinopsida; order Cupressales; family Taxaceae; genus Taxus; species Taxus chinensis. Next base: position 32,141 of record JAHRHJ020000024.1, on the reverse strand, counting down.
TTTAGTTCTGCGCTCCACTGCAGCTGCCTGTACAGCACGATTCTCAGGATCCATACCCACCCACGCAACAACCAAGGCAAGAAAAACGTGCCAGGAAAGAAGAAAAAACGCACAGGAAGAACAGACGCACCTAACCCCCACCTGCACGCATTGAAAGAGGATCAAAAGGAGATCACGGCGAAGAAAAACGTGACTTCGCTCACCCTCCCGCAAGGACAGACAAGACACTATGGTAAAAATTTAGCAGGCCGGGTGGTTGGGAGGAGGCCAGGGTGGCAGAACCAGAAGTCCTCGATGCACGGGGCGTTACATGAGGATGATATCGATAACAATCGATATCAACAGACTTATTGTAATCCATAAAATACAATCGTTGATCGATAATACAAGACATAATGTCATTATTCATTATTATTATCAGTTATTATCATTTTACAGAAACTTGTAAAATAATTATCAATTAGCTAGTCATAATGGTCAGTAATCGAGGGTCGACGAAGGCACAATTTTTACTCCATGCTGTAGCACTTGATCACCACAGGATGAACAAGTGTAACGTAGCAACATGGCAATACATGTTATAACAAAAAAATAATAGCAATTTAATGTACATTATTTTGTCAATTAAGTGTCAAAGATAGAATTAATAAGCTAGGATAGTATCCGTGTCGATGATCAAGACAACTTGAATAAGCATGCCAACATCACTAACGTATACATCACTTTGTTATCAAAGAAACAAACCTATAATACCAATATCATTGTAAAATCCATACATGATTGTAGATACATTATCCGTTGGATAGTAATTTTGCCTCTACTATGAAAGGTGTTTACCATGGAATCTACGTTCCTTAGAATGTGAGTAAAATGTCCACTTGAAAGTTCTAGCATGAAATTATTGGTAAGCATTCATTTATCGAACCACTTCATAAATTATCCAAGAGGAAGTTTTCATGGTATTTCCATAGCATAACTTTGCATTCTGTGACTAAAATTCTAATAGATTGCATTAGATAAGATTACACTATCAAGTAAGGAAAAGAGGATCTAACATACTTGTTTCCATATGTTTACTAAAAAAATTCAATTCTTCAAATCTCAAATATCTAATCCCTTCCATCTATGCACAAACATTATACTCTCAGGACTACATGTTCCATATGATCACCACATATTTTGGATTAATCTAAAACTCTAATTTGAATTATATAATCAATAAAAATCTAAACTATGGAAATGAAATTTTATTCGATCACCCTCTCCCACTAGTTTCATCTGAGCTTCGATAAAGGGATTGGAGTAACAAGTGATAGGATCAAGCCAACGTCAGCTCCACCCATTCAATGCAATTCATCAAAGGTACAAATTTGAATGGGGCTTGCCAAAAGTAATTAATTTAATTTAATTTAATTTAAATTTATTTATTGATAAGGTAAAAGGTTGAAGGGACCCGTTCCTTGTGAAAAAAAAGATGAGGCCAAATCCTCAGGAAAACAAAATACCTTAAAAGGAAGAAAAAAAAACTACATGAAAACTAGCCACTAACAAAAAGTGGATAAATCAAGTGCCTATTTACTTCCCAGTTTGCGATGGAAAATAATCTTCAATGTTGCCCATTACGTCACCCCCAAATAATTATTGTGAAAATTAAATATCTTGCCATTTGCCATGAAGAAGATGAAAGCAGACTAGCACCAAGTCCATTCGGATATATACCCACATACCAATCAAACATGTTCGTATCAGACCTTCCACAAACAATGTATTGGTCTAATAATACTAAATTCTATTATAAATGCCCCCTTATTTGTTAAGAACATGACTACTTAAAGGTATTTTTCTGACTCTGCCCTACTCATCTCTATCATCCCTTGTCTGCATCCATTATACCCCTATTAATTTTTGGATCGCTCGGATCAAGCTTGAGGCAGTTCAGAGCATGGACCCGATGACAGGGGAATTGCAATAACATTACCTCAGGCTTTAGCTTACGATAAGTTGATCACATCACTCCCTTGTCGATCTATGATTCTTCTTGTAAGGCACTGGAGGGTTGCAGTTGACCCAGACTGTCTACAATCCTTGCCAACACCTCTTTAAGAAGTCACTTCTCATAATCTAATCCCCGGAAATACTGGAGTACTGGTGCTTAATTTCTGCGTCTACTTTTGATCGTAGTGATCTACCGTCCTCAGAATCTACTTCAACGCACATGATGGGCATACGAAACACCATGCCCATATCCATTCTAAACAAGAGGACTCTTTTGACAGAGGAGCCTGGACTGCTCAGGATACGTTTCCAATGATATTGACTAGGGCTATATCCACAAATGCATGGGGAGACTGGTTAGGAGATCTCTGACCCAAGAAAGCTAGTGTATATCCTGACCCAAAACTAGTGTTTTGGTAACCTCCATAAGTACCTAGGATTTCAAATCAAGAAACCATAGGGGTTACAAATAAGGCAGCATGTCCCTGGATCCACGCTACCCTGTATCAAGTTTGGATATGGGCTTATAGTCCTGAAATTCGTTGTGGGAAGGGTAGCAAGAAATCCCTGCGAATAAAGTTGAAATTTCACATCTGTTGGTCCTGACATTCTGAAACTCCATTGATAACATTGTCTCTAGATGAAGGAGGATAACTCATTGAATCTTCGAATGCATCGCCTTCTTGGCAATCAATTTTTGAAAAATTGCCTACATTTTTGGGTTCTATATTGATTTAAGAAGGAATAGCCTCATTGCCAAATTGTAGCAAGTCGAAATTACTTGATCAATGGCTGAATCCTGGAGCTCGACATCCTGACATATGTTTCCAATATTTCTTTGACTGAAATCGACCAACTAAGGAGTGATCCCTCAGGCCTCAACAACCTGATAGCACAACCTCATTAACCTTCTTAATTAACCTTGCTAAACACATACTGATAAATAGACTCTTCCATCAAAAAACAGTCTAAACAAAATTAACCCTATGGCAGATGGGCACTTATTGCTGGGCGGCATACCTGGAAGAACTCGATCACACCGTTTCACTACTCTTCGTCTTCATCCCGAGCCCCACCATTTCTAGGGCAAGCCCAATCGGCTCTCCACGTGAGAGCCAGTACCTGCCATTAATGGTCTATCGAGGACCGCATCACTGCCATCTAGGAAGATCATGGTAGTTCTCTCTCCATCGCTCACACTTCGCTAAAAAAACGGAGTAATCTTCCTTCCTTAGATATCCCAGTGCAGGAATGATTTTGAAGGGATCGGTAACCTTGTAGATTTAAATTATAGACATTAAGGAAGAAAATATAAACAACACAAAAACAAGGCCCTATTAGCCCGAGGTGAACCAAAATGAAAATCCTAGGAAGCAAAATTGGGAAAGCACTAAAGAGGAGAAAGGTACTACCCAAGCCGATCAATCAAAACTACTTGAAAAAAATCCCAAGGAGCACCTATCTACCATGGTCTTTACCCCTATGAGATCTAAGACTCATGGTAAAAGGAAAATTTCCTTTATTTTTGTTGATCACTGTAGTCCATCTATTCAAATTGACTAAATATTCTTTCCCTTCTTCATACAGTGAATCGTTCCTCCCAAGTTCGATGTATAATTCCATGTCATGATTGTTCTTCATTCTAGAATTTTTTTTCTCTACCTGTCTTCCACTAGTGTCAGTCTGGGCGCAGAAAGGAGAGGAATTTTTCTTCCCTAGAGATAATTTTAGTGGCAAATATTTGTAATATGGCGAATATTCCATTTTTGAAAAATTTGAAAATATGAATTTTCTAGCGCGGGTCTGTGACCTTTTCGCCAAAAATTACAGTTTAATTTTTTTTAGGGGTTGTCTTCACCTACCCTTGAAACTATCCCATATATAATCCTATATTATTCGTTAGGTAGAACACTACTAGATCACTCATACCACATGGGGGCATATGTTTTATCACTTATAGTAAATGCGTGACAGGAGGGCAGAGGCTACAAATGCATGATAGGCGGGTGAAGACTACAGACGAGTAACATAGTTTTTCGACGCACAACATGGAGAGTTTGTTGACATCTGACAAAAGTGTAGAGGAAGTAGACGCGCGACATAGAGTTTGTTGATGTGTGACATGGAAATTTTGTTATCGCGTGACCAGAGGGTAGAGGCTGCAAACGCGCTATAGAAGATTTGTTGTTGCACGTCAACAAGGTGGTTGAAGCACGTCAATGAACCTCACTCGAACCTTGTTCAAGTGTGACAGAAAAGGTTCTATCGCACGTCTGTAGACTTCTTTGACACCTCTTAAAATTCAGGTGACAATTTTTTTACCGGACCCCAAAAAAATTCACCTTCCTGCAAAATCGGTTTTAAGGATATTTGCCAAGTATTTTCCACCTCCGATTTCTAAGAGGTCTCTTAAAAAGAACCCTGTTCTTCCCTCCTATTTACTTGTAACTTTCAGTCCTTCACACCATCTGGGTCGGTAACCTCCTCCCTTATTTCTTTGTTCCTATTTGTATCATTTGATTCAATTGCTGACAGGGGGACTCAGGGCTTTGCAAATGATTTAGCCTCATCACTTTAGACAAAATTCTCTTGCTCTTCATCATCCATCATTGTCTTCTTGTTAGTGAGATCGATTCGACCCCCCCTACAATAGAAGATCAGGTCGTTTTTAATTACTTATACACTTTCTACAAAAATATTCTTTAAACCTCTACCTCTATAATTTGTTCCTAATAACCAGTTGGAGAGTTCAAAACAAATCTCTTGGGTATTTTTGAACCCTCCAAAATAAATATACAAAGCCAAGAAAAAACTAATATTGATAATGCTCTTGTCACAGAATCAATAGCTATCAATGCTCCCATAGATCCTAGCTATCCCCATAAAAATTTTAGATTCCCAAGACTTTTAATGGGAGGGTAGGTAGATAGATCAATATAGGAAAAGGCTTTAAAAGCAAGGTTATGTTGTACACCTAGTTCCTAGCTCATGGGAAATCAAATGGGATTTACTAAAGAACTAGGGTGTACCTTGAAAAATATTGTTGCAAAGCCTTCTCGCTTTGAAAGTTGAAAAAAAACCATCTCCAGCCAATGCTCGTACATAAACCCTTACACCCCCATTTCATTATACACCAATCCTGTACAAAATCAATGTTGGAGTCTTATACCTGAAAACTTTCACATTATCAGGAAATTTAAGTCTATTATTTTCCTTGTCAATAATAGATCTAGGAAAATTCAGCAATGGATCATCCTCTCTCCAACAAGGTGAAAAGTCTAATAGTCTTGTTATTATCCTCACCAAATAGTCTGTTGCCAAATAGCTCTCTCTCGCGTTCCTACCATCTTTGACAGTAATTATAAAAAATGTGATGAAATTGAAACTGTCAGCAGATCAAAAACCTTATCAAGGCTATGTGTATGGATCTATCCAGGTGTGTAGTGTGGCTAAAATTAATCTAGGAAGGGCTAGGAAAGATGGATTATTTTACTGCTCTTTGGGAAACACTATCTCGGGTTTTTCTAAGGCTATTGGGCATTGCCTAATAAAATTGTGGAGGACAAGGCTTTATGGCACAGGATTAAAATCACAATGGAAAATGGTTGGGATAACCTCATTATTGAAGGTGACTCACAGATCACTATCAATGTTATAAACAAGAAACAATATAGCATTGGAATCTAACCCTCATTGTGGAGGATTGTATCAGCTTAAATAGTTCAGGGACAATTATTTGCACCTTCATAAGTGTGAACAAAGTTGCTGATATCCTTGCCAATCTTTGGGCTGCGCTCAATTTTAAAATTTAAAATAAGGTGTTATTACGACCAATTGATTTAATTAGGGATATGGGTGATTTAATTAAGAGGGATGGGCCTATCATATCACCACAAGTGATATGCAAGGATCCTACACAACTGTAATTGTAATAATGACATATTACATCCATGTGTTTTTCTTCGCTCATGGCAGTTATTGCCATATTTTTCCACTCTGGGCAGGAATATTTTTGGCATGTGTGAAGGGTATTATTATCTCCAACCTCCATTTGTACTGTTCATTTGAATGGATCAAGGAGATTCTCTATTTCTACAAGTGGAAAATGGAAACTGGAGAAAATATTGCAAGGACTGCCAAGCTTACTAGGGCAGGTAAAGGTAAGGAAATGACAAGTAATATTGCAAGAACTGCAAGCTTACTAGAAGCAACTTCAATGTCAATATATAGTTCACAAGGAATACAATCTCCATCAAGGTCGACATAAATCATCATTAGTCTTTCAATGGGAGAGAACTAAATGATCTATTCAATACTAGAGGCATACTCCTATATAAATGTCTTAGGATGTCTAAGTGGGTGGACTAAAGCCTACACGGGTTACTGCTAACACCCCCCCTCAAGAAGCCAGGGGCCAAAATTGGCATGTCCAACAGACTGGGCCTTGAGGTTGTACAGGTAAAAGGAACACCACAAGGTCAAAACTACCAAAGTAAAGAGAGTAAAGTTCCTTAGATGGATGGCCACAAATCGTATAATGATGTGTTTAGTTGTCACTGTGGTCTGACCACTACTTGATCAAGACTCAAAAACAAATGACACTGGGTTTCAGCGATGGATACAAGGAGACTAGTTAAAGCATGTGAATGACACCAGGATAGTCAACTGCTAGGTTGCCACGACACAAAAACCAAAGAAAAGGCAAGCACAAATCATTGTCACAATTCAAGAAAATCTGTTAACAAAGCTCATAAAACCCAAAGAAGCAGGGTCAACACCACAACCTTTACAATTCATACAGATATATGAGTTTCCCAAAATCAACTTGGGGTTCACCATAATTAGACCCACCAAGAGATGGATTGCCAAAAGTGTTGAAAATGGATATAAAATCTCTCAACAAATAAGAGAGATCACTAGCTTGCTAAAGAAAAATTCAAAGCAAGAAGCATCACTTAAGGTACAAAAAATTAGATGCCGATTTAGGAGCCATGCCTGAATATACCTATGTTTGACCACCAATTTTGAATACTCCCCAAGTTGGTTGAATCAATGGTCCTCTATGACTTGGTAATTGCAAGGGTGGAAAAGACCAGTGTGGTTGATACTAAAAAAATCTCACATTTCTAGTCATGGTTTCTCATGATCCTCAGAAAGGAGGATGATAATGTGTGATCTAGTCTCAGGTGACAAGAATGTTTAATCAATAGAATGTCTTTTAATTTTAGCATAGAACGGAGCATGCGAGATCTGAATGCAGTGGTATGCTTGTCAAAAAGGCCATGCAGTGGAGAAGAATTAGGATACACAATGTGTGGTACTGTAATATGCACATATGTGGAAGAGCATATAGTAACAAGCTTCATAGGTGTATGAGCATCAAGAGCAGGAATAGACTCAAAGATTGACACATCAATGTTAGTGGGTTCAAGAGCAATCGCTGTAAGTGGACTAGGAGAATGGATATGGTTTTGGTTGTCCACAATATGATGGTGATGTTGTAGGCTAGAAAGTTTGTTCTGCAGGAAGTGTATTATTGTATCCTTATCATTAATGAGTGATCTATAATATTTATTAAATAAGTCATGCAACAAATATACACAGAAACAAAACACATATATAATTATCTATGTAAAAAGTCATGGAAATTCTGCATATTGATACCTTGACATGTGAAATCAATTTAGGAAAATTTTGTATTATGGGAGGTTAACCCCTTATGCACGTAGATGGCATTGAGGCAGCTTAATATTCAATATTTTTGGGAGCTTAATCCCTTCTCCGAATGTTCCCATGATCATGCACATTAGCTTCAATATTTGATTCTTTCTACAACTAAACATGTTCATTATTACAAACTTTACAAGCCACTAAAACCTATTAATAATATTATTTCTGGCCACGGATATATGCATGTTTCCGACTATTTACTTGTAATTAAGTTTTGTAGTTACATATTTTTTGTTCTCTTCCAATCCTTACTCAACTATATTATTTGTTAAGTTGAACATTAAAATACAATTAAACTTACAAAACGAAAAAAATAATAATAGTAAGGAGAAGAAGATAAGTATAATCAGTGAGTGTAGGTAGTACAAAACAAGGAAAACATGAATTTGAAAAAGAGGAGCACCCTTATAGCTATATAAAATATGATAATAAGTTCAAGGAGGAGACAAAGGATACAAAAAATCCTACTATCATGGTTTCTAGCTCCTCGGAGGGGGATGATAACTAGTCTCAAGTGTGTGTTTTATCGAATGTCTTTTAATTTTAGCATAATAATAATATGATATCTCTACTTCTAGGTGGTTATTGTACTTAAACCTTTATCTAGTTTACCAGGTCTTTGTACATAAATATTATAAATAGTGATGCCATGTGCCTCTTTTTTCAAATTATATGAAAAATGAATCCAAAATATTTAATAAATAATTCATGTAACATATATACACATAAACAAAACATATATACTAATTATCTATGTAAAAAATTCGTGGAAATTCTGCATATTGATATCTTGACATGTGAGATCAATGTAGGAAATTTTCACATTATGGGAGCTTAACCCCTTATGCACGTAGATGGCATAAAGGCATCTTAATATTGCAATATTTCTTGGAGCTTAATCCCTATTTTGAATTTTCCCATGATCATGCACATTATCTTCAATTTAATTCTTTCTACAACTAAACATGTTCACTATTACAAACTTTACATGCCACTAAAACCTATTAATAATATTATTTCTTTCCATGGATATATGCATGTTTCCAACTATTTACTTGTAATGATGTTTTGTAGTTGCATATTTTGTGTTCTCTTCTAATCCTTACTCAACTATATTATTTGATAATTTCAACATTAAAATACAATTAAACTTACAAATATGTAAAATAATAATGGTAAGGAGAAGAAGATAAGTATAACCAGTGAGTGAAGAGGAGCACCCTTACAGCTATATAAAATATGATATTAAGTTAAACAATGCAATAGTGCCCAACATTTACAAAGACAACCCTTGTCACCATATTGTTTCCATTAAGAGAATCATAATGCTTTCATAATCTCTTGAAATATAAAGAAAAATGAAGAAAGAAAATTATACAAAGAAACTAAATTTGATAAAGTTGTTTATATAGAATTAATTTTCATAACAGTTTTAACAATACAAATTAATAATTTTATTATGCTCTTATAATTAATAATATGGTAAAATAATTTCTTATAGAAAATGATAAAACAAAAAATAAATTAATGTTAATGTCATTAATAATTCTAGAAAGTAGTGAATAATTGAGAGGATTTTTTTTTGGCTGGTAATGTAGGATATGGTTACTCCAAGCATCATCTTCCGACTCTAAATTATTTTATAGCCATTAAATAACATAGATGTCATAACTTAACAAACAAGATTTTATTATATTTTTTTGATGAAAAAGATCTTATATTATATTAATTCAATACGATACAAGATAGATCTTAACAAAAAGTGGGTGTTATGAGAGCCCATCCAAAACCACAAACAAAGTTAGGCCGATCCTAGAAGAACAACAAACAAACTAGGCCAAACCAAGGAGAACATAAAAGCTATAAAGTTCATAGAAGCATACAAAAAAAACAATTCAAGTTGCAACAACAAGCATACCCGAAGTGAGAGGATCATGATCATCCGGCCAACCAGAGCCTGGTAAATCCTTTCCATCATCTGGGAGATCCTAGCCTGTAGGTTTTTCTTCTTTCAGGTCTCTCTTGGCATGAGTGGGGATGATGAGGTTGAGATGAGGATTTTTTGTTTAATATGGTGGTGGTGGTGAATTCCATCCATCATTAGTGTGTTGCACGGCGGCATCCAGAGAGCCCCATCTGAGCTGATGAGCCGGTGACACCCGGCCTTACTATCGAGCTGGCAAAGACTCCCGGTTTGGTGAGGTCATGGTGACCCTCGGCCAGACCCACAAGCTAGAGGGTAAGGCATTGACATATTCGAAATTTTCATTCCCTTTTCCTCTTTCTTTCATTCCTGAATCTCTCATGGGAAACTATTTGGCTTCCTATGGCATCAATGTTTTTACAATTTTCATATAATTAATTTTTTTGTTTTATAGATATTTTCCTCAAACAGGAGGCTTTTCTTTAAAATAATCTTATACTTGATCGTTTCCATAAGGAATTTTTATATATATATATATATATATATATATATATATATATATATATATATATATTCACTATGTTATGCTTTTATTAATTTAAAAAATATATTAAAAAAATAAAAATTAAAAACAAAACAAAAAAAACTATGTAAAATATTACAGGGAAAGATCATAGAAATAATAATTTAAAATTGATAAGAGTATTACATAATTGAAATTGGTTTTTCTCTTAAAATAAAATATAAATAATTTACATTTCGTGTTGGAGAATGCAAATAACTCATAAATCTAATTTAATATTTCATTAAACTAAGTAACATTATCTCTTATAAACAAAAATCCATTCAAAACATATATCCATCTATATTAAAAGATTCAAATTTATTCAAAATAATAAAAAATTAATTTATATGAGAATATTCATAACTATTCAAAAAAATAATTTTTCCATCTTTAAATAATGATATTTATGCACAACCTGATTATTAAAATATTTGAACAATATTATAAACCTTGTTTTCTAAATTACATTGGGTAACTACCTTTTATCTATGTAATAACCTTATTTATTGTATTAATTAGGTCGATAGGAATATTCTATAACTGAATACAAACATATTCAACATTTTTCATGCTTCTAAATTGACACCTCTTATTGTTCTTTTCCATGCAATGATTGATAGCTCATGTTACCCTTTTCTATTAAATGATTGACAACTATCAACATTTTCAACACTATTAAGTCATTATCAATAATAATAAAAATTTAATAATTGTTAAAATAAATAATACCTTTGCATGCATTTCCTTGGTAACATGCAATGTTTTCTAATATTAATGAACAGTTAAAATGGACAATTGAAAGATTGTCAGGGTTTGAAATGAACAGTTATAATGGACAATAGAAAGACTTTTAGGTTTTGTTTCCATCTATTCTTCGATTTGAGGAAAAGTTGTATGACTATGAATCTCTCTATATTATTTTGATCCCTATTATTTTATGTCATTTTACTTCATGCTACTCATATAGTGGAAAACATTTAATGATAGTTGTAACTCCCAAAAATTTTGGCGTTCTTAAAACCACATTAAACCTTAACAACTATCTAGAAAGTTGCAGAAATTTTTGTTTTGTTTTAAGCTACAAGGGTTTCAAACCCTAATATATGTTTAATTAAATCCTTTGAGCAATTTTACAATTCATTGGATAGATCTGGTGTAGATTATTAATTAAATATTCTTAATCCATTTCTAATTTATATTTTAAGTACAATATGCTTGGAAGAGTTCACAAAATTAATTTACTTAATTAAGTTGTTGTCCCCCTCTTAAATTAAAATTCAGACCCATATTTATTTAACCCTTATCCTTGGTTACCTTAGTTCCCTTAATTTATTGGCCTTAAAGTCAACATAAATAACTACTAAAACATACTAGAAGAGTTGCATAATTAACTTAACATACAAGGGTATTAAATGGCCCCATTCACCCTTTTCCACATACATTAAATTAATTAAATAGCCATAATACATATTCCCACCTAAAAATTATAGGATTGATTCCTAACCCTTTGATCAAATCAATTGTGGCCACTAAATGTTAGGGTTCCATATTAACCCTAACTATCCTTCTGAAATCTTATTAAACCTTTTTCTTTGTCCCTAGCCTCCTTATTTGGTCTCTTTTCTTTTGTTTTTAATTTGTAAGCTGGAGAAATGGAAGCCATGGGAGCAAGGAAGGAAGCCATGGGGGATATTCATTTGGATCAACCTTAGCTTAATTTAGTTTATAGATTCATGGTAGGAATGCATTCCATTTGGTGGTTATAGAGGTTTTCATTCTAAATCCGGATTTGTTATTTAGTTAGTTGCATTTTAGATTTTCCTACTCCCGAAAAACCCTACTTCATTTTTAATCCATGAGATGGAATTATTTAAAATACCCATTTAAATATTTATATGTTTAGAACCATGAATTTATGTCGTTATGGATTGTTGGTGATTTCCTCTTCATATTTGCAGGCTTAAATTTTTAATTAATCAACTTAAAAATTTCTTGGTTCGCAAATTTTTAATTTTCCACTCGATAGTAAGGAAACCACCGCCCAAGGAATGACAACATTCCTAGGATGACCTCCCTACCTGGGTGATGATTTTAAAATCCTCCATATTTCCTAGGTGGCGGTCTAGATGCCACCACTCTTTACAGGGCAGCATTCCTGTTCTTCCAAAATAGAACCATCAATTCAAAAAAAAAATTCCAAAAACATTATTCACTAGAGTTATTTCTTGTTTATCCTTAGTTGAATTTATGTACCTAAAGTCTCTAATTAAAGGTTTTAACCATTTATTCATTCCATGACTTAAATTACTAAATTGCATTGATTTTCTATTTTGAAAGAATACAAGAAAACAACTACAAGACTACTTTTCCAATAAATCTGCTTTCAAGCTCAAATAAAGGAATAAAACTAAATCTATTTCTATATTATTTTTTCCTTTTCACCACAAAATGCACTTTTTTTCAACAAAATAACTCATTATAATTTATAGCATCTTTCCCATTAATACTACAACCATTTGTTCAAGTAACTCCAAACAACTATGTTTCACATTTAAATTTGCTAAGAATACATTATTAATTTTTTACAACTTCTATGGTCTTCCATCATTCTTACAATGATGAAAACACCCAAAATAAACAATGAACTTTCCTTTTCTTTTGAGCATAGGGCACATTTTTCTTTTCCTTGGTTACTGCGTGAGTTTGGTTTGACGTGGTGGCTGTCTTGCCTTTTCATTTTGGAAAGCCGCTTCCGTCCAAGTGGTGGTTAGGAGAAGCTGTAAACTAGGGAAGCCGGCCTGTTGCAGCCTGGTAAATGCCTGCTGAGCGCTTCCAACAAGCAGGTCGTCCAACTATGATGTTATCCATTCAGTTTTGACTGCATCCTCAAAGTCGGGATTCTCCTTCAAGATGTTTTGTATCAAAATCGATTAAGTGACAGCAGGAGTGTTACCAGAAGACCTGATGAAATTTATTTGTAAGATTCTCTATTGCTTCTTACTTGTCTTACGATGTAACTCATGGAAGAGAATCTCATAGGCGTGGATCTGTTTCATTTTAGTATATTCATGAAGCACGATTTGCTTGCTATTATATGAACTTCTTCATCGAGTCACTAGTAGGCAGGCTCTCATGGCGAGGGGTGAAAGGAAAGAGAGGAGTAGAGAGCAATCAATTCTTGTATGGACAGCAATGGCACCACACCCAGGGATAACTTTTTTGAGCCAATTATTCCTGGCCTTCCTGATGATTTAGCATTGAGGTGCCTGGCAAAGGTATCTCATGGATACCATGGGCTGCTGGAAGTTGTTTGTAAGCGATGGCAAAATTTAATTAGAAGCTCAGAATATGCTCACTTCAAAGCTCGACAAGGATGGTGTGGCAATTGGCTTTTTGTCCGAACAGAAGATCAAATCAGGGGTCCATGGAATGCATATGATCCTGAAGCTGATAGGTGGCATCCTCTGCCACCAATTCCGTGGGCAAACTCCAATCAAAGGCACTTAGGCTTTTCATGTATTAGTGTTGCAAAGAAGTTTCTAGTGATTGGTGGTCACTACACACCATTGGACATTCTAGGTCCGCTGAAGAAATTTACTGCAACTAATGAGGTTGTACAGTTTGATCCTTTCACAAATCAGTGGAGCAAAGTAGCAGGTATGAGAGTTGCACGGTCAAACCTTGCATGTGCAGCTGTTCGTGGCAAGGTGTATGTGGCAGGCGGCTACAGCCAGTCATGTGCAAGCACACTCACTCATGCAGAATGTTATGATCCTATGGAAGATAGGTGGCAGGAAATCTCACCCTTGCCAGTGCACGTGAAGACTGTGTTGGTTTTTCTTGTGGTGGTTTATTTTATGTTGTTGCTGGAATAGACAATCGAGCAGAGCAAAAGACTGCAGAAGTTTTTGATCCAGTAAAGGGTACTTGGTATTCCCAGTTAAATTTTTTTTTGGTTGTCTATTTTTGATTAATGCCTTGTCCTGTGACAACAGTGAAAGACTGCATCTATGTAATTGATGATTTGGATGGAAACAATATAAAAGTTTGGGATGCATCGAGTGGTTCCTGGGTTAATGTGGGGTAGTTGTTGGGTGTGCAGTTTTAGAGGAGTGAGTGGTATTACAGTCAACTGGTTTCTATAGCCTCAGCTGGGATTTTTTTTTTATTGGTGGATTTGTTTTTCCTTTTTGTAAACAGCTTGGTCTTCTCGATTCTCTGGGATATCTAAATCAGTCTTACAACAATCTGTCAGGCAAGATACCAAGGGATGGTCATATGTTAACATTTGATAATTCATCATCATATTTAGGAAATCCACATCTGTGGGGATGCCCTCTTGAGAGAAATTGTTCTCTACCTCATTTACAACAGTCTGCTCCACCAGTACCCACAATGGATGATGAGGAAGAGAGAGATGAAGGGTTTCCATGATTTTGGATGTGTTTTGGATTGGCAGTTGGAATGGGATTTTCTACAGTGGTCATGGTGCTTACTTTTCATGTGAGGTGGAAGAATGAATGCTTTCGACTGGTGGACCGCTTAGAACTGGTGCACCCGGATTCCAGTACCTACAGTTCTTATGCTGACCCGTGCGGAGTTTGTACAACCTGTTGAAGCTGGAGAAATAGGCAAGATATTTCTACACTTTTCTACTGTTATTTTATTTAAAAATATTGTGAAATGGAACCACTTTTCCTTGCATTGATTTGTCAGTTGGATGTCATGATGGAAGATTTCCCTTTCTGCTTGTGTCTTCTTGTTTTATCTTTTATCATTGACAGTATGTGGGTCGAAAGGATGTGTGTGCCCTCTCCTTTGAATTTTATGTTTCTCTTACTCGAATGATAGAACTTCGTCTGTTTATTTATGTATTAATTCTTCTCTGCGAATGAGTTGCAAGTTATTATGTTGATCAAGCTAGCATTTTCGTTATCATGGAAGTAAGTTTACATTAACTATGAAACCCCCATTCTAGCACCCAAGTTGTCCTTGACATTTTTTGTTAGCCCCTTCGCAAGTCCCTTCGATAACCTTTTGGCATCGAGAAAGAAAGGTTGTAGGATTGTGTGAGCAATGCGTGGGCTAGCCAGCTTAGAGTTGTGGTATTAAAACTGGTAGAATAAAAGGGTTCGTGTGCAACGTGTTTTACCGTCTCGCGTGTTTAGACTCTTATTCTATCCTTCATCTTGTTTCTAGGCTTTTAAGGCCATCCTCAAGAAGTACCTTGACCATGCCTATCAACTTGAATCATAACTAGCTTTTCGGATCAACTAAGCTGGAGGTTTCATTGTGCGAATCCAATACCTCGTTGGCACTAGATTAGTTTGGTCTAATCCCCCTCTCAGAATTATTTCTGATGGCGCTCTTCTATTTTTCCTAACTTACATTATTTTTCCCCCTTGTAATGTTAACGCTATTAATTAATATTGGTCAGTTTTTATGCACGTAATTACTGTAATAGGTTGTGATGGAGATTTCCTTAAATGTGATTGACCTTCAGGAAAAACTCAGCTTTCGTGTGATAATCTTATGAATTCATAGCGGAAGGTTTTGTTTTGATAAAGTCACTTAGAAATTATGTTTGTATCTTTTGTGCGACAGTTGACTGTGTTACCAAGGGTTGCCGTAAAATATGGTTGTTTCGGGAAATGGATAATTTATTTTAAATGAATCAGACATTAGAATTGTTGTGGAAGTTTGCAAGCCTTTAGTGTATATAAAATTTGTTGATGACATTATTGTATACTCTTGTGTGATGGAGCCCCCTTATCCTCTCGCATGCTAGCTACTAGCCTGTAAGACTTTGACCCTTCTTGGATGATTGGAAAATCTTGTAGTTAATGGTCAAAACTAGTATACTATGCCTTCGCTTCGAAACTTATATTGTGTGTAAACTCTATTTGATTTCCGGTTTGAAACTCATTTGTACATGACTTTTTGTGTTAAACTTTGAAACCCGTGTTTCCCCTTTCTTGGGCCGATCAACTTTTGTTCTTTTAGAAATGTATTATTTTAGCCTATGCGTTGGTGCCTTTGATAAAATTCTAGATGGTTGGTCTATTTATATCAAATCTCAATCTTGTAATTATTGTTATTTACTTACTTGATGGGAATTTTGTCCTTTGCTAGATTGTTTATATCTCCTTATAGGGCCAAGGGCCATTCTCATACGATTATTACTTTCGTTGTTTTTCTCCTAACTGAAGTACAAGGTCTTCTCCTTCTTTGATTGGCATGATGAAGACTTTAATATGACTTGATGTGTTAGTAGTGTTTAGAGGTTTGAACCAATTCTTGTAATAAAGTGCTTCCTTTTTGTGATATTGTTAGATAATAATTATGGTGGTTTTGTGTAGCCTTATCTTGCTCAGTTCTCGTGAACTGACTCTTGTAGAAAATTTGTTGCAGATGGCTTACGTGGTTAGATGATGGAAAGACTTGTAGATTATTGCATCAATCTTGGTTATGATGTTCCTTTGTACGAATGTGTATTATGTTATAAAATTTGGAAAGGGCCTTTGGACATTTTAGAAGAAGGGTCAGTGCCTAGTAAATGTATTGTAGAGTATTGTTGTTGTAACTGTTGAAACTTTGGCTTGTTTGGTTATCATGTGAAAGATGAAATTTGATTACCGCTTGGTTATGGGATATTCTAGTGAATTTTAATCCTTAGAATAGTAGCGGGGTATGTCCCATGTTATTACTCTCTTGCTCCCTAGTCATGGTTCAATAGAGATGGTATGTCCCTTTGATTTGTGCATCATGTTGGAATGAATTGATATAACCTTGTTTTTGTTTCGCAAACGAGTACTGTTAAACTTTGCTCTTGAGTTAAAATGTTGAGTTGTAAATCCTCCTAAGGCTTAGTAGCAATGAGTTTGTAAGCACTATGAAGTGAGTTGGATAGTCCTTATTAAAAAAAATTAAATATGAATAATAAACATTATCCTTTGAGACCTAAACAATCAAGGTATCTTTTGTAAAAATATGATAACTTATTAATGATAATAAACATTATCCTTTTATGGTGAAATCTTAATGGTGAAATCAATGGTTAGATTTTAGAAGATGATAGGATTTAATAAGTAGGAGGGAAATTGATTATTTAAACCTTAAATCTCTTTCTATATCGTTTGAAATGTTTTCCTTTGTCAAACTTAATTAAGTAAAGTCTAGATGGAACATTTAACCAATCTTGATAAACTCTTAACCTCAATAAAAGACTGATAGTAAACAATGTGACCCTGAAGCTAAATTCTGTTGTCCTATGTTCTGTTAACCCTTGCCTTGATTCATGGTGATATTTCTTAAGCAAGGTCAAAGTTTGATCCTTAAACAAGAAGGTTATTGTTATGAACCCTAAGCGGTACTTTCCACTCAATCGGAGCTTATGCCTTCACCTGTGCAATAGAGGTGTGGAACAGGTTAGTGGCTTGAGTAAGATTAATTAACCTTGTAAGAAATGGAAAATGTTCTAAAATCAAATGAATAAAAAGTTTTCGACATCAAATTGATGATCCTAGTTTAGAAAGCTTGGCCTTAAGATATTTAGCCAACCGTTGAAAAGAAATAAGTTCTCCCTTGTGAAAAGAATTGTGTGAATCATTACATGAAATTTTATAAGAACGTAAGTTAAGAATTAAGAGACACTTTAGTAAACAAGAAAATTTAACAAGAAATTCCTCATGGGATGCCCTAGCTGTGAGTGTGTCATGTGGATTGGACTTCCATGTTGTCTTGTCAAAAGAAGAGTACATTGTCCTTGATAGGTGTGAACGTTTCCGTGTTGACCTTGTGGTCTCCCCCGTAACAAGTGGTTCCTGGTGTTGGTTGTAACCTTGTGACGACATGTTGTGTCGTGTTGTGTCAAGCAAGTCAAAAAAAAAAATTATCCTGTATTTCACTGTGTTGTTCGTGTGTGTGATTTTGGGTCGTTACATAACCTGTTTTATGAATTAAGAGTACTAACGTTTTCATCAAAACAAGTTCAACTTATTGAAAGATTCATTTTGTAAAAATTTCTTAAGTTATTTTTTTAAGTTCGGGCATTATTTCTTAGGCCTCGGATTCGAGAATTCAATTTCATCATCAAACTTCCGGGTTCAAATCTTGAGATTGCAGAAGATCCACAGTTCTAGATAAGGCCAAATCCTCTAGAACTATTTCTTTGCTTGATGATGTCCTGTTGAAAAATGAAAATAGTCCTCTATATCTACGAACTTTAAAGATCTTTTATAGCAATTGAGCTCTTCCATGATATATCATTGTTTTAAATTCGGTCTTTATGTGACCATGAACATTGAGACAACAAATTGTTTTCTACATCTTTTTTGGCACTCTTATGTCTCTTTAACTGCATTGGTTGTCCATTTGGAGTCCGAATTATTCATTCGGAATGGGGACATTAATTGACTCCGGGTCTTCATTTAAATGCCTTGGAGCTGCAACAACCCAATAATTGATTTACAAGGAGAGTGTCAATGATTGACCACATGCAAGAAATTTATAAAGTAAGGG
Source organism: Taxus chinensis (assembly GCA_019776745.2). Classification (NCBI taxonomy): domain Eukaryota; kingdom Viridiplantae; phylum Streptophyta; class Pinopsida; order Cupressales; family Taxaceae; genus Taxus; species Taxus chinensis. Next base: position 13,407 of record JAHRHJ020000024.1, on the reverse strand, counting down.
ATTGATAGAATCCATTTAATGAAAGAGGGGAATGCACTTATTTGGAAGACCATATTCAAATGGTGTTGAGGATTAATAAACAGGATGAGATGTTCAAATTATTGTATATTTATCGGCAACAATTTGGAATAATCAGTGCTTAACAGAGACCTTTGGATTTCACTTGGTGAAGTGGAGCATCAAAAAATAGTAAGATTATTCATTAATTAAAAAATACTAAATTAAAATAAACAACTTAGTTGTGAGACATTTCGAAGATTCTGGCGAGTTAGGGGTACAAAAAAATAAATCCAAGGATGACGAAAGATGGTGCACTACTTGCCCTTTAAGCGGAGTAGATACAGAGATGTGTAACACCCAAAAAATCCACACACAGTCAACACAGTGAAATACAGGATAATTTTTTTTTTCGTCTTGCTTGACACATAACATGACGCAACATGTCGTCACCAAGGATACAACTAACACTGTGAACATGGTACTTGATACAAGGATGGCCATAAAGGCAGCACATTGAAAAGTTCACACCTATCAAGGACAATGATAATTTTCTTTTTCTTTCTTTTTGACAAGACAACATGGAAGCCCAACCACATGACACACTTACATTTAGGGGCATCCCATGAGGAAATTCTTGTTAAATTTTCTTGTTTACTAAAACGTCTCTTAATTCTTAACTTACGTTCTTATAAAATTTCATGTAATGATTCACGCAATTATTTTCACAAGGGAGAATTTCTTTAACTTTTCAACTATTGACTAAATATCTTAAGGCCAAGCTTTCTAAACTAGGATCATCAATTTTATGTCCAAATCTTTTTATTCATTTGATTTTAGAACATTTTCCATTTCTTACAAGGTTAATTAATCTTACTCAAGCCACTAACACTTGTTCCACAACTCTATTGCACAGGTGAAGGCATAAGCTCAGATTGAGGGAAAGTACCGCTTAGGGTTCATAACAATAACCTTCTTGTTTAAGGATCAAATTTTGACCTTGCTTAAGAAATATCACTATGAATCAAGGTAAGGGTTAACAAATAGGACAACATAATTTAGCTTCAAGGTCACATTGTTTACTATCCGTCTTTTATTGAGGCTAAGAGTTTATCAAGATTGGTTAAATGTTTCATCTAGACTTTACTTAATTAAGTTTGACAAAGGAAAACATTTCAAACGATAGAGAGATATTTAAGGTTTTATTAATCAATTTCCCTCCTACTTATTAAATCCTATCATCTTCTAAAATCTAACCATTGATTTCACCATGAGATCATTTAAGATTTCACCATAAAAGGATAATGTTTATTAGTTTAGCTCAGGGATAAAAAAAACAAGTAATCATATTTTGTTACAAAATAAAGTTTCCTCTTGATTGTTCTCTCAAATGTTATCAAGTTTACATCTACATTAATATATTCATATATATAAATTTTAGTTTAACTTTTATAAGGACTATCCAGTTCATTTCATTGCTTACAAACTCATTGCTACTATGCCTTAGAAGGATTTACAACTCAACATTTTAACTCAAGAGCAAAGTTTAACAGTACTCGTTTGCGAAAACAAAACAAGGTTACATTAATTCTTTCCAACATGATGCACAAACCAAAGGGACATACCATCTCTATTTAACCATGACTAGGGAGCAAGAGAGTAATAACATGGGACATTTTAGCCCCTGCTACTATTCTAAGGATTAAAATACACTAGAATATCCCATACCCAAGCGGTAATCAAATTTCATCTTTCACATGATAACCAAACAAACCAAAGTTTCAACAGTTACAACAACAATACTCTACAATACATTTACTAAGGCACTGACCCTTCTTCTAAAATGTCCAAAGGCCATTTCCAAATTTTAGGGAATAACATAATACTCATTCGTACAAAGGAACATCATAACCAAGATTGATGCAATAATCTACAAGTCTTTCCATCATCTAACCACATAAGCCATCTGCAACAATTAATAACATGAGTCAGTTCGCGAGAACTGAGCAAGATAAGACTATACATAGCAACAATAAGCTACTAGCTAACAATACCATGAAAGGAAACATTCTATTTCAAGAAATGGATCAAAGTTCTAACCTCTAACAACCTTTTGAAACAAGATATAATTTTCACCATACCAACTAAGAAGAGAGCCATATGTTTTAATTATGAACAATAACTCGAAACCACAAAAGTTATGACAACCAAAATATGCAATACTAAGGAATTTATAATATTAGAACAAGAGTTGAGAGTATTAGGATTTCAATCATGTAATCCAGTAGATTACGTGATCGGAAATCTAATATGCTGCCCATCAATCAACATTCTCTAGGTGAAGTCGAAAGATGAAAACCAGTCACGATCTTAGTCACCAAAAACAAACAATAGTTCAACAATCATTCTAGAAGGCCATAGGCCTAATAGGTTATAAGTAGACAACGAGGGTAAGAAGAGAGTTCCATCATGTAAACAAAAGGTTAAATGGCTGAAAATATTATATTCAAACTCAAACCATTATATCTTATCTAATAAGTGACTTCATAGCTAATAAGGATGAGTGGAAAGGATTCATTCTGCGAAAAAACAATGTCTGGAATAGGCATTGCCTAGCAGCCTACCTACTAGACATAACCAAGGGTTTTAGCCAGAATAGAGACAAGCCCCATGACTAACCAATTCCATTAAGCAAGCTAGAATTCTAAACACATCCATTCAATTTTCATAACACTTTAGATTTATAACCCTCCCATTCTAGAGGAAACATAGCCATGAATCTAGGCTTGGTTGAACATTTCCGAAGTCAACTCACTTCCAAAAATTGTAAATGTTATACAAAAACATAGTCTCTCACTCTTCTTAGTTTACATTTCATCACTAGGCATATGCTAACCTACGCAGTGATGAATCTCATAATACACTACTGAAGATAGATATCCTCCCACGATGATATTCTATAAAGATGTAATCACTACCATTAGGTTCGATACATATACAAACTATTCCATATTTTCTTTTCCCTTTTGTTTTTTTTTTGTTTTTACAACAAAATATATTGTTGACCTTCCATTACAATCATTCTAAATTTGTAAAGAAAAGTCACTCAGCAAGAACGAAGTACAAAAGCAATTTTGACTAAATTAAGGAACATCATGTTACCTTAATCAGTCGATGAAATCCTTAGATTTCACAAACCACGAAAGATATTACCTTAACTCCATCAAGGCATCATGTCTATACTTGATTAAATCGACCACACATGGAATCATCAACATTCCACATCGTAACACCATAAAGGCCATTAATATTATCAAATTTTACTCTTAAGGAGAGTAGGGTCAAATGGGGATTCTATCAATAATCATGCCCTTTTAAAACAATAATAACAATCTAAGCATTCATCCCATTCAGGACCTAACAATATAATCGAAAACACATAGGTCTAAACCCAAAAAATATATATATAAAATTGACCCCAAAGTTCTCAGTTTGGGTTTATACAAAATTGCCAATTTCTAAACTCGTAACAAAAATCAAACTTGCACTTCAACTCGGCTTAGCCCACCAAAACAACGACTATGATACACATATACCCTATTAAGGGTGATTAAAACATTAAGGCTCAACTGAGTGAAGGTCGACCTACCAAATACAATAAATATGAAGCCAATACAACCCAAGATGGTTTAAAAAAATATTTAAAGCAAGATCAAAGATATGCCTTCTATTAACCCAGGACATATTTTCGGTCCAAAACTTCCTTCTTAACAAGCATATATATTGAACTTCTAATTTCCAAATACCCTAATAATTTGCACAATACATGAAGTGCATAATCAAGCTTATCATAAAAATAAATAAAATTTATCTGTATATTTTTTTCTAGGGAAATAACATAAAAGGAACCCAATACTAGTCAAAGCTGCAACTTTCCAGGGGTGATTACATACCCAGGTTCACAAAAGAAACAACGACATTTTTGTAGAAGGAAGTAACTTTAAGATTATATATATATATATATATATATATGCCAACAAGTTGTTAAAACCAATGTACCCAGAAGAATCAATTTCTAGCACAGGGTATTTTTATCCTTACAGTACCATTATATATATATTTTCATATAATCAATCGAAGCATACACCGAGAATGTTTTTTTTTTATATATAAATGGGTTTTATCACTTCAACAAGAACAACCAACAGAGGCAAAATACAGAAATAACAAACTATTACCCATATACTGAACACAAATCCACAAAATCACAATTTTATACCAATTTCTAGAAAGAAAATGTTTCATTTTAAGAGGTCTATTAGCTTCTAGCATATTATGTATATGGTTAGTCTATCTTGCCTGTTTTAACGCATCCACCAGTCATGTACATCCAGCAGGGACTGCTACAACCACACGCCCTCCACTTTATCCTCTGCTTCACTGGTCTTTTCTTGCAATATACCACACCAGGATTCCATTTTTGAAGGCACGACTAGAAGAATGCAATAGTTGGTTGTCCAAACACTAGATTGCTTCAATGCAGCTGCTTTGGGGGTGAGAGTCGAACTGCTTACCACTCAGTCTGAGAGCACTTGCACTAGAAAGCTAAACACCAACCATGGTTTGAAGCTCGGACACAAGACATAATGATTACATCGCTCCTAGCTCTGAAAGTCATCTACCGTATTGATACATAAACCTTTTCCTTCATCAGATTTGGGGACAACATCAAACTCTCGGTGTAAACATTACAGCTGTAGCTTGTAAGGTATGATAATTCCAACAGAGACCTTTATGCCTGCCAACTCAGTGACTCGTTGAAGAAGCCCATATCATTGCAAATCAAAATGTGCTTCATGAATATTCTGATATGAAACAGATCCACCCCTATGAGATCCTCTTCCATGAGTTACATCGCAGAACAAGCAAGAATCTCAATAGAGAATCTCTAGCAATAACTTTCATCGGGTCTCTTGGTAATACTCTCACTGTCACATAGTCAATTTTAATAAAACATATCTTGTAGGAGAAACCCGAATTTGAGGATGCATACAATACAGAACAGAAAACAACCTAGTTGGACAACCTACTTGCTGGAAGCACTCAAAAAGGCTTCTACCAATACTGTAGCACGCCTGCTGCCTGGCTAACCACTGTGGCAGGCTGTTGCTGTGGATTCCCCCAACAAGAACACCCTTCACATCACCGCAATGAAGTGGAGGTAAGGACATGTTGCTGGACACAGGTTGAAGTTTCAACAGCCCCTCCTCCACCAAGGAACAAATCTCCACACGTGGTCCACTTTCCCACGCCTCACACCTGCACCCACATCACAAGCCAAGCCCCTAAAGAACCTATATGCATTGACATAGGTGAAGATCGAAATGAGATTGCTTGTTGAGTGCTCAAATGGGACTCCACCGACTCCCATCTTGAAAGGCACAGGTAGGACAGAAAACGACATAAACCAAGGAGGACGTCACTGCCACCTAGCTAAACCTAGGATTTGCAAGAGAGATCCACGGCCTTACTTCAATTTCCATGATATGGGGCTAAGTATACCTCACACAATGCTTATGTTTTTATTGAGAGAAACATTGTATTATCTAATTAAGGCTCAATCACTCCACAAAGCTTTTGAAATACTTCCTCCCAGATGGTCCTACCCACACAGCCAACAACCAAAGATATCTTGTCATATTTAGGAAGATAGCAACAAAGCCAACCCCATGATTTGAAGCTCAGGCACAAGACATAATGATTACCTCACGCTTCTGGCTAAAGAAAGGCATTTCATCAAACCGTACATGATATATAAACCTTCACCACTTCATCAACTCATTTGCCCAGGACAGCATCAAGGGCTCTCGGTGACCACAGACATTTCAGCTGTAAAAGCTTGGCAAAGGTGTGAAAATTCCCATTAGATAACCTGGGGCATGTGCAGCCACCAACTTAGTGAGTCGTTGGACACGCCAAGCTCATAGGACGCAGGGGTCTTAAATGCTAAATGGCAAGGGGAAAAAATATAAAGGCGCATAGGCTAGGAGATCAGTAGTAAGATCTAATGTTTTCTTTTATTCAGTTGGGTGGAATGCATTAGGACTGCACAAGGACTAGCCACAACGACCTCCTCCTTCCAATCTCATGCAAAAGGACATTAGTTTCATTAATTTTCGAAAGTCATATGCCAAATAAGGGCACTACATTCTCCCCCCCTTAACAAAAGCATCGTCTTTGATGCGACATAACCCAGCAGGAAAAGAAATGGTTCGCTATCAAGAACAGGTACAGGAGAAAGTACACCCTATGGTTTAAAATTTTAAAGTCGATTAAAGCACGGCCACAAGGTAGCCTTAGGAACATTTGGTAGAAATTTTAACATTCAAAGTTTTGTGAAGATTGGCAGTTCCTTCTTATTTATTAGTTTCATTAGTCTCCTTTCCGTTAACATTATTTTTAGTTTAATTTCTTTTAAAACTTCATCATTGAAGGGTTTTAGTTTATTCCTTATTATGGGTGCCTTACATGAACTGCTAACACAACACCCTATCAGGTTCAAAAAGGACACTTACAGATTCACAAGCACACAAGTATATTCTTCATGACTGTATTACACCACAAAAAGGTTACTCAAATGCGGAATGGATTAGGCACAGTCCACATTACATAGTACTCATCACACATCTAATGACTGAGATACAAATATACTTGAAACAAAAGAGTACTACAATCCACAAAACATTTCCTCAATTCGCATCGTATAAGGAAAATTTCACATGACTCATAAACCATGCTATATGTACATAGTGTCCACAAGGGAATCATTGACATAACCACAACATCACAACACATATCCATCTGACATAAGAAACACATACATCAAAAGATCAGCTACCAAACATCACAATGACTCAACATATATCCCAAAACATCAACCATACAGACAAATATCATATGCCTCCCTCAAGTCTCTTATGTCTTCCTCAAGTCTCTTATGCCTCCCTCAATCTCTTATGCCTCCCTCAAGTCTCTTATGCCTCCCTTAAGTCTCTTATGCCTCCCTCAAAATCTTATGCCTCCCTCAAGGAGGCCAGTTGACCCTATGGTCCTAAGACACATAAAGGTAGAACACTCCTAACCCAAGTGACATAATAATGCATGGTTCAACAACCCCCGCTAGTTATCTTGTAACTCCTTAGGGCAGTACCCCTATAAAATAAAGTGGATCCATAGGTCCAACCATTTCATGGTGCATCCCATGACCCTATTCCACACATCACCATAATAGAACCAGCATAACAATCCAATCAAAGTGCCAAGGGGCAAAGTACAAGCCTTGGGCAAGGCGGTAAAAATTCCAAATTTAAAAAGAAGACCCAAAATTCAAGCAAAATAAATGGCCAAATAGCCATAGTTAGTATCAAAATCCCCATGTTAGTGCCACAAACCAAGGAAACGCCCAAAATTGTAAAGCATGGCAATCAAGAAAAGTTACTGGTCCTTACAAAATAAAGTAAAAAGATCAATTTACGAATAAAATATTTGTTGATCTACCCTTGGCTTGATTACGTCTTCATTTTGTTGTACGTTGGTCCAAATTGCTATAATCTCTGTTTTTTTTGTATAAGGTTTTGAGGATGAATCTCAACCCAAACCTCCTTATTTTCCTAATCTAAAAAAACTCAAAATGGAATACAAATAAAAAGTAGTGTCCTATTTAGCACTATTGTTTATTTACATACACGTCTTATATATGTTAATGAAAATACATTTAATTTCTATGGAAACTCTTTTTTAAATCGAGTATTTTTATCTATATACTTTAATTCTTTCTTTAATTCACTATTTGATAAACAAAATCTCACTCTTTTTTTGAATCATCATAACATATTTACTTTCTATTATTATAGCTCAATCTCTTGTAATATTTTGTTTATAGAGTTACAATAACTTGTAACATTGAATTTATTTTCCAATGAGAGATACCACAGTAGCCACTATTCTTTGGATTATTATATTTATTGTCACATTAATATTATTGAACTATAATACAATACGATGATTCGTGATCCTTGATTATTTTAGTGTTTCGCGTGCTGTATTTCACCGGTATAAAAATAGAAAATTATTTTGAGAGAAAATAGTCCGAACTCTCACAAAGAAGACAATAAGAAATTTCCGGATACTAGAATAATATAAATTTGCACCAAGCGGTTATTGTAGTTTCGAGTCGTACACATAATACTCATAAGATTTGTAGACTAGATTGGTTTTGTATAGCATGGGAAGGTGACTAATATTTTTGTTGGTCATGTGTCCCTTCACAAACTCGTAATTATATATTCGTTTTTCACAATCTCTTTAACCCAATAGTTATTTAAGATAATATATTTCTTCCTTAATTACATTTGAAGGCATATCTCTTGATCGTGATCAGAATCTTATATGAAACAATTATCATACTACAAATCAGTCAGATGATAGCTATATTAGGGATGTTGAATCTATGACTACCACTTCTTTTAATATTAGTATCTTCATAAACATTTTACTTTTCTTTTTTTCAAACACTATGCATACTTTTGAAAACTTTCATTTCAAACTTTCATTTTATTTAATCTTTTAAATAGAACAAGGTATTACACTTGTTTTGATCATGGGCGTAGTTAACAAAATCGCGTCTACATTGTTGAACACTTTGGTAACAATGTGCATTGAAGTGTTCCAAGGGAGGCGCAAACCTTTTTCCTACATAGTCTTACATTTGATTAGAAAATTTTAAGCTAATAATAGCTCCCCATTTTCTTTTCCATTTCCCATACATATATTTTTGTAATGTTGTTAATTTACTTGCTCGCCTTTTGAAGAAATGGAAATGTACTATGCTAAATAGGGTATGGTTGTTTCTTGTATTCTTCATTTCTTTGGCTAGTTTATTTAATTGAGTTTTTGTTTTATTTTTCACCTAGGCATTGGAATTTCACAATCCATTGAAGGATGTTCGATATTTATTAATAAAAATTATGCCCATTATTTGTTTTTCCAAGATCTTCACTGACATGAAAACACCGTGGTTCATATTTTTCAATTATGTAATGTTAGCAGGAATTTTTTTTACGTCTTATGGTTTTTTATATTAGATGGAAGTTACTTAAAAGTTTTGTTAATATATCCTAAGGACAATCTGACAATTCATTAGTTATCACACCTTAAATATTGTTTCCGTTTTAAAGATTAAATTGTACGACCCACAAATCACACACGAACACACGGTGAAATACCTGATAACTTTTTTTTTACTTGCTTTGACCCAACATGACAACAAACATGTCGTCACAAGGTTACAACAACAGGCACTAGAACAACTTTATTACTGGGGAGACCACAAGGTTCAGCACGGAAAGTTTCACACCTCTCAGGACAATGTACTCTTCTTTTGACCGAAGACAACATGGAAGTCCAATCTACATGACACAGTCCAGCCATATGAGCAATCCCATAGAAAAATTTCTTGTAAAATTTCTTGTTTACTAAAGTTCTCTTAATTCTTTAACTTCACGTTCCTTATAAATTTCATGTAAATATTTCCACAATTCTTTTAGAGGGAGGCCTTTCTTTCTTTTCAACGTTGACTACATAGCTTACGGCCAAGCTTTCTAAACTGGGATCATCAATTTTATTCCAAGGATTTTTATATTCATTTTGATTTTAGAACATTTTCCATTTCTTCAAGTTACTTAAACTTACTCAAGTCACTAACCATGTTCCACCCTAAGATTGGCAAGGTGAAGGCATAAGCTCCGCTTGAGTTGAAAGTATCCGCTTAGGTTTCAATAACAATAGGCCTCTTGTGAAGATTGAAATTTTGACCTGCTTAGAATAAACCATAATCAAGGCAAAGGTTAATAGAACAGGCATAGAATTTAGCTTCAGGGTCACATGGTTTCATATCCGTCTTTTGATTGAGGTTACGGTTTATCAAGATTGGTTAATGTTCCATCTAACTTTACTTAATTAAGTTTTACAAAGGAACACATTCCAAACGATAGAGAGAGAGAGATTTAAGGTTTAATTAATATCGATTTCCCTCCTACTTATTGAACCCTATATCCCTTAAAATCTACCATTTCTTTCAACCATGATGTCATTTAAGATTTCACCAAAAGATCATGTTTATAGCTTTGGCTCAAATAAATAAATAAAATATATAGTATCATTTTTCGTTACAAGATATTCCTCCTCTTGATTGTTCTAGGTCTCAAGGTTATCAGTAGATCACAATCTACATATATATCATATATATAAATTTTTTAGTTTAACTTTTATCAGTTATTATCCAGCTCACTATAGTGCTTACAACTCATTGCTACTAGCCTTAGGAGGATTACACTCACATTTTAACTCAAGAGCAAATTTTAACAGTACTCGTTTGCGAACAAACAGGTTATATCAATTCATTCCAACATGATGCAGCACAAAATCAAGGGACATACCATCTCTATTGAATCATGACTAGGGAGGCAAAGAGATTATAACATGGGACATGCCCGCTACGATACTAAAAGGGTTCAAATTCACTAGATCTCCATAACAAGCGGTAATCAAATTTCATCTTTCACATGATAACCAAACAACAAATGTTCAACACGTTACAACACAATACTCTACAATACTTATATCACTGACCCTTCTTCTAAAATGTCCAAGGCCCTTTCCCATTTTATAACATAATACAACATCATTCGTACCAAAGGAACATCAACAAGATTATGCTAATCTACAAGTCCTTTCATCATCTAACCACGTACCATCTGTCACAATAATAACCTGAGTCAGTTCGTTGGTGGGGTAAAAAAACGGCAAGATAAGACTATAAACATAGGAACAATAAGCGACTAGCTTACAAAACCATAAAGGAAGCAGTCTATTTCACGAAATGGATCAAGTTCTATACCTAAACAACCTTTTGGAACAAGATATAAATTTTCCACATATCAACTAAGAAAACCTAAGTTTTAGTGTATGAACAATACCTCTAAAACTAGAAAGTTTGACACACCATACGCAAGACTATGAAATTTGAATGATTAGACACAAGAGTTTGAGAGTATTAAGATTTCAATCATGTAACCCAATAATGACGTATGAAATCTAACGTTTACCCATCAATCCAACTCTCAAGGTGAAGTCCAAAATATAAAACCAGCTCGATCTTAGCTGCCAAAAAGAATTATAATTTGGAACGTTCCGTAGGGAAACATCGGCCGAATGGCTAGAATGAACAACGAGGGTAAAAACAAAGTTCCATCATGTAATCAAAAGGTTTAAAGGATGAAAATCTTATATTCAATCAACCCACAACCATTCTATCTTTAAGTAATAAGTTACTGCATAGCTAATAAGGATAAGTGGAAAAGGACAGTAAGAATGTTCGGATAAGGCATTGCCTACACCTACCTACTGAACATGACTCAGGATGGAATAGCGCAAGCCTCATTAATACCCAAGTTTTGAGTAGTCAATCTAGCATTCGAACACACATCCTTGCAATTTCATAATACCTAGATTTATATCCTCTCCTTCTAGAGGAACATAGCCATGAATCTAGACTGGTTGGAATTTTTCGACATCAACTCACTTCCTCCTAAGATCAGTAAACATGTAATACACTGAAAAGTAAGGTTCTCACTCTCCTTCTTTCATCTCATCAACTAGTTTATTGGCAACCAATGCAGAGATTACCACATAATATTCCATTGAAGAAGATCTCCTCCAATACCGACTCGATAACGATTATCACAATTATGACATTTGACAGCCTAAACAAAACCTATTCCATAGCTTCTTTTCCCTTTTTGACACAATCTATTCAACGACCTTTCCATCACATCATTCTAAATTTTGTATGAATGGAGGTCACCATCAAGAAGGAAGTACAAACAGTTTGGCGATAAATTAAGGAACTTCATATTACCTTAAGCAATTGATGAAAACCTCTAACTTTCACAAACCATGAAAATAGTACCATTACCTTACTCCGTCAAGGCATTATGTCTATACATATTTAAATCGATCACACAAGGAATCATCACATACCTATCTTAACACCATAGGTCATTAATTTTTATCAAATTTTACGCTAGAAGGTAGAATCAAAATGGGGTTCTAATCATAAAGTTATTCCCTTCTATCAACCCGGACATATTTCGGCCCAAAACTTCCTTCTTAACAAGCATATTATCGACTTCTAATGTCCAAAAGCCCTAATATTTTCACAATACAAAGTGCATATCCACAACGCTTATCATAAAAATAATGATAATATTTAACTGTATGTTTTTCCTCTAGGGCAACAACATAACAAGGAAACCAATAGAGGCAACGTTCAACGTTCTAGTGGCGATTAACATACCAGGTTCACAACATAAATAGCGACATGTTTGCAGAAGAAGTAACTTTAAATAGATATTATATATATATTTCTATGATCAAACAATAAAGCATATAACTGGAGAACCTTTGTTTGTTTTATATATATAGATGGTTGATCACGTCAACAAGAACAACCATCAGAGGAAATCTATACGTAAAAAACGTTAACCATGTACTGAACGCAATCCCAAAATCCACATATTTAACCATTTCTAAAAGAAAAAGTTTCATTTCAAGAGTTATTAGATGCTAGCATCTTATGTATATTGTTAGTCTATCTTGCCTTTTTAAAACGCATCCACCAGTCGTGAACATCCAGCAGGACTGACTAACAACAGTCACACGCCTTCCTCCCGCTTAAATCCTCGCCTTCACTGGAATTTTTTCTTCCAATAGACCACCCATGATTCCTTTTGAAGGCACGACTAGAAGATGCAAATAGGTGGCTGTTCCAAACACCTAGATTGCTTCAATGCAAACTGCTTTGGGGTTGAGAGTCGGCAACTGCTTACCACTCAGTCCGAGATCACTTGCTGGAAATGTTTTCATCCTTTTAGTAAACTTCGTTATCTCCATTGATATTGAGTCAAGTTCCTTCAGAATTATCATGTAGCAGCCACACTGTTGACTCCATCCATCCATGAACACTCTGGCTGACCCACCATCTTCTTGTATGTAGATTAGCCCATTTTCACCCTTTTTTAGAGTCATATATAAGAGCTGGAAAGTTTCTTTTTTTTTTTTTCCATCTACTCTTTAATCTCATCCATAGTTTTGTAGGAGGAGAGATTTCTGATTTGGTTTCTTTCAGATATTCAATGCTAACACTAGAGCCCACTTGTCCTCACTGGCTGTGGCTGATGGGACAGACCATATTAACTGAGCTCCAAACCCTCCCAGTTGGTGATATCCCTCCGCTGGCAATTGCAACATTTGTGGATCTCTGCATAGGATGTCCAGTGGAATGGCCTTTGA